>JAPQRQ010000006.1:11296059-11326071 GCA_037367365.1 Apogon talboti
CACACACACACACACACACACACACACACACACACACACACACACACACACACACACACACACACACACACCCATAGCTCAGCAAGCTGCCTTTTCTTCATAATGACAGAGGCTAACAAAAGGCTCTGTTAAGTGATCTGTGTGGCAGTGTGCCTGCCAGGCTTGGTTACTTGACAGGGCGTTATGCAAGCCATTACGTCACTGCCAGCCAATGTCTGCTGTTAGTGGCCATGAATTACTGATCTACTGTTACATTTAGGACTTCAGTGCAGCTTAGAGCACTGATCATACAGAGTAGCATTGACTGCTGCTGTCCGACAGTCAGGGCTCACTGCTGCAGTAACTGGTTGATTATAAAAGCAAGGGACAACGCTTTCACATTTGTTTAATGCTCAGTGACAAATAATGCATGTCCAGTAAATCGCAGTATCTCTGAAATTCATTTATATGATTAGTAAATGGCCTGTAGTTCAGTGGATGAACATTTCACTGTGCTGTACATTGTGTACTCTGAACTGACTGCTGATTGGTCCCTGCTGACCTGACCAACAGTGAATTTGCAGGAAATCTCTTTCTAAATTCTGTTAATAGCTTCACTATGACAAGAATACTTATTTCACAGGTTCACAGTTTACACCGTCCAGCAGTACTCCTGAATATAAACACATGCCCAGTAAGATGGTAGGAACATTGATACTCCGTCTGCATGATAATCTCTGTCGGAGCCAGGAGACTGTCTGGGTGAACACACACAATTTGCACAGCATACACACAACTTGTTTTTGACGTTATATGTACAAACACAGTGTCATTGTGTCCCTGCTTTTGTACATGTTGTTAGCGCATGTGCTTGATGTTGCACGATTTTTCCCAAGACAGTAAAATCCTGATGTGTTTGAACCTAAAGTCAGTAAATTATAGCCTAAACTACCAGTACTCAATAAGTATATTCATTATAGCATACTTTACTTGTTTCATCCCCTGAAATTAACGCTTTATCTCATATTTTTATGATGTTGAACAAGGTAGACTTCATTGAAAACAAGGCAGCCTGTCTCCATGTTCGACACTGTTGTTTCTATTGTCACAAATAAGATGAAAATAGATTCTGATTTGAAGTTTAATGACATATTTTTGTGCTCAATATAAATATAAAAATATGACAAAACTGGCAAGTGAACTGTATTTTCCTTTGTCAAAAACATCTAGAAACATCTACATAATGTAACATAACCTGAAGTATTAGGTAAAGTATTTTTAATATTGCACCTTTACTTACAAGTTAAAAATGCAGTTATTCATAAAGGTGAAGCAGCGCTTCATTCAACGAAAGTGCGAGAGCAGTGGTTGAGTGAGCAAGTGGTGGGAAAACACACTCAAATAAATATGCCCACACCTTTGCAAAATGTAAATGTTCTAAAGACAATGCATAACTTAAGATTCCTCATTTCTGCTGTGTGTTATTGATAGGTTTGGTTGTGCATATGTGTGTCACCCAGAATTTTACCTTTCAGGCAGAACTGCACACAAGAAGTGAGAAACACAGAAAGAGAAGAGAGCCACATAAAGAGATTTGCTTCATTATTAGGATGCTAGGATACATTCTGTTTGTTCCTATTACTGACTGAAGGTCCAAACTCACTACCTGAACATTGATGCACAGACATGTCTCAAAAAAGTAAAAAAAAAAAAGAAAGAGGAAAATAAAAAATACAGGCACAGGACAAGGTCTGACAGAGGGTTAGAGGTGATTATTGAAAATGTACATGTTTTTTTAAGGAAAATGTTACATATGTACTTTGTGAAGCTAAATCAGAGATGTTTACATTTGCTCTTGTGGGTCATTCTTTGCCTTATAATGTGCACCATGACAAGAGGATCAGCAATGTTCAGTAGCAGAGACTTTATCCTACATCTAATCATGATGACTGCTGTTGTGTTTTATCCTACATACAGATAGGTAAAATAATTGCATGTTCCTTTTAAAAAAACATTTGAATTTCAGATAAGAAATAGGCAGACATGAAATTAATATAAATGCATGCACTACATGGACAAAAATACTGAGAAATGTCGCACCTATAGCTTGTAGAACATCCCATTCCCGCTGTTTTAAATTATTACCATCATAATATGTGTCAGTTGTCAGTAATTATCAGATAAATGTCAAATCACTATTTCTTTTAAAGTTTAATGATTAATTTTTCTTCTTGATTGAGAGTTGAAGAAAGTAGACACTTACTTGTAGCCTAAAATAATTATTTCTGGTTAGAATATGAAATATTAATATCGATATATTACATTAATATTTCAGAAAGTAGAATTTTTAAAACAATTATAATGAAAGCCTCAAAGATGATGTTTTGATTATTTTTTTTATGATATCTGTCTTTATTGTTTTGTAGCCAAGCCTTGTGTTAGCAACAAAACACCTGAATTCAATGTGTCCCAATACTTTTGTCCATATAGTATATTTGGCAAAAATTGCAGCTACTTTCGTATTTAACATCCAACATGCCTTTCAATGATCTGACCATAATGACTTTAGAGATTTCAAACAGACAACAACCACCACTGTGCTTCCTGTGTCCACCTCACTGGATGTTCAGCTCCATCTTTCTATAGTAAATTGTGTCCATGCACCACACTAATACAAATATGTTCCCTTCAGAGAAAGCTTCTTTATACCAGTGTCACATCCTGGTCTGCATGATGTACAAACACACACTGTAAGGTCAGGGCGAGAGGTGAACAACTGGCTGTGGTTACATAAAATAACATGCAAAAATACAGATTTTATATTTGTGTATATTTACAACTGGGAGATGAAATTCTAATTATGATTATTGTGATAGAATTATATACTGTACTGCAATACAATTTATGGTATTTACTGTGATCATTTTTCTTCAGCAGTTATGACAATGTTACTATTATGTACATTTCTTTTTCTTTCTAGGGTGTATTTCATTTAAATAGTCACACTGTTTTGTTGGGTTACTTATTTTGACTCCTGCATATCCTAATGATGATGATCTGATTCTATCATAACAATTGTTTTGTATATTCAACTGTACCTCTATATTTATGAAATGTTCTGACATACTTGTCTTGTTTTAGCTAAAAAATTAAATATAAAACCTCAAATAAACATCAAACTACATTCAGGACAAAAAGCCATCATTTAAAGCGGAAAGAAATAGAGTTGATAGTAAAAACTCTTATAATGATAACATTTTTGGTGATATTGCCCTCATATTGTCCGTATATGGCAGGTAAATTAGGATAAACCAGTTGTGGATTGTAGGCAAAAAAGGGTTGCGACTAAACAAAATCAAAATAATAGTAATATGTCTTCATTCACACTATGACAGAGTCGAAATTGGTACCGGAAGCAGCCAATTTGTTTTCAGCAGGAGAGGCTTTTGCAAATCAC
Organism: Apogon talboti; assembly: GCA_037367365.1. Lineage (NCBI taxonomy): Eukaryota > Metazoa > Chordata > Actinopteri > Kurtiformes > Apogonidae > Apogon > Apogon talboti. Next base: position 11,299,496 of record JAPQRQ010000006.1, read on the forward strand.
CTTGCCTTTCCAACACTTGACAATAAACAATGGGGACATGGATCCATCATCAGCATATGAATGGCCAAACCTGATCAGTCATTCACACAACAGTTTGCTCTTTGAACCAGCACATGGCGGTGTGGATAGAGTGAACGTACGGCTGACATTCACCTGCACAGGAGCAAACAAAAGCATCTATCACACATGCTTTGTCGGTTACCTCCTCAATGAAGCAAAAACACTGAGAGTTTGACATAGAGCACAAATACCTGCCAGTGCATCATCTCTGTACGCTAACGCTCGGGGGGGGAAGAAGCTCGTATTCAGCTGCAGAATAAAAGACACAGCTGTAGCTAATGGCACAACACCTGTCTATTGTTGATACCATTAAAATACACCTGCTTTGGGCGGGACAGTCAAAAACAAAACACCGTTGACTTCCTGTTAAAATCCAAAATACAGAAGCAAAATTGTTTCGCTTATGAAAATGGGGGATTTCACTTTTCACTGAGCTGCAGCGCCTGTGGGATCTATAAAACATTGGCCCGTTTTCACCTTCATCATTACAGAGCGAGAGATGACAAACAATTTAACAATTAAAATGCTATATCACTCGGAGCACCTCCCACACAACTGAAAAGCTCAAACAAAGCTCAGCTAAGAATGAATATTGCTATAGCAACAGTGAACAGAGACAGAGAGAGCGGAGTGGTTTAAATATTCAGAGTGTGTGACTAAATATACTCCACCAGGCGTGCTGTTAGAGATGCTGTCTGAGTGGGAAATACAGCAGGGAGGCAAAGTGACAGACCATGCATCACGGCAACCTGGGATCAGCACATGTGAGCTTATTTGTGCAAAGACTGATCATCCAAATACATCTAATAAACATCACATTCTGCAATACGCATATGTACTTAATACTGAGTGCATTATATGGATATACTGTATCTATGTACTGTATGTATACATATATTTACAGTAACAATAACCAAACACACAGATACCTTTTTAAAGTGATGCTCATATTTCATTTTAAGAAATATTAATCACAACTGTGGTCAAGTATTAGCAAGTTCAAATGAGTGAAAATAACACTCTCCTAACACATCTCATAACTATAGTCCATTTTAGCCCAAATGCTAAATGCTAAATTACCGTTCCTAATGGGGATGAATTTGGCTGATTTTGGTCCAGCTTTCCTGTATCTACCATGGTTAACATCATATTGAATATCCCATTATCTCCCTTTGGAACATCGTACTGTGCCAGTGGGAGAGGCTCATCTCTCGACCAGAACTCTGCACACTGACTTCAAGATGCTGATCGGACACGAATCCAACAGCCTTTTCTAATGGGTCAAGTTCTTATATAGGGAGAAAATAAAAATGAAAGGAAACAAGCACACTGCTTGTGCCACTTTGTTACAGTCTTTTCTTTAAATAAGCTCTAAAGCCCTAAATCCAACCGGCTCAAGCTGTCCAAACGTCCAGCTTCACAATAGTGCAGAGTTCCGGGCTTTTCTGAGGGCCCCACTTGTTTTCACAGTTTTGCTGACCCTGGAAAATACCCATCTGGCAGTGGCCCTTCAGCTCCACTCGGTCTGAAAAGGCCATGAGGAGCACCATGCTCAGCAGCACCCACTGCGCATGCACACAGAGGAATGCGCATACAGTCCACAGGAGCAGACATAAACACCAGAAAGCGCATGGACACAGAGAATGAACACCCACCTACCCTAGTACTTGATGATCACTTTTAGCAGAACATTAAACTTAGCACAGTCTAACACACCCACTTTACTAAATAATACTAACTTGAGCCCCTACATTTACATCCACCTATCAACTGTACATGTACATTATGTAACCCCACCCATCCACTCTTTCTGCACACACATACTGGCACAAACACATACGCACTCCCTGATACACACATCACAGAGGATGCCATACCCCTGCTGAAAGACACAGTCCCTCAACACCTCGCCGTAACAGCCCTCAAGGCAGCGACAACCCTCGTTGGCCACCGTCACACACTCAAACACGACCATGTCCTCGTAGACAGCGCCCAGTAATGAGCTGTTCATCCAGCGGATCATCCCACAGGCTGTGCGCTACACTTTGCACTGCCTCTCGGTGTAAAATAAGAGAGGTAGCTGGACAGATAAATGGAGAGAGAGAAAAGATGGAGAGGGCAGGCAGGGAGATTTTCTTTAGCAGGCTTAGGGCCACTGATCTTCCCTGGCCAGCTCTGATCTCCTAATAACAAGCTTACATCACCCTTAACACCACCTGCCAAAGAAGAGGCATTGGTGGTCTGAGGGGGAACCCCCCCGCCGACTTATTCTAAATAGTATATGTTGATCCAAGCATGCAGGGACACTAATTATTTGCAGACTCCAGGACATTCTGCTTGAATGCAGGCAGGTAGTCAGGCTGTTGTTCCAAGCACTAACCTGGTCGTAGCCATGTAGAGAAACGCTCCACAGCAATCAGCCCTTTTCAAATGGCTTCATTCACGCAGCGGGAGCCATGGATGAGGCATAGGAGGAGAGGGAGGAGGTGGAGGAGGAGGAGGAGGAGGGGGGGAGAAGAGAGGAGAGAGGGATGAGGGATAAAGGGGAGGAGGGTGGACAAGTTCCGGAGCATGCCAGGAGGACGGCAGGAAAAGGAGGAGGAAACGGACGCAAGCAAAGGAAGATAAAAAGACCGTATTTTCCTGGCAGATGGAGAAACAACTGAAGCTGGAGATCAGGCTCCGTCTTTCTCTTTGTGCTTCTATCATTTACTCTCTTCTCCTTTCTCTAATTGAGGCTGATAAGCTTCCACGTTATCTAGCAACCTGCACTTTTCCATCCCTCCCCCTCCTTTTTTTTTTTTCCTCCTTTCGCTCTACCAGCCGTTGGATCACCTGCCTGCCTGATTGCTGCGTTCGCTGGTATCCAAGCAAAGCTCTTCTCTCGCGATTTCTGCTCCGCGCTCTCAGAATTTCACGGCTGCGGACTGACAATAGATGGAAGGAGATTGAGAGAGAGAGAGAGAATGTGTGAGCCAAGAGAGAGAGAGAGAGCAAGTGAGAGACAGGATAAGAGACAGAGGCAGAGGCAGCGCAAATGAGGAAAGAGATGGCTTTCACTTTGCATTCCACCTCGACTTGGTGCTGGTGCAATGAGCCTGCTGCTTCCTTAATTATTCATGTGTTTCATGAATGGAGGGGCTGACATCACCAGGATTCAGGTCACTTTACATTTGAAGCTCCCTCTAAATCACACAACAGGCTTTGGGGTAAACATACTTCATGGTTTCACACAGACGCACAAAGACATAAACATGAACGCTGCAAAATATACTGTCCCACTATGTCAAACAGAAATAAGTATGTCATGTATGCAGTGATGAATGTATATAAGGTGTGAGTCATACATATATTTAATGCAGTGGATTGTTAAACGTGCCACATATTGGATCTACTGTTGAGTAATAAAAATAGGAGGCAAATTATGAAGAATAGATGTCAAATCGAAACAAACTAAACAATCATGTAGCATGCTCCAATAAATACAAGTATATAAAAACACACCAGTAAACATCTAACATTTTATTACGGTGGATTAAAACTCTTTGGCATCCACACCCTCAGGTAATCACACTGCATATTAATACATCACAAAGTGCAACTTTAGTCATTAGTCATTCACGCTGCAATGCAAAATGCTTACTTCAGTTGCTTTCACTGATGTTTAATTTGCGTTTGAAGAAACGGTTTTGTAACGTAACCTAAATATGCTCCTAAATACATAATTTAAACTTTATATGAACTTCATTTCCCCTTTAGCAGATTTACACCCTGTTTTAATGAAGGCGTTACTTTTTCCTTATAGCTAATAGAAATGTACTAAAAGTCAAAAATAGTGTTGTGAAAAGAAAATTCACACACACTTAGAGATGACAACCATGTGTATTAATCACCTGTGTATCTTTATACAGAAGTAAATGGAGTTGGAGCTGTTGGAAAGACTTGACCCCGGGGCTGCAGCAGTGCTGGCGGCCTCTGTGGGAGCGCTGAGCTGAGGCATGCTGGGGAACAAAGGGAGCTGGTCCACTGAGCCGGACCACTGTGTGCCCAGATAAGCCTGCCCAACCTCACACCAACAACTGACCTACTTAGGGACCTCTGTTCTCATTGTTGTTGCACTCAGGGGACATGTAGATGGTCAAACTAGCCACACGCTCCCAGATAGTGTATGTAATGTACAGCCATTGTTTCTAATGCGTCGTATGAATTAATGATTAACAGCCAGTTTCAATTTCACTCTTGCCCAATTAATTCTAATGTAGATGCGCAGTAAGCAAAGCACATCCCACATGTTGAAGACTCCATCTCCATCTTTTTGAGACAGAGGCGTGTTGTTTACCAAGTTGTCACAGCAACACCAATGTGGCGACGCCTGGCTGCGTTGGAAATGTCTGTCAGCCTGACTGTGTCTCGGCCGTGCAGTTGCCATGGCAGTCTGTCAAGCCATTCATGTACACCGCCACTCGAAGGGTTCCCAACTAGAGGAAGAAAGAGAGTGCTGAAGGGGGCTGTGTGTGTGTGTGTGTGTGTTTGTGTGGAAAAAAAGTGCTATTGCTCCAAAAAGCATTAACACGTGATTAGTTATCTAAGAAGCTCTGGAGTTGAAGTGCACTTTGCTGCTGCCGAACAGAGACACTGGAGTGATTTGTGAGACCCCAGAGCTGATATCCGCATTTAATTACCCCATGCAATGAGAAGTTTTAAGCTTAACATACTGTACTTAATGTCTTCACCACTATGTCATGACCTATTTTACAATTATTTCAATCCAGACCAGGAGTGTAACTTCAGTATGTGGTCCCAGGCTTTATTACTGTCATTGTGTCACCACCCAGCACAGTCAGGTTGGTAACAAAGCTACGACCCACTGCACCTCTGGGTTTGAGGATCTTGTTTTAAAAGCAGCTATAATTAAACTCACTGATTTAAATTCAAGAGCACAACTTAGCCCGGTGAGGTAATGTAAGGACTTGGTGGAGTGGGGCAGGAGGGGACAGGAAACTGGCAACCGGATTAAGCCCCTGTGGGACACTTTGTCCTACTGGGACAGGACACAGCCATTGCCATCTGCAGGGGATATACAAGCGGAAGAAAGCAGGCTGGGTGGGCAGAGAAGGTGAGGGGTAGAGAGAACGACTGTGTGGAAGTGAGTGGGGCGAAGAAACAAGCTAGAGAAGACCAAAACATGAGCTGGTAATTAAGAATAAACTAGCAGGAGAAGTCAAATAGTTACGAGTTTTCAACAAAAATGACAATTAATAAAGAGGCACAAGCAAAAAGAAAATTATTTAATATTACTATATATAATACTATATTACTATATATAATATATAATACATAATACATATATAAGGCAATACTTGGCCTCTTGCCTGTCTACATTTGTGCATTAATTGCAATTCTAATACATATTCTCTCTGTACAAATGACCATATATTGCTTTCTGTTCCATTTGCCTGTACAGAACTGGGTCAAAGGGCTTTGTTTACTCTGCACCTTATACATGGAATCAGCTGCAGAAAGACTGGAACCAAACTGATTTAATTTCTTTGAGCGTTCTTAAGTCCAAACTCAGAGTTCTTGGGGTCAATTCCATAACTTGTACTTGTTTTTCTTAATCTGCTGGTAAGTGTTATTTTTACTAACTGTTTATTGTCGGATGTGTCTGTTCTATGTGTTTTAAGTGTGTAACTGTGTGTTGTATTTGCTGCTACCTATCTTGGCCAGGACTCCCTTATAAAAGAAGTTCTTAATCTCAATGGGATTTTTTAGGATGTAATAATAACAAAAAAATAGAATTGCAGTAAAAATTGACTTTGCACAATACAGGGAGTTTAATATCATGCATTCTTTCATGGTACCTTCTACAGCTTCTATAAATTAAAAACAAATGAAAATCCATCAATTCCTCGAGGCAAATTTTGGCTGGGCTACAAAATGATAATGACCCATGTTCTACTATAAGTTAATATTGCAGTAAAAATCACTGTGATGCATTTTTATTTGTAAATTTTGTTCATACTGTGTTTACAAAATGCAGAGTTGGATTTTACGTCATTTTACACAGTCCAATTTTCCTTAAAATTATCATTATAATTGTCTTAAATATTGTGATTATTGTGTTTCTGAATTATTTATCAAAAGACCATAATAATCATTTTTATATTGAGACACTAATTTTACAATTCTGTCTGAAATTTCCACTGTAAAAGTATTTTGTTAGAGACAGGCAGAAAATATAAGACTGTTCTCCTTTCTGCTCCTTTTCATTCAAACTATGGTCATTTTTCTGAATGTAAAAGTATATTTTCTTTTTCCTATGGATTAAATAAAAATAAATTGATTAAACTAAACTAAATTTTAAACCACAAGTGATTGTCTGGTTTCTCCATCACTCAGTAAGAAAAACCCAGCTTTTGAACTTAAACAAAATTAATTTGACATTTATAGTAATAATTATTGATAGCAGCCAACATGAACATTTTATCACAATATTTCAAAGTTAACTACAGATTTTGTGTTGTTACTAAAACAGGCTTTATATAACATGAAAAAATATAAAAACCAAACATCTGTGGGGAAATACAGTATGCTCTTTGAATTATTTTCTACTATCTCATACGATATGTGTGTCTTCAATGTGACTGATTATTTAAAGAAAATAAAAAGCAGACCAATTAATGAAATAAAATAGTCTGTAAACAAAAAGCTGTGTTCTGATTTATATTATTCCAGAGAGTAGGGAAGAGAGTAGTGAAGCAGGTTCGCATTTAATGGAAAAGAGTCTCTATTGTCTGGAAGTGATTCATGTGTCTGACAAACATATGGAACACTAATATGTGGTCAACACCAAACATCTATTATGAACAGTTACTGTGTAGAAAACACGACTCTCTGTCCCTGAATTCAGCGTTCAGTCCATTAATGATGAAAGTGAGGGAGGTGGAATATTTCCCCTCTTATAATGCTTTGTAAAGGCGCATGTCTGTTGCAGTCCGAGCAGCCTTATATAAACCATGCAAACTGCTCATGACCGGCCTTCATGGTGTTTCTTTACTCCCAGTTAAAATAGATGGTATGTTTTAATATAGGCATAAGTAAGTCCTGTGTTATTACACTTAATCATCACCAGTTTTACTACTTAGATACTGTAAGTCAATATCACTGCACTTCGCTAAGATAAGAAACAAACAACGGAGATATAAGTGGGAGGCAGAAGTGCAATACATAGCAACAATATATAGTGTTTACAGCAAAGACAAATGGCTCGTGGGAAGGATGCAGTATTGACAAAAATGAAGGAGACAGGGGATGAGAAAGGAAGACAGAGTCAAAGTGAGAGAGAGATACTTAATAAGTTGTAGCCAGAAGGGAAACAATTCTGCAGTTGCTGCAGAGTTGGTGCTGTGAAATTGGAAGTCCATTGTGGCCCGGTCTGATGGCGCAGTGCCTTATCTGTGCGGCTGCAGTCGGTTATAGCCTTTGAGGCCATTTGGAACAAACTCAGGACATGTCATACTTTGATTTTATGAGCAACCACAGACGGTTTTGCACATGAGAAGGGACCCAGTTTTGATGTGTGCATTAGATCTGCAGAACCAGCTGAACATCCGGCAGTTCACCTACAGTTACAACCGAGGGTCCGCCCCCCCCCCCTAATACTTCACATATGGAAATGAATCTTCTTGCTGTAAAAGCCTGGGAGCTACAATTTTAAAGTCAGCCCAAAATAGCAGAGAAATGAGTGGTTCAGCACTAGAAAACACACACACAACAGGGGAGATGATTTACATGTATGTATGTAGAGTGTATTTATGTATTTATATATGTGTGGATGGAAAAATGCAGAGGACTTGTGGTTGAAGCCTCTGTGAAGTGTTCCACTGCTCTGTGAACAAGATATAAAGAGGAGCGTACTCTAGAGGGGAAGGCTATTGATATGGATACATATCCTGTTACTTCCTCTAGCCAAATATAGGGATATTTTTATTAAAACCCAATGGCACACATGGAGAGATTTCAGCTTGTGTGGCTCTTCCGGAGACTCTACAAACCTACATTATTTCTGTACATCAGTTCTGTGAAACTGACACCACAATACAGACCTCTTTTTGCGATATTTTTTTTTCTTGAGTTACAGAAATGTCATGATTGAGCTACCATATAACACTCTTCTAGTGCATTGACTATCACTGTATCATGATACCAACACTATCGTAGATAATATATCGTGATAGCATTAATATGTGTGTTATTCTTTGATATCTAATAGTCAGTGTTCAGTCAGCTTTAGATAACATAACCAATGCAAGGAAAATGTTGAACTTTAAACACTCACATATTTATGTATGAAATTAAATGTTAGGTCACAGTGAATTCATGTGTTTCGCTGCAAACAGAAGGCTGGACTATTCTTCATAATGTTGTAATATTTATATCATATACTGTTATAAACACTTTACTTTGTCTTTAGGCCTAATTTTGTTCACACTCACATCTACAATACTTGTAAAATATTTCAGTTTATTTTAACTTAATTCTACTCATACTCAAGTTTACTTTTTTAGAATTTTACTACATTTTTCTTAGTTTTTAAATTTTATTCTAATTATTTTAAAAGTTCTATGTCTAGCTATCTGAAATATTTGTCATGTTCTGACCATAAACCACAAATAAGAGCCTGGGTTTTTCAACTCTTCACTCGGGAATAAAAATCAGCCTTAAAACTCATACAAGCTTTATATAACATGACAACAATGAATTTAGGAATCCAAAATCTGCAGGAAAATATACAGTATTATGCTCTTTGAATTATTTTCTACTATCTCACGCTAAGCTGTAGGTGTGATGTGTCCTAATATTTTTGTCGATATTTTGTATTTATGTGAATCTGCACTCATGGCCTGACTGTCCTGCAGCAACTAGCCTCTTGTGCACGGTGCCACGTGCACAGAGTATGTTCAAGCTCCAGCCTCCTGTCAGTGCGTTACTGTTGCTACAGCTGCTGCTGATGGCTGTGTGTGCACATCTGTGTGTGTATGTATGTGTGCAGATTTAAGTCGCACCAAATGTCATATCAAGAGCAAACATCCCCACACTGGGGCCACTGCCAAATCCCGCATGTTCCCTCTCTCTCACACACACACAAACACACACTCTCTCTCTCTTTTTTGCTCTTATCTCTTCCTTGTATTCTGACAAGTAATGCTGCACCAGCCCCCACCTCGCGCCTCAATCACGCCATGCACTGTGACAAACAGCCCAGCGTGGTAAAACTGTTTTCACTCTCTTCGCCAGACGTCAATTTACATCGAATGATACACCATAAAATGGAATCATGAACATTACATTCTCTGTTTAACATGACATATTTTGACCATTTACATAACAAATAACAATGCATTATGAAAAAGTGACATTTATTTTAGATATAAAGTTCAAATTCTGCAAAAATAGCGTAAAAATAATAAACATGAAATGTATTTTTTTGGCTTTCTCTAATGTAAAATAAAAACCAATGCAGTTTTGATGAAGAAGATAGATGCATTCTTCACTTTGAAGAGCACAGTTCATCCATCCCAACACCACTCAGGCCGAGGCCTTACTGCAGCGGCCTGAGCTTGATTCCAAATCATTTGTACACACCATCCCCTCTCCTGTTATCCTGTATATTCTTTCTATAATGGGAAGCTACAATACACAAAAAATATGTTTCATGCTGCATTATCAAAAAGGCCATGTGCGCTATAAATACATAGAGACATGAATTAAAACTCATTATTGGCTGACACCTTCAGTATTTTCATTTCTCAGTGGATGAGAAAAGGGTCAAAACAAATGATGAAAACATGAAAAGTCACTGCTGTGATCAGTGAATTACCTGGAGAGCTCTAAACAGTTCAAACAGATAAATCACCCGTAACCAGAGCCGATAAATAGCTGCAATATCCAGTGTCAGCTAGTGGTTTATAACATATGGGACAACAAATGAGCCGATTGAGGTATTGATTGATGGATTGACCTTGGAGAACAGTGAGTGAATCTGCGAAGGGATTCTTTCTTCCTTTATTGTATTTTTATGCTTTGAGGTGGTTTGAAATAAAGCTGAAAGGGCTTTAGTGATTACTAGGAAGAATTTGGATCACTGCCAGTGTAAACGTACTTTCCCCATGCAGATTCTTGGTTTAGATATAAAAAGACATTGGTGCATTTTATATTTGAGAGCTTTCAGGGAGGATGGAGATGCATCCCACTGGATACAGTCCAACTGCGGACATATACACACACACATGCTGTTACATAACTTAACAGCATGGCATATGAATTGTATCAAGCCAGCCAGCAATACCAGTTCCCTCTGTGCATGGGAGACTAATGGATGCTAACAGATGGCTACTCAGTGTAAGGTTACCTGTGTGTCACACTGCTGCTAGATTAAGTGATGACAGACTCAGGTTTAACAGTGTTTATGTGCACTGAACGCTACAAACTCACACTTACACACATCAGCTGACACATATAGACACGTCTGATTGTCTCTTAGAGTTAAGAAACACAGCCTGGTGATTAAGTGATAATTTCAGATGAATGAAAGAACAAGAGAGATGCAAATGAGAGATCAGACATAAATACATAAAGAATGAAAGAGGCAGTGAGACATTAGGTTCAAGAGGAGGTTCTAATGAAACTGAGAAGGAAGCAAGCGGGACGCACGTTGCTGAAACTGCTCCCCCTAGTTTTTTTTCCCCTCCTGCAGTGCTCTGTAATTCGTCTCTAAAAATATCACGCAAGAAGAGGAGGAGGAGCATAAACAAACATACAAGTAAGAGAGGAATACACAGAGGGATGCTGAAGAAGTGTACAGAGAGGCACATTCACCGTAACAAAACAGCCTGAAAAACCTGTCTGTGGACGTGTCTGTCTGTGGACGTGTCTGTCTGTGGACATGTCTGTCCATGTGGGACGACGAGAGGGAAAAGAAAACAAGAGAGGAAGGCAGTGAGAGTGAAAGCCGGGGAGAAACGGAGGGAGCATGTGCCTGCTCTTTCCCAGGCGGCCACGTGAGTGTTCTCCTCAGCTGCTCTGATCACACCGAGCCCGCCAGAGGGGAGCAGAGCAGGGTCGTGAAAAAAAACACAACGCACTAGCCCACACTGGCTGCACTGGCCACATACACCTCAGTTCAGCCTGGTTAGTGACCTGCTGAAGCTGGTGTATTGTTTGGGAATTTATGTAACTACAAAGAAATGGATGAAAAAAATAGAAGTGGTGCAAAAAAAATGTAAGGCATCATGTCTTTACAGAGAATATATCCTTATAATGACATTCTCTCCATACAGCCACAGTCCATTAGATATTCACAGACACTCTGGTTGTACTTGCATACATGCCAGCCTGGATGCTACTCACACATACTCATAAAAACACATCCGATCAGTCCCTGCTCTGTGTTGAGCCTTACCAGGCGAGCTTGAAGCCTTTCATTAGTACAGTGAGGAGTATCTGACGTCCATAGCATGTTGTGGGCACTGGGCTGCCCGTTCACACCGCTGCATGCTGACTGCCAGCCTGCCCAAGCTTCACCTCCCATACACTGAGCAGGAGAGATGCACGCAGGGAAGGAGGGAGGAGTGGATGCAGCGACAGATGGATGATTAGGGGCCAAAGTCCAGAAGGATGCTGCCCTGCTTTGCCCACCTTACAGCTACATTCCTTTGCTTGGATCGAGGTGCCGCAGTGTTGGGCACTTGTGCCAAAAATTCACACCTCCCTGGGGTTCTTCAGTTTTCCCAAAAGAGACAGAGGTGACCCGCACTGCAACATTCACAATGCAAACTACAGCTTGCAGCGGGTTCAGCCACTGCAGACGAACGCCACCACGGCAGGTTGTAATTCCTTCCCGACTCGGCGCCTTTTCTACCACGCTCTTCCACTGTCCCTGAAAGCTTCTGTTTGCTCGCTCAAACTCTGTCTGTCTCTCCCTCAGCCTCCGCTGCGGATGAAAGCTGCACTTGCTGCGTTCACAGTGAGCAGGCGCAGGATGTCTCCCCTCCTCCTCTTCCCCTCCCTCCTGTTCTTTCTGTCCTCTTCCCTAGATGGCTCTCTTTCGCTATTTCTCGCCAAGATAAGCCGAGCTGGCCCGGAGTGCAGGACGAGAGCAGGATGTTTGCTGCTGGCTGTAACGTCCTCAGTGCACTGACCCCCATCCACATCTCCAGCCCCCCGTGCTTTGTATGAGAAGGGTATTAAGAGGGGGGGTCTTGGTGCAGTTCTTTGCTCTGATATTGGACTCTAGCCCTGATCGGTGTCAGCAGCTAACCCTGTTAATCTCTTAATGCATTGAGTTACTGGGGTACTCCCTGTGTTTATAGCTGCGAGCTGTAAATGTGTTACGCATACATGATGAATCACATGGACGAGGTGGTGACTCAGCTTCCTCTGCTCAATGTTAAATGAATTTCAATCATTACAAATGTTAACATATCCTGTAATCTAATTTCACCTGGCACCTTTGGCACAATTTATTTATCATGTGACTTTTTTAGAAATCATCTTCAAACATGCAATACTCAATAAGAAATAGGGATATACTGAGCAACATTCCTAAAAATTTTACATTTGTTTTTTCATATGTGATAAAAATTTACTAATTTGGCTCTGCCTTTAGACGCCACGCTGTGTCTTTTTGTGACATCCCACTCACAGTACTTTCTAATACATTATATATCATCCAACAGCTATCAACAATGAAATAACAATTAAATTTTTCTGACGTATTTATAATTCTTCCAGTTCAGAATATGAATAATGTTGGAATATTACTGAATTGTATTTTATTAAAATACATTTAAAGGCACTTCAGTAATATTTTGTGTTGCAGTTATTCTAAAAAGGAAATTTGATTTTTTTGTTGTAATGTCAAAGTATATTGATTGCAATCATCATACATTTTCTTGGCCAATACTGGGTATCGACCATGAAAATAACATATCATTTGATTCTTGATAATGAGCAGAGAAATCTCAACTGATGAACTTTTGCATCGTCATGGGTCAACAGAGGTGGATACTCAATCTCTTCAGCCACAGGGGTCAGTGAGCACTCAACCACTGATTTTAATCAAAACTGTCATCAAAAACAAAGGCTGTCTTGACCACAGTCACTGGGTCAGGGGGCAACACATTCTCCCCCTTTAATCCTCTTAAAGCACAGCACACAAATTATACCTCATTAGGAATAGCTTAACTAACTATAGTTAATGCAAACCACTGTCTAACACCTGATGATACACACACATTAGCATACTACAAACAGGTCACAATTATTACATAATCACTGCATCCATATTATTTAACATAATGGTGACAATCTTATTTAAATCCTCTGTATAAAAACAGTTGAGAGAAACTGGGAGAAATAACATACGCAGTGGGCAAAAGAGAGGCCCCATCTGGATTTAACTGAGCAAATATTTCAGATCCTACCATTGGAAAATGACTTCAGTGATTAACATGATTCAGATGCAACACGTTCTTTAACTCTAACTAATGCAGCGAAGTAGTTTCTCATTTCTTTAACAACCATCAGTTTGATAGAGAGCATAATGATTAGACCGTGTTTCAATGGAAAAAGCTCATGTGGTCTGATGAGTCCAGATTGAGACTCTTCCATAGTGATGGGCATGTCAATGTAATAATGTAAAGCGCTTTGGGTGCCTTGAAAAGCGCGAGAGAAATCTAATCCATTATTATTATTATTATTATTAATGTGAGAAGACAGGTGGAAGAAGTGATTACCCATCATGCCTAGCACCTACTGCATAAGTTTATGGGGGCAGTGTTATGATCTGGGGTTGTTTCAATTGGTCAGGTCTAGCTTTGGCAACATTGTGTGTCCATTAAATTAAAGAAAATGTTAAGACATTACAAAGATGTTACAGTAAATACACGCAATAATCAAAGTTAAAGAGGTCCAACATAACCATTTTTTACCCCAGATTGTGTATTTTAACATTATTTCCATGTTTTCTGCTGTCTGACTAGGGCCCTTTCTATCATTCTGTTACTTTCTTTCTATCAGTTCATTGAGGCTCATTCTTCTGCTGTGCTGTTGTATATTATTTTCATTTTGTACTTTGGTTGAATATTTCATTGATACGTTTTGTATATTTAAGCCATGTCTTATCTGCTGTGTTAAATTTTTATTAACAAATGGAAAAAGTTAAACATACTCCAGAACTCCATGCTAGCAAATGTCTCTTCATTTTCTTATCACAGTGTTAGCATATTAGTAATATAATAAGAAATAATATAGTAGTAAAAGTCAACTCAAACTTCATTGTGGTGGCAGGTACAATTAGAAATACAACAGGTTTTTAACCCAAAGGTGAGAACAGATGAGTTTTGTAAATAAACACACATCTGAACCATCATAAAGTTGCATTATGTGGCATTTATACCCATCACAGTTTACTATATAAATGTGTAAATACTGAGTTGTAGGATTTGTACAATAAGGTCATTGTTTTTGATGTTAATGCCATTCAGATCTATCTGCTGAGTCACTGAGCTTCATTTCCTCTGAGATGTCGATGGTGCCAGCAGAGAGCGACCGTTTGACCGACTGATCACGACGGCATGCACCAGATAATGTCGCACTAACAATCAAGTGCTCACTTAACTGCCTCAGCTGACATTTCACATGACCTGCTGTTTATAACATTATTAGTGGTATATTGACCTCAGAAAAACATAGAACCTCTTTCTAGATTATTTCAGTTTATGTGTTTGTTTGCATCATAAAACAAGCTAAAACGTGCAATCAATTACACAGCTTAAGGTGGTTTACAGCACCCTAAGACTACACTGTAGTCATTCTTATCATTAAAGAAACTCTCAGAGAAATGAGATGGATGTTTCATTTCTATGCCATGGGCCAGACAAGAGCAAACAGGGGAGTGCACTCTATTCACACCTTCCTTCTATTGTTACCCAGCACTGACTCTCCCCAAATGCTAGTGCAAATGCGGTAAGACTGCAGGGAGAGAAAACCGAGCAAAGGAACAATATGAGAGCGCTTTAATCCCTTCCCAGGGTGAACCAGAAAGTGATATAGTAGGGGCTTCAGTCAGGCAAGAGGACAGTTAAGACACCACACACCGAGTCCATCTGCTGCCCGCTTACTTGCTTAGCTAACAATTTCCTAAAAAAAAAAAGACAGAAAAACAATACCTGCAGCCAATGTTTCAACCCCCCTTGGAAGTACATTTAATCTTGGCACTGAATCAGCAGACAGACAATTTAATCTTGATTTAATGTCAAATACTCACTACTTGATTACTTAAGTCAATATGTAGTAGACCGAATGTTATACATGTCCTGTTAAAGAAGACTAATCATATGATTCGATGAATTAAAACCCTTTAAAATCAACATAGAAAGGCACTACAAGAAGAAAACATCATACTGTTCATGAGTGGTGTTTTATTCTGCAAAGGA
This sequence comes from Apogon talboti, assembly GCA_037367365.1. Lineage (NCBI taxonomy): Eukaryota > Metazoa > Chordata > Actinopteri > Kurtiformes > Apogonidae > Apogon > Apogon talboti. Next base: position 11,315,053 of record JAPQRQ010000006.1, read on the forward strand.
TCAGCTGAACATTTTGACCTAATAAAACTGATGCATCATGGAGCACGTATTGGTAATTTCCCTCAATATTACTTTATTTAAAAAAAGCAGACAGGAGGGTCATTGTGACTTTTCATCTATGCAACTTCCTTTTATAACCAGAGGAGACTTTAGCCGGTTGACTTGTCTTAGTAGTTTGACTCACAGCAGATGCAGAGCGGTGCTGAATGGACAGCTCCACCAGTCAACTTGGCTTTGTGTTTCTTGTTGGTGACGCCCTCTGCTGGCTGAAGTACTGACTGCTGCTGTAATGCACTAATGGTTGAGTAAAATACACTATTTGTAATGTCTAACTCCTAAGAGCTATGGGTTCTCAGTCCACATTTGTGGACAAGTTTCACAGCTTTATACAAAAAAAACAAAAAACTGTCCAGCGCAAAGGACATTCCTTAAAAATGTTAAAAAATGCATCAGAAAAACCATAATGTTTCAAATATGGGCAATCATATAATAATAAAAAACAAAAAAAAAAACAAAAAACAAACTTTCCTGACATTTCCTGCATCTCAGGCGGTTAAAAGTAAATCAAAAGCTGGTTCCACTCATTATAGGAAAAATACTCCAATGTGAAAGCTCTCACTGTATAAAGTAATCTAAATTAAATACATTAATTTCTGTTGCACCGTTTTTAATACTTTAAGAAAAACTATACATTATTATTGCTGTCATGTGACATCTGCATCTGTTTCCATTTTAGCATTCCTTGAGCCTTATTCTAGCCCAGAGATTTTTCATTTAGGTCTAAGAATAGCACTGTCAGATAATCCGGATTATGCCCTCTGTACTGCTTTGTGGAATTGGACAGTATGGCGGAGTGCAGCCTGTTGGGCGTTCCTCACTGTCTAACAGTGTACGGATTACGATCTGTTTTCCTTTGGATGTGGATAAACCCAAATCACCACACTCTAATCAGAGGAGTAAATCAGTGATCATGTGACTGACGGGCTGTTTATTGTCAACCTGACTATGGCGGATAATCCATGTCCTAAAGGCAACAGTGGAGCTGCAGACAGCACCAACACATTCAGATATATGCATACAGGTGTGCAGTAGATGGAAATAAAATATAATCACATGTTCCTCTGGCAACAAAAAAAAACTAGAGCTCCACTGTAGCATGTGTTTCATTAAGTACGTAAAGTTAAAACAGCAAATACAGATGTGGTGTGATGACAGATGGAGGCAGTATTAGACTGCAGGCAACATACAAATAGGCCTGTTATTACATAATCAACAATCTTCTCCAGTCACCTTTGTAAAAAACAAAAACAAAACAAAAAAAACCAAAACAACTGGATGAAACTGACAGAAATGTCAAATTTGCATCACTATGTTGATGATGTCATCGCATTATCTTCTCAACACACTTAACTCTGTCATTATCAGTAATGTATTTGTATATTGCATTTATTTATGTAAATCGGGCCTCTCTAAATACCATTTTTATATCCCTTTGTTCCAGTGTTCTTTTTCTTCTTCCACTTCTTCATCAGGTGTACTGCATGTGTATACATAAAGTGTTGTTAAGCTCATACTACACTAGCGGCATGAAATGAACAGGAATAGACATCATCTTGATAATGAAAAAATATAACTGGTTTATCATCTAGAGGGTTACAGTGAGTTGGAGCTGATCCTGTTGGGTGACAGTGGGGTACATCCTGACCAGGTCGCCACTTCATTACAGGGCTGATATATACAGATCAACTACCAATCACTCTCATATTCACACCGACAGACAATTTAGAGTGACCAAGCCTATTAAGATGCATGTCATTAGACTGTGGGAGGAGGCGGGAGAACCCAGAGAGAACCCACACAGACAAAGGGAGAACAACTAATCATCAACGAATCAACATTTCTGTGACAGCCCCACAGACAGGACACTAAAATATGTGATTCTAAGGTTAAACAGTTCCAAACATGGAGAAGTGAGAGCCATTAGAAGGTGATTTACCCTATCAGCCAACACAAGACTGAAAAAAGGATACGGGTTACTTACATCAACAGTAGTTTGCTGAGACAATATCAAATGGTTATGTAGTTCTACACCACAAACAAAATGATAACAAACTGCATGAAGGATGAGACAAAGCAGAAATCACCACTGCAATTCATAATGGATGAGCTGCTAATAACCACTGGTATATTTATGAAAAAAATACTTTTTACAGTGCCCCCTGGAGGCACAAAGATTAAATAATTTATATTAAATTAACTAATATTTGAAAGGTATAGAAACTCTTGTCCTTTGAGGTGTTTTATCCAAAATAACACTAGATGTTTAAACAGTGCAGCCATATCACTGTCAAACAAATCAACAAATCAATACTATGCTTGATAGCTATGGATTTATACATACCAACACATCTGTACAAGAGCTTTGTTGCTCTAGGTAAAAGAAACACCCTCTTTATCTGAAAAGTGGTTTTGCTTTTTTGGAAGAAAAATTCAGTCAGACATAGATGTGGCCTATATCAGTTTCTTTCAATGCATTTCAATGTTTATCATACAGTTCATGACTTACTCAATAAGATGCGTTTGCATTTGCTGTAGTGCTCCCTAGTGGTTCACAGATTGCTAAAGAGCAAAAGGAACTGCTACAATCATAAACAAATTGTAGTAATTTTGGTGTAAATGTATTGAATGTTTTGTTAATGTCTGAAAACTGTAGACAGACAGATGGACGGACGGACGGACAGACAGACCTGCTGATCACAATAACCTCCTGAATTATATGCTGTTGGAAAAAAAATATTCACAACAGAAAGTAGCTCAGAAGGAGGTCAGAGTAAATTTAACATTAAATATAAAACAGACACCCCTCTGAGGCCAAAAATGAACAGAGACTGTGTAGAAAGCCTGCATGGACTTAAGCATTAAAGCAGCCCTGGGAGGGAACATGAAAGACATAATGACAGTGATGATGAATGACATAATGTGTCTGATAGAAAAATGAGCATCACTGTCAGGGACAGACATCATGTTAAATATCAAGTCAACCCAAAAAAAATGATTAAGTGAAATACAGATGGCCTTCTGTGCATCTGTCACGTGCACCATGAATAAAAGAACAAAGTACTGCACGTGCTGACATTAAAAGCATTCATTTAAAAAAGCCTATTTCCTGCTTCTGCTGCAGCACGCTGGATGAAAATAGGCCGAGGTTTCTTTTCCAACAAACCTCAACACCCATAATTACAAAACAAAGCAGAGTGAGGGGCACAAGAAGAAAGGGTGAGAGATGGAGTTTGAGATTATCTCTATTAACCTAACAGCAAATTTAGGTTTAAGACAAAAAAAAAAAAAGCAACTAATGGGAAAAAAGGTTGGTGAGTTTTGGGTCCTACACCGGCAGAATGTGTGATCACAGGTGTGTTCACCACTCATTACTTTCATGGGTAGGATGTAAAGCCAAATGCCAAATGTTAAAAGTGAACAGAATAATTTAATATATCAATATATATTAATTAGAAAATTTCATGTTAATAATTCTTCACATGTCCCACCTATATTCTTCTATACTAAAACATTGTGCCAAACAGGAAATCTCATGACATTGGTATTTCACTGTCATCTACAGTTTTTGGCATTTCCCATTACTCCCAGAGGCCTTAACAAATATTTATACTTGAAGTAATATTAGTATACTAGTATAAAGTATGGGTCACACTTGGACATGTAGATTTAAGTCTTTGCTGCTGAGTTAAATACTCATTAGGATGAGCATGTGGCTGTGTAACGTGTATAAGAGAGTGCTTTGTTGATAATTAAAGGAATTAACTCAGGGATTAGAGTCATTATATCAATATACAGTAATATAGACACAGTTTTATTCTATATGATTATTTTGGCTCAATCACTTATTTTATTCCCTTGGAAAAGCACAGTAGTCCATTGTGTTCCTCCAGCTGACACTATAGCTGTATCTATTATTGAGTATATCAATGAGTCATCACATCCACGACCCTGAGCTCCTCAAATACACAGCCACACTTCAGAAAAATGAAGTCACGACACACAGAGATCGGGTTCTGCTGATGTCTCTACATCCAGTGAGCATGCATAGTATAAAGTATACAGGTTACATTTTATCAGCCAACGTTGAGCTGAACTGCTGACGCTGCTGACTGCACAGGGACAGAAATGTCAAAGGCCCATTTTAACAAGCTTTTAACTATATGTACCGGAATGAAAATATTAAGTGCCACTTTTGTCAGATTTAGATCCAGGACAATCAGGAAACTTATAAAGTAATGTTTAAAAGATCGTTGTAATCCTCTTAGGACAGATGTGCAGCACCTTTGGGACATTTTAGATTCGGAAAAAGCTCTGTCACATTTCAGTATTTTTTTTTTAGACCTTTTAGGATCTGTTTCACATCCTGTCACAATGGGGATAGACGTTTTGGTTTTTTTTTTTACTTTCCATGTGACTCTAATGCCTTATACCCAAAGTACCTCATATGAACATCTTCTTTCAAGTGTCCTTCAAGTCCAGTCATTTTTAAAACTTTAAAACTTATTTTAATACAAATCAGATTAGATTTCAGAGTTTTTAAGAACCTGCAGAGAGGTCTTTTACAATTATTACATTATTGCCTTATAACTATTCAAGCACAGTTTTTTTGTTTAATTGTCATCATTGTAAATGAGAACTGGTTCTCAACTGACCTACCTGGTAAAATAAAGGTTAAATAAAATTGCCTCTATGTGCCTTTCTAAAAACAGATGGATGAAACCAACAGATCTGTCATTTTTCATATTTCCTTATCATTTTTGATTTGACTGGTGGTCTTTTAAAGGGGGCATATTGTGAAAAAAAACAAAGTTTTAAGTTTTAATTTCTTTTACCACTATAGAACAGGTCTGGGGGCTCTACAATAATGTTAAAGTATCTAAAATATCAGGAAGATCATAACAACAGATGATAAACTGACAGAAGTGCAGAAAACAATGAAAAAGTCACATTTATGTATTTGTCCACCTATTCACTCACAGACAAATACATTTATTTATTTATTTTTTTCAGATAATTGGACCAAAAATACAGTCATCGCCTTCAGTCAATCCTCCTGAACCACCAGAGCCATGAGAAGCACCCTGACACCCAGGCGAGAGGCAACAGGATGGAAAACAGCATTGGAAGCAGGAACTCATGTGCATTAAACCACCTCTGAAACAGCCTGTTTGGAACAGAGTTGAAAACTAGAACTATACAAGCACAGAGGAAGGAATGAAGAAGATGATTTTGACCTGAAACTTAAATTACACAAGCTCTGGACATGTGAGACTCACATTTACTTGTTAAATAGGGAACAATATGTCCCCTAATAATGGTATCATCTTATTGTGTATCCTTCACATTGAGACACTTCACTTCTATTAGTACTTGTCATTTTCAGTAGTTAATTTGAGTATTTGTCATATATATTTGTACGTTATGTAAAATCTGTCTTGTGCATATATTACACAGGCAATGACAACAAATTATTAGTTGTAATTATTTTGCATTTCAATATCATGGCAGTCCTACTTGTAAAAACCCAGCTCAAAAACAGGTCACAGACAATAACACCTTAAACAAATGAGTCATAATCAAATAGTAAAAAGCACTGTATAAACTATTGACCAAACTTCTGATGGTACCGATACCTCATCGCCGCTAATTACATAACCCCACAATGCCAACTCGATCGTCACATAATTCTGAAGCGGCTCCAAATAACCTCATCATCACTGAGTTAGTGATAACATGCTATCTGCTGAAGCTGAAGCCAACGTGGTCAGATGTGCCGTCGCTGAGGGGCTGTTCAGTGTTCGTAACACTCAAACACAAACCTCTGCGGCTGAAAGAATAACCCATCTGCGCCCTTGTGCTCCGTCCTCACACGAACCTTTGTCCAACCTTTATTTAAACAGGCGAGTACATTAAAAACAGCCTTATATTTAGCTGCATAGACAGCGTTGTCCAAAGTGAGATTCATATAGTATTAGTACAACCTTTCTCCTCTGTGGCATTGTCACTGACTTGAATAATATTATGTACTTAGAAGAAGAAAAGAGTTTGGAGCCCAAGTGAGGACAGATATTTTTTACAGTAAAAGGATTTTGTCTGTGGAGCGGCTATTTAATAACAGATGGGGTGGAGAAGTACTGACCAACTCCTCCCATACAAACTGTCAGGGCTGTTTCCACAGAGATGGCCCTGCCGTCACTGGAGCCAGGAGCCGTCCAGACTACTGCTTCAGGGCCACATGTGGGCCTCGGCTGCGGTTGTCAGTCAGACGTACACAATGTGTTAAGACCCCAGAAACACACACACACACACACACACATACACACACACACACACACACACACACACTGACTTTAGGTTTGCTTACCGCTGGTTGCTATGCCATTACCACCCACAAAACATTCAAGGACAGCACTTGAGCTATTTTGAGCTGTAAAAATGATTAAACTCATTCATGGTGACAAAGCAACATTAAAAAGCAAGGTCTCACATTTTCAAACATCTGAAGTTTGCATTGATGAAATCTGCAATTTCATTATATAAAGCATTGATTATGAGGACACCTAAAACCTTGGATTACAGGGTCAATATGTAGAATAGTTGTTAAATAAGATATGAAAAAACTTTTTTTTATTATCTCTTATAAATATCGACATAACACATCATGGGAGTAGTGCATTATTTTTCATTATTATTAAACTAAGTTTATGAATACAGATCTGACTCCTGTCCCCAAAACTGGGGAGAGTGCATTAAATCCCTCCCATGCTCAGTATCAACCATCCAGGCTATATTATAATATTTATGTAACAGATTGCATGTAGGAGTTGTTGACTTCTAGCTATTCTTAAACCGAAAGTTATTCCTGTAGCAACATTTAAAATTAACTACATCCGAGATGGACCTAACCCTGCAGGGAGACAAAGAAAAAAATAACTAAATAAATAAATAAATTTAAAAAAGACCAATCTCTTGTAAGATAATAGTTGTTTTTTGACTTCTTAAGGAAGCTGGGCCGAAATCTAATCACTTGTGGATTTTGCAGTTAGTCAGTACCGAGTTTTATAAAGATAAAAGCTCCTTGTTACTGCTGTCGTAGATGAGATGTTTTTTAAGTTGTCCCTGAGTGCTGATCATGTGCTCAGCAAAAAATGAGTAAATATTGCTTTATCAGCCTCCCTGCTGCACACACTACAGAAATTAATATCCACAACATTTAAATCCATGCGCAAGCACATTACTAACAGACAAAATAACAGTCTACAGTACACACTCCCCTGCCATTAATCTGAACCTTTAACTACAGTCTAGCATGGAGCTTTAAGAAGTAAAGGTGGACACACCAAACAGTGAAATTCAACATTTGAGGCATGATTCTGACAAGGGAAGGTTGCAGAAGGTCAGTGAGTAAATAGAATTTGCTTTAAGGACACTGATTTAAAAGTCAAAACAGTAGAGGCCAAGATATCCTGTTCCTTGAAATGCCAATTTCCAGAAACACTGAATATTATTACATTTTGCATTATGGATATTGTCACTGCCTGGTAAAAACCATAGTATGGAACACTTCAAACCTCCATCCCATCACTATGACATCATGTATTATTATGTCAGGTTTGACAACAGGCATTACAGTATATAACTGTTTTGAGTGAAAGTCCTTGCTACAAACTTATCTTGTGTAAATGTAGTGGAGTGGTAAACAATTCACAAAGCAGAGAGCAGCTTTTCCACAGACTTACCATTTACAGTAGGACATTTACAAAACTACAGAATGGTGATACCAGAGCCAAATAGCTATAGTATCCTCACTTCTAACCCCAGGTGCTCCTACAAAGGACAATGCTGACAGAGTTTCAGTAAATGATGCTTCATCGCTTTTGTTCCTGGATCTGAACACTGTGAAATCTGAGAAACCAGAAAAAAAAAGGATCTTGATGATCTTGTGGGGTTTTAACTGCACCGTATGCATTATTACATATTAGAAAAGCTCCCTCTTTTGGTTCGCCTGAGTACAGCATTCTAAGAGGACATTTATCACTTGAAAACCAACATAGACTCGAGATTTTACAAATGAGGGGATACAGGTCAGATGGAGGATGGTATCATGATGCATTATCCTGTGGCTGTCCGTGTAAAAATGACACAAAGCAATTTTTAGTGGCTTTAAAATGCCACCGCTCATGTGTGGGGTGCCTTATGTTATGTGGAGTAATATCCTACCTTTGTGGTTTCCATATCAGTTTCTTCCACTTCCTTTGCTTGGCCTATCAGTGAAGGTAGAGAAGAGTAAATGAGAGGTTTTTGCAGACTCCCTTCTTCGCTTATTCATGGTGCGATCACTGGGATGACAATTAATGTTCACCAGAATGTACTAATAAAAATCAAATGTCAATAATGTTGACATAATGAAAGAGAGGTGAATGACTCCTTTTATCACAAGTCTTAATTGTGCCTCCTGTTTGCTGCAGTTTGTGGGAGTATAGATGTTTCCAGATGTCAGAAACGACACCACAAAAATGAAAATGAAAGGTTCTCTGTGGTGATCTGTGCAGGGTGTAGCACACTTCTGGACCACTGATAGCTGAGATAATCCACAGACACCCACAACCTTACATGAATAAGAATAGTACATTTAGTTAAAGGAGCTATATGTAGTATTTCTACATGTCAAGAGCCACAAGGTATGTTTTTGGAGATAAACTCATGTTTTTAACAAAAGAAAGAAAATAAAGCTGTAGTATTTCTAGTTTAAAATATTTTAATAGTCATTTAGGAGCTAAAAGTATAATTAGAGTGATCAGAATGAAGAGTTTTAGAGTTATGCTAAAGATGCCAGTGTATTGGCTTGTAGTCAGTGGGATTTATGTGACCACTAGAGGGAGTAGTGAGAGACAAGATGGGATGAGAATCACTAAAAAACAACTTTTAGAGTGACAGAAAATGACAAAATGATAAAAGCTACAAGTACTATTTTTTCCCATCTAAATTAAATACAATTGAGGCTGAAATCATAACATTTCTTCTACACTGGTGAGTTTGACGCTGAGGTTTAAAGTTATTATCTGATGTAATTATTTTTGCTAAGTTCACCATTTGTTGATCCACGGTTCTGACTTTGTTTGAATGATTTCAAATAGATCTTTATTGCAGCTATCGACAACACAAACCGAACAGAAAATGTTGGTGATTTGTAGTTTTCCCCGTGGCTGTTTTCTGTCTAAAAACCCAGCTAAGCTAACAGAGCTATAATGTAAACTGCTGACACAACACGTGAAGATTATAAGGCCATTTTGAACAGCTGGCAAAATAACTGGCTAAGTTTTTTATTAGAAGGGGAATTCATAATACAAATCATAGTTTACACTTAATTCAGTGATCCATACAGTCTGTGGGGACATAGTGTGAATTTGTTGGTGCTTTTGGTGGTTGTAGGTGTGTTTTGATACACTACCTCCCCCTGCTGTTGAAAGTTTGAAATATCAATTCCTTATGCAACCCCTTTAATGGATGTCTTCTCTGCTGTAAAATATCATTGTACGTCTCCAGAAACAGTGAAAGACTCACTGACTGTAAGGAAAATAAAATGTGTGTGTGTGTGTGTGTGTTGTTCTGAGTGAAGCAGCATGATACTGGGTTTGCAGAGTGCAGTCCTTTCTCTCAAGTCATTGCTGATGCCCGTGACTCACTATAAGGCGCCCACATGTGTGATGAATCACTGTCATCAGAGGCCATCAACCACTCCTCCATCTATTCAGTCCATTCATTTTTGCTGTGGCACCTGTTAATACATTTGCCTCTCAAGTCAGAGTCATTTCGTCCCACTCCTTTAGCCCTATACAGAAGCTCCCCAGGACCTGAGAAGTTTATTTCAGCTGTGCCTACACATCTTATGTTGTGTGTTATGTCAGTAAGCAAATCAGGGTGACTGGAAATTAACCAAGCAAGTTCCAGTTCAGACTGACTAACCTTTAGCCAATACTATGTTGTTGCTTTGCTTAAATGATGCAAAATAAAAATTTAAGACACAAGTTACAGTAATAATGGCCATGTGCGCTTCATTCTCCTGTGACATAGGTTAGAGAGGAGAGAATCCGCGGCCCCTCGGGAACAGTTAAAGGGGCAATCAGTCCTGTCTGTGACGGACGAAGGCAATTCACAGGAGACAGGTAACAGATTACACCACTTGATTTATGAAATGTGTAAAACAGACTTCCATTATGGAGAAATATGTTTCAGAAATGCAACGAGGCACAGAAAATTCAATTTGACTGTTGAGCACTTTGTTCGTTTTGTGTTGATCCTCAGATGCTCGACAGATTTAAAAGTGGAACACTGAACAATTTTCATATAAATGTCTCCACGCCAGATGGATATACGCCTACATCATATTTAAAGTTTATCCCTGTGGATATGCATGTAGATGTAAGTGCTTATTTGCAGAAAAAAGCATTAAGCGCCTGCCTGCTGGGGAAGACGTACAGATATTTAGTGTGATCAGCAGGGTTGAGTTGCTAATGAACATATGTGTATTATTTCGTGACTCACTAGGGGTCCTGTGATTACTCAGCAGTGGGAGCTCAGCGGAGACATACGGTCCACTCAGGTGGATACGGCAAAAGGTTAAAAAACCTCTAAAGACTGGAACCGTACAATTCATTGACTTGCAAAAGTAATCACAGGGCTGCAGTTTAAAAAGTTCCAGTGAAAGTTGCTACCTCAGATTTTTTTTTTTTACAATCTTGTGCTAAAAAGTTCACAATTAAAAAAATACACACTTAATAATTAGCAGTAATCTGTGTATTCTCCTTTCCAAACAAATAGACTCCAATAACAACTGGAATTAAGAGTCTGGTCTTGACCAGCTCTAAATGTAAAGTCAAGACCAGTCATAATATGTCATAATAAGTCATAATATGTTACCAGTCATAAGATATGTTACGCTTTTGTTATGATGTGGTG
>JAPQRQ010000006.1:11326171-11341450 GCA_037367365.1 Apogon talboti
CCAGTCATAATATGTCATAATAAGTCATAATATGTTACCAGTCATAAGATATGTTACGCTTTTGTTATGATGTGGTGCTATATAAATAATATTTGATTTGATAATATTGTCCACAATAATGCACCAAACTGTGCAGCCCTATTACTAACAACGCAATTAATAGAGTGATTATTACTTCACTGATTGTTTGTGGATTATATATTAAACTTGGTTCATGCCTTTGCATGTTCCTCCTACATGTCTCCTCACTCCCACATACTGTAAGTTCCTTAATTTACTACTTAAAATAGTACGCCGAATGATACTGGGGTGACGTATCCCAGCATCATTCAGTGACAGGCCTCAATATCCCCCGGTCACCAGTGTTACACTAACAAGATGGTACATTCAGGGGACAAACATCCTTAAGAGTGGTATCAATTTCAGCTCCAACTGTGGACAGATAAGGAGACACGTACAACGATCACTGAAAACCAGACACGGGTCTATATTTAGTTTTATACCATTAAATGGCATACGTGCATGGCATATCTTATTGTGTAACTCTCCAGTATAAGGCAGATGTCCACCCAGCATGAAACAGGACCTTTCATAAGAGCGGCGTATGCCTGTGACACACAGATTGTCCACGGACAGGAATATTTAATGAAACACCTTCAGTGTACGACATCAACAGCTGGCCTGAAAAACACAGGTCATGATATAATGATGAGGCTCAAATGGGTGAAAACCTGAAAATAGCTGTTGATTCAGTTTTTTTCCTGTTTGTATTAATTACACAATTAGAATGTGCACATAAAAAAAAGGAAAAACTTACATGCTTTTTTAAAGTTTCCAATTTTATTATCCAAAGCAACTGTTTGAATAAAAGGGTGCCATAAAATCCGGAATGGAACAGATGCTAGAATTATTCCCTTCTGGCATTAATACTGAAAACAATACTTTTGATCATATAGAAATTCAAAGCTAAGATGTTACAGTGGAAGCGACAAACCAAATAGATCAACAAATGTAATATAAATTTTCACACTGAGAAAATACGTGATCGTAGTACACTGCCATAATATTCATAAAAATGTACTGTATTTATTCCTTTTTGAAGGCGATGGGTTTTGTCAACAGTTATGATGCTGCTGTGTTATGGCAAAATGAAAAACACTGAATGAAAGACAATGAATGATACTATTTGTTTCATGCACTTCACATTATTGATTGTTTTAACCTGCTACCATAGTAGTGTAAAAAATAAAATAAAATAATAAAATAAAAATACCAATACTTGAATAAAAAATACTATATAATGTAAGTATGTAAGTCGTCATTTTATATTGCCATTCCGAATAAACAAATTATATCTGACGCATTTGCTTTGTTAGTAATTGTTTTTCTCTGCTAAAGGAAATGAGATATTTCTGCATTGTCTTGTAATGAAACAAAATAAATCACTTTGCTGGAGGCACCTCTTTCAGTCTTTAATGAAATGTCTTCTATCACAGTATATGTGACTCATTTAAGGACTAAATAGATAGTTGAGGGTAACGTACTATAACCTGACAGGGAAATTTATCACACACATCACGATGTAACTTAGAGCAGTGCTAGAACTGCCCTGAATCCTGGTGGACGAGCTCAGTAAATCTAACCAAATTGCTCTTAATGGACCTGGGGAGCAGAGATTTAGGAGGCCCAAATGGCAGCAGGAAAATCCCCTCTATGTGAAAGCGTGTGGAAGGTTGATGCATTCCTTCACCTGCATGCATTCACCAGGTTAGGATAAATGTGCACTATATGGACAAAAAGTATTGGGACACATTGAGTTTAAGTGTTGCATTGCAAACAGAGGAGGGTGGGCTACAAAACCATTATGACCAATGACATAATACCATTTTTTAATGCAATATCATTGTGATAGACGCTTTTATTTCATCTTTAGGGTTAATTTTGTTTGTTTTGTCATCTAAAATGCTTACAAAATGCAAATGCATAGTTTATTTTCACTTACTTTTACACCAGCTTGATTGTTTTTTATAATCACAATAATTATCTTAAATATTTTACCACTAGATTTCTAAAATATTTGTCACATTCTAACCACAAATAATCAATTAAAAGCACAAGTATCTGTCTGGTGTCTTCAATTCTCACTCTGGAAGAAAAATGAGGCTTTAAATTCAAAAGAAATATTGATTTGACACTCATGACATGGACATTTTTTATCATGTGTATCCCATTATTTTTGTCCATATAGTGTACATGATTATCAATTTGGACATACTCTATGAGGAGAGCTTTTGTTAATATTACATTTTCAACATTTACTGCCTAATCAGACCTCAACCTTCAAAAAGTGCAAGCTATAACTATTTTATCACAGCAACATTTTCAATGCATCCTGGTGGACTATTACTATTACTACTACTACTACTATTACTTACAGTACTATTACTACTACTATTATTTACAGTACTATTACTGCTACTACTATTACTTGTGGATGTTTTGCCAGACATGTCTGTTGTGTGATTGTTCATCTTTCATTCTCTCAGTCCTTATTGTCTGTCACCTCTCTATTAAATACTAAATGCATAAAGTGGTGCATAATATCCTTAAAAGCCATAAAATACATTTTCTCAGTAATGGTTAAGATGCAGAGGAATGTCAGTGTGATCTTAATCTTGATAATCTCACTATATGATATCTTATTTCAGTAGATATTAGTAAACCGGACTGTAGAAAAGGCAAATCACTCACATAGTAGTAAAGTAGTGATATACAAAAATATACTGAATGGGGTTTGTATGATACAGTGATATAGTAAAACACATACAGTATATGTTGACTTTTTGACTACACACCTTTAATAAAGACTCATCAGATATCCTGTGTCCTATGACAATTAAAAGTAAAAGTACAGCAGAAATTTCATCATACATTTTTTTTTTATCCTTTTAATGTCTGACCAATCTTCCGATTAAAGAGAAGCCCCTCCTCTAAAGAGAAGGTAAAAGAAATCAGACCTGACCTTATGTTTGTGCATGGTGAACAGGCAGACACCATCCTGGCCTCTCTCCTGGCTTTCATGGCCCCTCTTCAATCACTTCCCTGCTGCTCCCCTGTCAGACTCTCACTTGTCCGGCATGCTTTGTCATCATCGGCAAGCCTCAAAAAAAAAAAAAAAAAAAAAAAAAAAATCTCCACTTCCTCCTCTTTAACACAGCGCAAAATCAGTTAAAGGGAAAAAAAAATAATCTAACTGCTTTCCAGAATGAAGGTTAAAAATAGAGGTGGAACAGACAACATTTGTTAATCCCAGATGTCTCTTCAACAGATGCGGTGTGTCCAGGCAGAGCAGATGTCATTATCGGAATAAAAAATAAACCCCATGCACTCTGGAGACATCGCAAATTGCCCTTTTTTTTTTTTTTTTTTTTAACAACTGATTTATTTGAGTTTGCCGTGCAGGTAGTTCACAGGCTCGTCTCCTGCTGTATCACCTCACATCTGCTTCGCTGAGCCATGGATGAGCAGTTGTACGAGGGAGGATGGGTCAAGGATGTGAGAGCTCTGATTGGCTGCCTGGCCATGGTGTGTGTGTGGGAAGGTCCCTTTGGTAGGTTCCCTGAGAACGGCTACGCTTGATAAGGGTGGTCCTTCACCTCGTTTCCTCCTCTGCCGACTCTATCAGCCTCCCTTTCCTTCCTCCTTCTCCGTCTGTCTGTCTGTCTGCTCTAGAAACCAGTAGCGTGCATTCACAGGCTGTTTGCTACGTCTTTGAGAGGAGCCGCATCACTGACGCTGACAATAGTTGCATCATTGTCATCATTCAGATCATAACCACTTGGATGTACTGATAGGATCGTGTGTGCAGCTAGAGCTGGGCAGAAATCATTAGGGAAGATTACTGGGAGGAATCAGATAGCGCTAAGAATTTCTGAATAAGATTAGACAGGGAAAAAAAAAGACTGCAGATGCTGACATGTAAAGAGACACAGACGGTATCCAAATACAACACAGATTAGATTAGGGAACAATAAATTAAAGATACGAAGCTTGCACTGCATTCAGAACATAATTTATGTCAAAATATTATTTCAGAAGATTATTTAAAAAAGCCCAGGGTGGATTATAATTAGTTATTAATTACTACATATTGATAATAAAGATATTAATGGGACATACAAGACACAGCAGACATCAAATCCTTCCTTCTCCAAGTTTCCTGCACACATTAAAAAGAGTCAGATCAGATTTTGCTGACCTCCTAATGTCTCAGACCACAGACAATGATCGATAATCCAGCAACTGAGACGGCAATGCGGACATTAGACCAAAGACAGAAAGGAAAGAAGCACAACCCAGTCCTGAACATGATAGTTATTACTGTAATGTTATTTTAGGCACAAATCAGTCTTGTCAAATACTGAAAACTGAAGAACTTGCCAGCTATAAACGCCTTCGTTTCTGGCAGACACACTCAATACAACAGATCCAAACTACGCTTTCAGACATGCAAACTACTGAGTTTTCCAAATGCACTTGCATCCTGCCCACTTTAGCAAGCCGAAGGGCTTTTGGCATGCATTATTTACACTTCCCTCAATGACAAAGTATTGATTTTTTGCAGTTCGTGTAACTCATCACTACTTAGGCCGATTACAAAAAGTACAGATGGAAATAGGCAAAGATTTTAGACCAAGGCAAGACATCGGCTTGTTGGGATCATATATTCATGTATCATGGACTGTCCTGTGTGAGGCATACATAGATTTGACACTGATAAGACACTAATTGTTCTTAGTATGTCTTAACATAATTATTTTCAGATAAGTGTAATGTTTTCTAGATTTTCTATAGTAGTAAATACAATGTCTTTATTATGCGCTGATTAAAAATTGATAAAACTTGATGAAACTGCTGAGATTGGTGGTAGTTTAGTGGTTCAACCTACTCAGAAATAGGGGCACATATTACATAGAACCAAAACAAATCACTAGAATAAAAAATCCTGAAGTTATGGTACTGTAAGTGCCTTTTAAATGATGTGGAACGTGGCATAGAGTGGCACAGAAAACACAGACTCATGTCTCATGTGTCTTGTGTGTTTGTGTGTTGGAGTATAGAGACTCCTAGCGGTTCTAACCTGGGTCACCCAACTTGCATGACTGATCGCTTAAAGCATAGCAAACCAGACATGTCACACACACAAACCAAAGTGTGCACACACAAATAGTAGTGTCAACTCAGCTTAGGAAATTTGCCAGACAAAGCAAACCCTCCACACACTCGCCAGCAAAGAGCTTTCATGTTTATAGCTTCATAACTAAACTGTACATGTTATTTCTCACAGCATGAAATAACTATAAATAATGATTCGTAGGCGTAATTCATGAAAAATGAGCCAACTTCTTAAAACATAAGAGAACATTAAGTACCCAAACAACACTAGTAACTGGTTACCTTTTCAGCTGGTGTATTCAACCCCTTTGCTTCAGGAGTGGCACAGTGTCACTAATGAGAGACTAAAGCGTCTGTGCCCACAGCGTGCGTCCACAGTGCTCGCCGGCTACCGACTGGCAAGCTAAAAGCCTAAAAGCTCTGCAATGGTGTCCAACTCACAAAGCCCTGTTTGTGTCTGATGTTGTTTGCCCAATAAAGGCAAACAATGGCATTCCATGGCTTGCAACTGTATTCACTGCTGGCCTCTCAAAATGTAAAGTGCATTCAGACACCTTGGTTGGCGGACAAAGGCGAGAATCTGTGTCACATGCGGGGTGGGCTGGGGCAACTGGGGTGACAGCTGAGCCAGGCTCACCAGCCCCGGCAACACACATACTTTCACTAATAGGTCAAAGAAGCGTGTGATGAGCAGTCAGAAAACAGACCTACCTGATTTTGTCCGCTGCACTGTCAGACCTGCAGATGATAAGAAACGAGACATTACTGTCTGTAGTTACACATTATGAAAAAACTAAAACAAAAACAAAACAAAAAAAAAACAGCTTAGCAAAGTATTAATGTTTGATTTCATTCCGTATCAACACCAGCATTTTAGAATAATCTGCTGCATTTGATTATAAATTATTATCACAAAATGGGTGAAATGGCTTTTCTATTTATTCTATTTTATTTTCAGTAGAAGTAAAACAGTTCTCAATATGTAGAAAAAAATCAGAAAGTAAAAACATCCTTGGAGCACACTTTCTGAAGTGCCCTCAATTGATTTACAATTCTGTAAATTAAATTTCCTTTTTCTCAGATACCCTTAAACAATAATGTGTCATCCAACATAACCCCAAGATACTTGAACTCACCAACAATATCAAGCTCCTCTCCTCTCAGGAAAACACCAGAGTGTCTGCGCTGCTTTTTTAATAAACATCATACAAACCATTCTAAGTGCTCAATAGTAGACATGACTTAATAAGCCAGTTGTTAACCTTCAACATTGCTGATGTGAGACTTAAGGATTCACTATGGATGGCTTTGATAGATTTAAAAGTAACAGTATCATCCAGATAAATTTGAAAATTGACAAACTGATATGCATTCTCTAAGTCATTATAGTGAGAATAATAACGGACCAAGTAAATAGCCTTGTGGAACCTCTAAGGGTTAATCAAGATGAGTAAATTTAACACTGTCAACACATACAGATTGTTAAATTTTTTTAAAGCCTTTACGACACTGTACTAGTATTACCTGAGGACATCATCTGTAATACTTGCAAAGTAAAAAAGTAAAAATTCCACCGCAAATGACCTAAACCTATTTCAGCAGCAAACACCGAGGTCCCGTGTGACAGTACTATATCGGTGTGAATCAACATGTAAGATAGTGAAACTTGCAACATTTCCTCTGTGCATTTGTTCAGCCCATTTCCTGGTTAATGAAAGTGTTTTGGGTGGAAATTCACAACGCTCATGTTGCATTATAGCATGGGGATCCATTCACTGAAAGAGCAATTTAAATCCTTAAAGAAAAGTGACATCTCAAAAGATATTGAAATGGATGACAAACATGACAGCAACAGTTAGGAAGACTGTTCTGTCTTTTAACTGTTATCTGTAAGTGGTTAGCCAGAACATCAGAACTAGCGCCACTGCATTAAACACAGACGCAGCGGGTTAGTTTCACCAGAGGTCTGAAGGTTATACTAGTCTGAATAGGGTTATTTAAATTAAAGTCGGAAAGGGAGGTTATACTATATAAAAATAACAAACTTCCATAATATCAAATTGGATCAATGCACTGGTTGAATCGCGAAACAAGCTACAAACTGCCTATAAAAGATCAGATCACATCAAATTTATCTTACAAATATCACTAAACTTAAGGACTTAATTCCAAAAGCACACTTCACTTTCTTTCTTTTGACAGAGGTCTCCATAATGGCAATTAAAATAATTCATCTTATTGAAAATGCATTGGTTAGAGTTGCTAAAAATGTCCTTTCTGTATTGTGTAATCACCACTACAGGGTCTAAATTTATTACAAAGTGTGTATTCAGGCTGTTTGTTACAAAATTTGGCAGATCATTAAAAATGCAGGTGCTATTACACAATGAAATGAAAATATGCTGGATTTTCTGAAGCCATGGTGTAATACAATTAATAATAGCAAAAACACAAAAATACTTATTCCCAATAATTGCGAATATTGCTATAATTTTTTGCTAAAATTTCCCTTTATTATACAATTAAATAATAACATTCCTCAATTAACAGCTATCATGCGCTGTGAGATTGTTATCCCTGATGAGTCATATTACACTGTCTTAGCAAAGTCACATTGTGATATTACATAATCATATCTGCAGTTATACTAGAGGAGCTGCACTTAGCACAAGCCTCAGATGCAAACACCAGCAAATGACAGCAAATGAGCAAAGTTGTCTTGGTGTCACCGGTCCTATTTTCTTCATCAGCCTTAAGCCTTAACCACAATGCCCTCGTAATCACAGCCAGAGTTGCATATGGACTGTCAGCCTGCTGTCACTTCACTAGAAAATGCAACAGCACACTGCGCAAACTGCAGCACACAGGCAAACAGAAAGATGCAGAAAGAATCATGAGAACGAAACAGGAAAGACTGACAGACAGGTAGGGTTTGGGAGAGACAGCGGTGCAGCCTCCAGGCAGACATGCAGCTGTTTTACCTGCAGAGGAGACATGACATTCCGTGCCCTCTAAAGCCGGCTACAGAACGCTGCTCTCCCTGCAGCTGCTGCAGATGCCCCTCACTAGCTATCACCAGCACAGCACAGAGGAGAGCAGCCAGATATCCCATAGGTTTGACAGGTCCTGTTCCTAATTCGAGCAAGTGGAGACACTGCGCGAGAAGAGTGCGCGGGAGGGAGAGCCAGAGAGAGAAACATGGAGATGAGTGCAGGACAGAAAGAGTGGAGGTGTTTCAGACAGAGCTGAAGGCAAAGACAGCTAAGTGGGTGGATAATGTGAGGCTAGACTCAGAGCATACCTACACATTTTTCTCTTTTCGACTTTTCTACTTTTATCAGAATCTTCCTTCACCATTTTTTCATAAGTGAGGTGTTACTATTAGCATCAATATGCTGACAAAAGCAGTTTTTACAATATTTAACTGCAATAAAATTTTCTGTATTGTACCACATTTTTTAGTAGGTTTTGTCATCCACTGAAGTAATGGTAAAGGTCCAGTGTGTATGATTTAGAGAAGTTTGGAAGGATCTAATGACAGGGATGTAATACAATATTCATAATATTTTTAATAGCTAACTGTGACACCCCCAGTGCCAGGTTTACTCGTGGCTCCCTCTTTTCTCTTTCTCCCTCTCTTTCTCTCTCTCTCTTTTCCCTTTTCCTCCTCCTTAAGGCTCCCACACACTGTACGATTTTTTGCTGTCTCAGACAAAAGATAGAATGAGAGAGAACCGTGGCGATATCTTTGGTCTTGACCCTAAATTGGAGGTCCTACGTTGGTTCAAGGACGGCCGTTGTCACGGTCTTGCGACCAAAGACAGCCTGGGGTGATCATCTCACAGTGTGACTGCTGCTGTGACCTACGTCCGCTAACTGACTAATAGAAATACAGTAGGAAATCACGTACTGATCACTGAAATTGACAGGCCATAACAGTAAATGCTAACGTTAAATGCTAGCAGATGCTAACAAGTACTTATTTCAATCTCTCTTTGCAAAATTGGCAACTCAAGTTGGCCTCTCTTTCCGAGCCACGACCGTGTCCATATTCTCCTCCTCCTTATTTTTGACTTCTTATCCACACATATAAATGCCATAAGGACCAGTGTCCCGTTACTTCTTTGCATTTTTGTTTTTAATGGATGGATTGGGCACGCTGATGACGTTTTATTCTTGCGCATTCACTTCGACTCACGTACATCGTAGGCTACGATTCAGCTTGTGTTTTAATCGTGTAATCTACACACAGCATCGTGCAATGTGCACATAGCAAACTTCATATCTTACCCAAATTCATGTCATACAGTGTGGCTTCCTGTGCACTTATAAGACTGTTAAAATTGCACAGTGTGTGGGAGCCATTACAGGCGACCACTGAAGCTGTTTGGTTTCTACCTGGCTGGAGGCGTGGCCCCAGCATTCTGAAACACGACAGAAACGGTTGCCACTGTGCTCCAAAACATAACGACAGCAGTTGGCGGTTGGAGGAGCATCGGTTGCCATGGGCGACTCCAAAACACAACAGTGGCAGTTGCTGGGGCGACAGGCGCTGTATAAAAACTACAGCGGCTGTTGCTGGCTCTCTCTTCTCTTCTTGGCTTGCCCTCCACCTGGCCGCACCAGCACCTCCTTCTCTTTTACTTTGTTATGACGTCTTGAGTTTTGTATCAGTTACTTAATAAATTCGACTTGTTTGCCAGCATCCCCCTGGGTTTGTTTGTTTTGTCAAGGCTCCACGAGCCGGTCTTGACGTAATAATAACACAAAAATGAGAATAATTTGAGACACTTATGTTACACTGACACACTGCAATGTTTCTATAGTAGCTTTGAATGCACTTCCTGTTGTCCTTTTTTCTGTTTCATAGCCATTGAAAGTAAAAAGTCAAAACAGACACACTACACACTTGGTTCTAACATCATCATCAATAATGCTGTGATATGAAATTCAACATAAGAAACTTTGGAGTGGTTATGTGTGGTAGAGTTACTGCAAAACAAATTACAAATACGTAGTTATGTACATTGTTGAAGATGACAAAACTGAAATTTCGTACAAAAAATGTGCATTATGAATCGGATCTACAAAGGCACAAAACATTTAGTAACAGAATATTGTTAAAATTGCACTTTCAGGTTGTTCATATTTGTTCAGGTTATTCACATTTTATTGTTAAAGGATAGTTTGTTAATGTAAATATTTTCATAATTTAATGTTATCTTTTTTCTGCTAAAACAAAGAGAAACATTTGAAGTTGTCATTATATATAGGCCTAATGCAATATTATTTTTTCACATCAAATCAAGAAGAAAATTTGGAGTCATTATTTATAGGTTATTATGCTGTTATTTTACCTGAGATCACATTGGGCTATATGTGACCCCAGAACTAAAATGAATTCAAGACCCTTGACTGTCAATAGCTTTCATTTTTGCACTTTGCAAATTCATCATGCGGGCCAGATTGGACCCTTTGGCTGTGGGCCACATGTTTGACACCCCTGGTCTAATGATCCAGTGTTTTTTATTTACTGAGCTGATTAAAAAAGTGAATTTCCCCTTGGGGATCAATACAGTTCATCTGTATCCATATCTGTATCTGTATGTGGGGTTTAAATGATGATCTCTTAAACTGCATTTCCTGGTGATTATTGCTTAATAACTACAGTAAATTCTTGCTTTGCACTTTTCTGCCTAAACACAGCTCTAAAACAAACGCTGCTGGATAAACAAGAGGTCACACCCACAGCATCGCAGTTTCATAACAGAATCCCACACCAAAAATTACACGAACACATGGAATTATTTTTTTTTTTTTACTAAAACAAATTATTGCTAAACTCTGGCTGGGTACAAAAATGACTCACTGAAACTCCCCCGTGCCACAGTGGGGTTATTTCACAGAAAAAAGTGAAATCCATGTCACATTCACACATGCTGAGACAGCAGCACACGTACATACAGCCCTACACACATCCAGTGCCTTACTTTATATTCCAGCCTGTCACCGCTGCTCATGACAACTGCAGCATATTTCAAAGTGATAGAGCTAATGATATGGTCTGTCCCTCAACCAAAACTGAGCTCAGAGTGGGTGTGACACCATCCACTGCAGGTGTAGCAACACATGGTGACTACGGCATGAACATTACAGTCAAATATCGACACAAAGGGGATCTTCCCATTATGCATGTGACTTCCTCTACCCCCTTTGACTTTGTAACTCACATCAGTGATGTTGCTGATGTCAAACACAATGCCGGCTTGAGGCGATTCCGAATATATTTACATAGAATACACAGAAAAATGTATGAGCCACAGTGTCACAGATAATGAAACAAAGCAAAGCAGTATGGATGGTAGGATGAAGATGAGCTGCCCTCTAGTGGAGAATTCAAGCCAGAGATGACCCAAAGGAGCAGTGTGTTGACATTTGGAGATGATTATTATTAGGATTACTCCCATTAGTATGAAGTTACAGACCCAATAGAGACACACAAAAGCCATATAGTGTGTGTCATGATTTTACCTTTAGTTCATATCTATGATCATTTAAAGAATTATATTAAAAAAAATAAATGAATACTACACATTATGTCTAGGATTCAGTGTGTAATGATGGTTAAATGCCCTTTTCGTTTCAACGATCATCAGGAATTAGACCCCAATTCAAGACGCAAAAAACAAGCCTTGTACAAAGCATATATATACATATTGCTCACCTCTCCTCCCGGATCAGTGGAGTCAAGAAACGAGTGCTGTCGTCTTCATGGCTGCTCTGCTGGCTGCTCTGTTGGCTGCTCTGCTGGCTGCTGCATCACACATCAGACAGAAGAGAAGGTGGTCAGTCATCAGCTCAAGGCCATGTTTTATAACTCTGTCAATGTGACAGGTCATAGTTTAGTTATGTAAAAGAACTGTGGTGGAAAACTGTGAGGCTATTGTTTTTAGTGACGATGCAAATTTCTGTGACATATTTAACTTTGCCAGTATGAAAACCACTCTAGTGTGTTTAGAGGTTGGACAGTTCAGACAGGTCACATGATCATTTCTTTTAAAACAAATCAAAGCAGTATTAACATGAATGTTACAGCTGCTGTCACACGGCCATAAGTCAGTCTTCTCAGCTATTCAACAGTGTGAAAAATTCTGCAAATGAAGTGTCAAATGCGGCAGCTGTCAAATACAGAATATGTGAAATTACAATTGTTCGGTTTTATCAGTGGTGTGTGTATGTGCTGCCCTGAGCCTGCACAGAACAACTCATAACACTAGAGGGGGCTAAATGATACAGGCTATGGACAAGACTGGGCTGGCAGATATTAAGAAAGTAAGGTATGAGGTGTAATAAAAAAAATAAATAAATAAATTAAAAAAAAGAGTATAATAAATAACAAAAACTACATGTCAACACCAACACACATTTAGAACAAACACAGATTTCCATGAATGGTCAATATATAAAGCAAAAATGCAAATATATATATATTTATTATGTATGCTTTTTAATTTTAATGAGTAAAAAAAGCCGATGCAGAGATACATAGACTGTATGAATCATCAAAAAAGGTTTAGCTGGATGATTCCTATTTTTAGCTTTTAGCTGCTGTCTTCAAAGTCCACTCTTTGACATTTAAGAATAAAGCCAGTCTGTTGGGAAACGACTTCATTAATTCACGCTGTAACTCGGCAGGGTTTCCTAATCTGATTTCAGCAGCAGCAAAGGACCGCAGAGGGCCTGAGGGATGATGGAATGTAAATGGAAAACTCTTTTTGATATACTGGAATAATGCATATGGAATATAGTACAGTTAAAGTTTAGCCTTTATCTCTTTATGTCTCATTCTTCTGTCTCTTCTGAACCATTACATTATATTTATAATGTTTATATTAGAAGATATTAAATTAAAAGAAAAAGTAAGACAGAGATGGAGTGACTAATACTGACACATACAATTCTGTGGTTATCTCTTCCTCAGGATAAGTGTCAGTAGATGTTATCTACATCACTGCTGATTAGTGGATTATTTTCTTTAGAATCATGTTTTCGTGTGAAGACACCACCATTAACCGATACAACACACTGTTGCTGCACTTTCAAAATTATATTGTATATATTATTATATTATATTAAATTAATATTTAATCACTATGCAACTATTACTCATGATGTTTGATGATGGATCGATATTACTGCTATATTAATTTAATAGCTGTGCTTTACTGCATTTCATTTTGAATTTACATTTTATACATTTAGAGTCCTTTGTCTAGTTTAATCTCCACAACAGTACATAAAATGCTATGTAATCTACAAGTAATGCATCAAATTCTAATAAAATAATAATAATAATAATAATAATAATAATAATAATAATAATAATAATCTTGATTGTAGTGATGCTATCCTGTTTAAACCATTTGTGACTATGTATTTCTCATCTGATGCAATAGGGGCTTTACAGTTCATTTAACTTAAGGAGAAGAATTTTCCCAACTTATAAAGGATATGAAAAAAATATCATCAAAAACTCATCTAGTAAGACATATATAGCAGAGCTTCTACTTTCTCTAAGATGTAATTGATTAGGAGCATAAAACAACAATTACGCAAATACCTGGACAGACATCTGAAATTTACACTTAACCCAAATTAAAGTACGAGTTCCATTTTGCCACTGGAAGATATAATGCTATGGCTGCATTCCCTCAAACTGAAGATCATGCTTCCTCTGCTGCAGGTGTGTTATATGTACAAGATGTTCTTCCTGTGAGGATGATATATGTGCTGTAAAAGCAAACACACACCCCTGGTTTAAATGAGCGTTTATACTCGTACTGCTCTTAGCACGTGTTCTTTTGAAATCACAAAGATGGGTAGCAGACATGGCAACGTGGCTATCCTCACTAAATAATTTAGTACTCATAGACGCTTATGCACTTTGAACATGATAGCATGGAGGTGTAACACAACACTGTCAATCTTAAGACAATGTGTCACCACAGTGTACAGTCGAAGCACACTAAATTCATCTATTACAGTGACAGTCTTATTATCAAATCTTCCATGACCATCAAAATGTTTATTTAAAACTTTTATTTTTACTTAACCCATAAAAACCCAAACATCCACCAGTGGCCAAAATCATCTACTGATCTAAAACGTTAGATAACTGTTGATCCACTAATTCTATCAATACATGTAAATAATTGGTGTAAAATGCAGTTTGTCATCTTCTCATGATCATCAGATATGAACGTCCAAAGGCTCTGTAATGAACATGGAAACACTGCCATCTTCTACAACATTGATTCACCAGTAAAACCCATGGAGTTGGATCAACGACAGTGGATGGAGACACTTGGTTTATGTTCAGTTAATGATAGATTTGACAGAAAAAGTAACTTTTTCTTCAGTTTTCTTTGTTTCTGATATAATAATCCTCAAGTTTAATCTGAGCTTTTATGAACAGCTACATGATCAGTGAATTAACTATAGGAAAATACCTGATTTACACTGAAAAAAAACACAAAACTCAAAATACAGAGGATAATATTAGAATAAATGGTGATAAATCACTTTAGAAAGGTTACATAAAGAGAAGAAAATCATTTGGGAACTGACACAGAAGTAGCACTGGGCCTTTATGGGTTAATTTACATCCTCATGGGGTTAAAGTGATAAAAGAAAACAGACTATTCTGTCACTATAGTCTATACATTATATGGATAAAAACAATGGAACAAATCACATCTACACCATGCAGGACTTTTCATTCATGTTGACTTGAAATATCATTACGATAGAAATATTCATGTCAGTTGTTGGCAATAATTATCAACAAATGTCAATGTCAAATCAATATTTATTTTAAAAATACTGAATCATATTACTGTGATGCCATTTTTAAAGGCTGATTTTTCTCCCTGAGTGAGAGTTTAGAAACTAGACAAATACGTATGGTTTGAAATGATCATTTATAGTCAGAGCATGACAAATATTTCAGAAATCTAGAGGCAGACCATCTCAAACACGAATAATGACAAAACTTGTGTCAAAAATTTAGTAATATTAAGTAAAACTAACTCTGAAGCATTTTGT
>JAPQRQ010000006.1:11343537-11363250 GCA_037367365.1 Apogon talboti
ACCAGGTGTGATGGAAGACGGAAATATCTAAAACATGCAGGACAGCGGCTCTCTAGGACCGAACTTGTCTACCCCTGATCTAGAAGTTCTAAAATGCCATTGCTGGGTAGGTGATACGTCTCAATTATTTTTTCTTCCATCATTCCAAAAATGTTGACACGAGCAGAAAAGATTGGTTCTTTCCGTTTCCGCTGGTTAGGCCTATGCCGCCTCCTCGCCACAGAAACTGCAGCCAGTTTTGCGCGGAAGCTGTACCAGTTAAAACCTGCCTTTCAGATGTGTTAAATATAGACGCAAAATCAGCCACCACAATCACTTTCAGATTTGGTAAATCACATTGCGCGCTGAATAAATATATGCATCTACTCCTCCCAATAATTTTGCGCGTCCTGGCAGAAACACCCACATTGCATATTCATCAAGGTAAACACGCTGAATGGGTTGCTATTTTGCCCATTTGAGAGATGCAACCCTCGGTGCGTCCTGTTAGTAGATCAGCTTCAATGTGTTTTTGCGAGTGCAGTCAAGTTTGCCCACGTTTTTACACATGCAAACCTTTAGTAAATCAGGCCCTAACTGAGCAGATGTCAGATGTAGACTGTTTGTAGCTATAATGCATTCCTTCTCTTAGTGTTCAGAAGTACACAACAAAAATGGTTCGACTCAGTGAAATGTAAACTAGAGTCAGAATCCACTTTATTTGCCAAGTGCATAAACGCATACAACGAATTCTTTGCCAGCTGATGTTGCCTCTCTAGTCCAAGACCGATATGAATGTAAGAAAAAATGTAAAAGAAGTATAATAGAAAAAAAGTCTATATACATATGAACTCTTTATACAAAAACATATTCAGAAGGTCAAGAACAGGGTGGCCATGTGCGTCAATTGAGGAAGTAGAAGTCTACATTGCTGCTTGTACACTGCGAAGGACAAATATGTAGAATTTCTTCTAAAAACCTTCATTTTTTTCCATTTTAAAGCTGTAATTTCAACATGAAAGAACAGGCTTAGCAAAAGGAGTTGTTCCCCAGGCACTGCACAGTGTCTGCTCACTGCTCCCCATGCTTAAATGTGATAACCTCGAGTTAATATAATTGTGTTTTCACTGGTCACTATAAACACCTATTATGATCTTAATATCAATGCAACATTTTATTGCCCTGATTTCAGTGTTTGATTGTGTAAAATAATTGATTTTAAAGTTGTTTATGCACAAAAATGAATGTCAGAATAAGACCATCCAACTATATCCAGCCATATATTTCTGATCTGTTACATAATAAATTGTCCACAACAGATCAAAGTCTGTTAAATCAGTATCACAGGAAACTTTTCTTAAATGTCAGGCTGTCTAACCAGTAAGAAATGACAGGCAGACACGAGCTGTGACACCTGTTAAACAGAATAGTTCCAGTTCTGTGAAACCACAGCGCACAGCTCACAGTGTCTTTACAATGTGCAGCTAACAAATCCAAACTCTTCATGAATAATTACTTAATTCATAATGTCATTAATGATGAAATGGAGGTAAACATTGAGATCTGGATTATGCATGTCATTACCACACAACTTTAAGCTTCCAGATATATTCATGAACCGCATGCAGCTAGTAACACGAGCAGATTGAGGAGGAACCGCGTCGTCTTAATGCCACAGTACAGTATTAAGCTGTGACACTTATTATAACAATCCACATTATACCCTGAGGGGGATCTGGGCTGTATAATATATTTCGCGCTCAGGGCTACGCATACATGCCGCTAGATAGATGATGTCTTAAAACTAAGAGAAAGACATCATGTTGATGGAGTGAGTACAGAATCTTTTCCCATTCTGCCATCTGTTAACAGTGACACCTGGCCTCTTGGAATAAAGCAAAGATTACCATAAATAATTACCACAATTTTTAGTTGCACATTACTGTGCAACTAAAAATTATAAGCATATAATATCATAAAATATATAAGCACACATTATATACAATTAATTACCAAATACAGAAGAACAATGTTTTAAAAGAACACTTCATCTTAGAGATACTTTATTTATTCATAGAGAGCAAAAGCTTGGGTTTGCACAGTAGCTGTGACCACCTCAAGAACCACGGAACCATGACTGACATTATTGACCCTTTGACCTTTCGGCTTACACCAGTAGTATCTCAGATGTCAGCTTATCTCACAACCGTGCAGCCGAAAACAAGAAACGTATTCATTTTGCAAACCCCATGACCTTTGCTCGAGTACAACCTTTGGAGAACCAGATGACCCTCTGCTTTGTACTTATTGCCTTAACCTCCTAGGACCCACTGTCCACGTATGAGGACGAGAAATTCACAGCTTTATACAAAAAAAACAAAAAAAGAAACAACTATCCACCGCAAATGACATTCCATAAAAATTTTTAAGAATGCATCTGAAAAAACTGTTACATCATGATGTTTCCAATATAAGCAATTATTTAATTAAAAAAAGCCAAAACTCAAAATCCTGTGGGGCTCCTGCGTCTTAGGAGGTTAAATGAATAATATCTACAGTGGATATTTATTCTTCAATGAGGAAGCAAGTTGTTCCTCTTCAAAACATCTGTACTGAGGCCTGCACTCAGCTGAGTAAAACTTTGACCCATTCATTAATAGTTGTTTTAGTTAGCAGCCCAGTCATGTGAACTGTTAATGTTTGCAAGTGCTACAAGCAAACCCAAACTTTGTACTTTAACCATTAAATTGGTTATATGGGTTAATGTGTTTTAGGAAGACACTGGCCATAGTAATGTCGCGACACTAGAGCAGAGACAAGCTACACCATGAAAAGCCATTGTGTCATCTTCACACACAGGACTCTAACACAAGAAATCAATCAATCAAATCAATCAACTGCACTGGAAAGGCTACTTTAGGAGGGAAAGCATTACGTTTGTCTTTGGATTAAGCAAATTTGATTGTTTTAAAAGCTTCTAAAACTTACTTGGCCACTATCTTTAACTTGGTTACTTCTATTCAAAGAGCATAAAATTGAAAGGCAAATACTGAGGTCTCTTGAGTTAGTGATACAACGCATTAGTGCATTTAGCAGGAGCCTAGAAGCAGCATGGAGGTATTAAGGAAGATGCTGAGGGAGAAGGGGAATGGAAAGAGGTGAATAGGGAGGTGCTCATACCAACCTGCTCTCACTTCCTTGTTCCTTCTTCTCTCGAACCTTGAGCCACTTCCTCAACAGGAAACGCTTGCGTCGTGGAGAGGCGCTAGGTGTCGAACAGCTAGACCAGGAGGATGCGGCGTCTTCATCACTAGATGGTGTGATCTCAATGGAAGGCAGCTGAAGGTACTCCTTGGAGCCAGATCGTGACCGGGCCGTAAGGTGGGTTTCAGTTAGACGCCCCCGATCGGCATCCCTCTCACTGGCCACATTCCGCATGCGCCGCATCTTAAATCGTTTTCGACGGAGTGTTGGGGTCGAGGAGCTGGATCGCACAGAACCATCAGACACAGCAGTATTGGTTCCTCCATCTGAATATGCCGGAGCATCACTTGGGACACTTACTTGGAGTGAAGGGGGTCTGAGAGTATCACTCATAGTCCTGACTATCTCGCTAAAGCACAAAACCTAAAGCAATTCTTTGTTAAAACAAGAATTGCAGATTTTGCAGTTCTGCAGCTTGAAAGGCTATTAGTGAAAAGCTGAGATGCTGAGGCTTAGAAGAGATGAGGCACAATTAGGATCCTTCACAGTCTTTCGTGGGCCTCATGCAGCCCTCACAGTTCTTCTGGTTACTTTAAATCTCTCTCCACGTGGGAGCCAGTGAGTGGAACAATTGGCTGAGAAGTCCTGATAGCGGATATCTGAGGCCAGACCGAGTCCTTCTGCTGCTCTTCAGCTGTTTGTTGATATGTATCAGTTCAGTCGCCTGCTGACGGACTGTGAAGAGCAGTCTTGTGGCCGTAAACTCAGTCTCTCAGGCTGCGGAGGAGAGGGCTGGATTAGATAACAAAGGGGGCTTCTGTTCTGAGCGAAGCAGATGAAACATGTATAAGGCCTGTCAGGGACTGTAACCCTACTCCTTTGCTGGTCCTCCCTGGAGACTGGCAGGCCAAATTACACACAGTCGCTTACACATTGGCTATGCTACTGTCCAAGCTGCCAAAGCTGTTACCTTAGTTGCGTTTGCTAAAGCTACAGAAGAAGACGCCAGCTGCCAGATGCCAGCCCTTGAATATTGATGTTGCTGTGGTCAAGGTTAGGAGTTTTTTTGTTGTCACTTTGTCCTCATTTTGAAGATGCTGCAGCATAAGAAGACACTAGAGGTCCGGGTTGTGTCCATTCTCAAGCTTGAGCCTGGTCAGTGCTCCGATGTGTTGATGTTCCCACGTAGTTGCTGCCTACAGGTTAGAGGGAGGTGATAGGACTGCAAGGTACAGGCAAGGCTGAAGGTGATGATGACCAAGTTACACAGCCACACACAGCACATACACACAAAATCAGGACGTCAGGTACGCTTTACATGCACACATGCAGGCATACACAGCCACAAACAGAAAACCAATCAAAGGAAACGGGAAACGGTTAACATGAGCTGTACACACACATACAGACACATTCACACAAGATCACAATCTGATCTACTTAACCGTCGGCTGCCTATCCACCACCACTCATCAGCTGTAATTCATCAATCACTAATAACTTTCTTTAAAAACTGATGTTTCAGAGACCTTTAAATTCTTTATCACATTCCACAGAGAGCGCTAACAGACAGGCTAGATGGATGACTTCTATTACACTCCAATGAGTGGAGGGTTTTTGTTGATAAAAGGTCATCTATATGGTTTTGCAATAACAGAAAGGGTAAGAAAACTAGAGCCTTGTGAGAGATCTGGATCAAATACAGTATAGTGGATGCATTGTCAAGAGCAAACAATAACTGAGAAACCCAAGTGCTTATAAGAGAGGGAAGGAACAAACAGCATTGAGAACTGTTATGTACACACTATGAAAGAAAAAGGGAGCAGTGATACAAGTTATGTCATTAAAAAGTACAGTACACTAAACAGTACAATCTACTACAAAAAAAAACACTAAAAACATTCTGGAAACATTCAGATTGTTTACTTCTGGTCAGGACTGGGTGATCTTAAATCATGATAGTTCAGATTTTCGGAGAGTTCTTACAAATTACGTCCGTAAAAGATAAATAATACCACTATCAAAACATTTCTACTCAGCTAAAATGTATTTAAATGGACAGGTTGTCAGTGTAATTACAGTGTTTTAGAGAAATCGTCAGAAGAAGAAGAAGAAGAAGAAGACCTCAAACGACTGTCTTATGATCTATGATCTTCTTCCCAGGTCACCAAGCCCTACTTATGGTACAGTGAAAAATGTTGACCCAGTACTGGAGAAAAGGCCAGTTGATCAGAGAGGAGGCTACAACTTTTCTGTAGAAGCTGTTCTGCTATTATAGGATTAGAGAAGTGCAAAGGACTGCTGGTTTAATTAATTTAAGATCTGAATAAACTTAGTTTCTAAGAATTTGACAGAAAGAACACAATCATGTAATAATCTTGCCTTGGAGACGTGAAAACATGAACATGCGTTTCTAAAAACGGACTGTGAGGAGAGGCCTGATTTCAGAGATGATCCGGGGGACTTAATAGAGTAGGATTTGACAACTGCAAGCACACAACAGAAGATACTGTAAGGCAAAGATAAAAAGGACTTCACGTTCCCTGGCAGAGGGTTAAAAAGCAGCAGCCAAGCAGCTTATGTGATTATAAAACTCTTGCATCCTGAAATGTAGACTCATGGACCACTGAAATATAACAAGACCAAAATAACTTCCAGCTATGTCTTCACTGTGAGGACGTAATGATGTAGAAAGAGTAAAGATTCAGTCTCAAATTAAATACTGCACAATTCTCTAGTTTCAACCACTCATTTTCAGACTGTGTACACAAAGCTGGGAACCTAAACATTGCTATCAGTGCAATAGAGATAGTCGTACAAATAGTCCAGGTTCCCTTTGGATTATGCCAGAATGGATTCACTCACAAATATTTGACTTAACACAATGGTAGTGTCTAAAGGTCAGTACTAGAGGTGCACTTTGAATCCACATTCTGCTGAAATTAAACATTTAATTACACTTTTTAACATTGCTTTATTTCTGCTCATTGCAGGAACAAATCATCTTTGTACGTTACTGTATTTCAGGGCTGGTTTTGCCTTGTGTTAAATCATTTACTCTTCATATAGCTGCAACTAAGTAAATTGTGACACGACATTATGTTGGTCAACTGGGGATTATTTATTCGTCTTGTGTGAAATTAGTGTATGTTCAAATAACATGTGTTATGTTGATTTGAATACATTGAACAACAGCACTCCCATACCCGCTAAAACACACTCAGCCTCCAGGTCAGAGTGTGGAAGCAAAGAAACATCATGCATTAATCATGGTAAGACAACGTTTCTTGTTACAGTTTCACACGTTCTGGTAGTCTGAGGTCATACCCTGGCAATACTGGGCATAAATCAGGTGAATGGGTTGAGCAGGGCTGAGCATATGGACCAGTGGTTTTTTAATCAAACCAGCAGGATGGAGGATTTTTACAGCATGTGCTGATATTTTACAATTTGATTCGCAGGTTAGTTGCTTTCTTATAATGTCATGAAATAGAAAAAAAGCTGGAGAGTGTGTTGATACACCTGTGCAGTGTAAATGCTCTATAATAATATTACAAAATATAGTGCACAGCAGGAAGGGCCGTATTGGTCAAACCACCTTGTGCGTCTGTGCTTTTTGCACTTTGCCATGCATGCATAAGTGGAGTAAACAGATGGACCTACCACAGAGGAGCTTTGCTGTTACAGCTGAGACACAGTTTTCCATCACCATGATGGCTACACAGCACAGAACAACCATGTGATTGCTTGCCTTTCACGCGTCATTACTGACCATCAAAGTTCAGCTCTATTGTTCCCTGAATCTCTATTCTTAGCACTGTGTCCCTGTCAGTACAATGTCAAAGACCGAGGGCAGATTACGGCGGCATGCTAATGCAGATTAAACTAACACTCATGAAAATACGTCTAGCATAAAGTGCTCAGATTTAGTCAAATGTATTCTTTATGTAGGCAGAAAACATTTTGGGACTGGGGAAAATATGAGGAGAAGTACTGATAAGAAAAGGGTTCCTGAACAGTCCTTGAAGATGTCAATAATTAATTTTCAGTGAGTAAAGTTTTATATATGTAACATGATACATGCCATCTGCTAAAAGTGTCATTTCCAAGGAAAGTAAACAAACAGGGCTGTATAATATTTGCAAATTCATTTTTATATCGAGTCTTTGCGTCACAGCTTTTTTCCAGGAATAATGTTACTGATGTACTATGACGTCAAGTTCCTACTAAAACCACTGCACATATAAAATCTTCATCAGTGAGCAATTGCTCCCTCATGCAGGAGTGTAGTGCAGAAACAACAGGGTTGCTGTACATTATAATGCAGGTGGTGGTTGGACAATGTGCAATTATTAAGCATACTGTGAATCCATGATGAGATTATGAATTCTGCTCATGTAACAAGCTTCACCTCATCTTACCTTCTCCCTTTCCTGTGCTAATCGACTGTATAAATCTTACTAGAGCTCCAGTCAGGCTGTCATCTGATTGCACACAGACCCACTGTAAAAAAAAAAAAAAAAAAAAAGAATGAAGGAGTACATTGTCCTGCAAATGTCTGCATTCAAAACAGACCACTCTCTTTCTCCGCTGCTGTGTCATTCACCAGCCAGAAAAGCCATTCAATTTAAAATGACTTCATTGTGAATATAAATACAGTGGAAAGTTTATTTTCACTCCTATTCAGTTGTTTACTTCCGGCATTAAAGTTGCATTGACACAAAGCTTGGCTCGGAGGCTATCCCGAGACTCCATCACAAATAGTTAGTCTTTTCAATATACACGTTAATAAGGTTCAATACCTTACATTATGCGCTGTTATGTGCCAAATGTAAAATATTTTCTATCACTGCTGGCAACAGTTTCTGCATTCCACTGATTTCACCATAAAAAGGGCTGCCTTTGTTCCATGTCGATAGAGACACGCTGTACTGATCAAAACCCGGGCTTTCATCTCTTATTTAGACACCCTGTCTGCTAAAAATAGCCTCATTACACTATGGAAACAGTCACAGTTCTCATAACGCAGTATGTGGTAGTATGTGAGGCTGTAGTAAGGAACCATGTTAGCTGAATCCAAACCAACCAAATCCAAACTGACGCGAAACCATCAAAGAATAATCAAAGTGAATAAGATAAGCTATGATGTTCTGGATTTTAATAGATGCTTTGCACTAGAAATTCTGGTATTGAACAGAACTGATGGGATTTACAGTATTTATTTATTTTTATCAGAAATCAAAGAAATAGCATGTAAATATACAGCTGCAAAATAACGCTTTTGTTTTAAAACTACAACACCTATGAGTTCTGGCAGATTCATTTGATTCTCATTTTAACAACAGTGTCGCGCGAATATCAAAAATAGGTCTGCATTCTAATATTGCTGGTTTCCAGGTGATCAGTCATCGCATGTACAAAAGATCAAGAAACTGCAGCTGGAATCCTCCCCTAGTCCCACTTCTTCATTCTACTACATTTACGCTGTTTAATTAAAGCTTCAGAATACACTCATGGCACTGGACACAAAGACAAACTATGGTTCTCCATATTTGACCTGTGTGAGTCATACACAGACCTAATTCAGACAAATATCCCTGTCATACAGTATGATGGGGATATTTGTCTGAATTAGGTCTTATTAAGTCTATTAGATTCCATTTGTATGACAGTAATTAGCAGCCGTGAAGTGGTGTCAGTTAATGAAGCCGTAACAAGACATGCAACCTGGATTTGCGACGCTTTACGAAACTTGGAAGGAGCAGTGTGTTCAAGTAGCTGATCTACATTTTGGCTGCACTGACGTTCTCTGCTGGACGCGTCCTGGACAGTAAAACAGATGGTCTAAACACGTCCAACCTGTTTTTGCCTAAAACTGTGAAATGATTAACAGGGGTTTTTTTTGTTTTTTTTTTATTTTTTATCTTCAATTGATGATTTGGTTCAGTGGATGCTCAATATCCTAATTTTATTTACACTAATATGCACCCCCAATCTGTGATGTCTGAACATTTGAGGTTTTTTTTTTTTTTTTTTGGGTGATTCAAGCCTCTAAATATAAAAGACAAATCAGCAGGTGGTGTTGCTTCTGAAGCTCCGGCAGATCAAATAATCTCTCTGATGAAACGAAACTCTGCCAATTTTTAGATCGCTGCTCTCAACTTTGTCTCATAACTTCACTTCTAATAACTTGTTAATTAACGCCCAACCTTTTGAGGCTGTCAGAGTAACTTTACTTGTACTTCATGTATTTTTAAAGCATGTACTCACTTGTTTCTTATACTACATGAATGGAAACACTATAAAAGCTTATTGGCATAGTGCTGTTACGGCATACTTTATGAGGGAACAGCGCATGTTTTTAGGTGTTCTGTTTGGCAGTAATGACATAGGATCAATAAAAAAGAAAGTACTTTTCAACTGAAGGTCAGCAGGAAAAGCACAATCTGCAAACACCTTCATAGTTTGAAGAACTGGTGTACCAACTGTTAAAGTGCACCTTATTTACTAAAAAAAGAAAAAAAAATCAACATATTATCAGAAGAAACAAAGGAAAAAACACTATCCCTCAGGTTGTTCATGTTAAACACATTCTAAAATCCCCTTAAAAGAGTCTCCTGCCTTTTTTTTTAAATTTCCCACTGAGATATAGATAGCAGAAAGTAACAGCTTGGCCTGTTCACCAACTGTCATTTCCTGTGGGGTTAAGAGGCATTTTCCCAGGCCTGACAGTCTCAAACAGCTGAGAAACGGCAAACAATTGCAAACAGGGAGATGTGAGAGAGGCTGTGAGGTGCATTCAAAGTGGTCCTATTTAGGAAGAGCCGGTCACAGCAATGGACACAGGCTCTTAGCAGTATTGACCGCTCTCAGTGGGAGTGTGTTGTGCTGAGCTGCAGGCTGTTTCGCTGCAAGAGAACAATCACTCCAGCTTCGTTGCTCACCAGTACTTTCCAGTCTGGTTCTCGAAGAAGTGGGTTTTAACGGGTCATACCACAGGAAAGGGGGGGGGGCTCAGATGCTGTGCACGAACATGCATGACCACCAAAACATTTGAGCTCTACTCTGTGGACTTTGAATGTGATTATTTTTGACTCTGTGGGTTTCCTGTTTCGGATCTTTGAGCAAAGTCAACTAATCTTGATTAAAAACAAAAGAAAGAAACTTCCCACTTGACACTGAATAACAAAATGGCAATTAAGTGTATTTTATAAAGCAACTGTTCAGTTTCTCTCACAAATGTAAGTGTGTACATTAAACTACAGATAAAAATAACAAGAAAAAAGTTAATCACACCACACCTGCAAAGACACACGTGCATACATGCAGATTCAGGTCCAGTTCCTGAAGAGTTTTCTTCTCCACACATACTGTAACTATACTGCTTGTGCAAAACACCATCAACACCACAGACGGAGTGCTCTAACAGCCGGACAGCAGTCACATCACAAAAGCAACTATCCAAGATCTGACCAAAAATGTACACACACTGAAAACAAAAATCAATCTGCAATCTTCTACAAAGCATCACAACTGCACAGAGGGCTGCAAACACAGTGGAGGTCATGAGCAGAGAAAACATCTGTATGAGTAATAACGAGGATGCAATACTGTTGACAAACTTCTTACACAAGATAAGCCGGAAACTGAGCAAACCAGCTCTTTATGAGTACACAGCCCTTTCCGTAAAGCATGGATGTGTTGGATTTCCTTCAATGCAGGTCCAATTTATTACCAGAAACGCGCAGAAAATATTGAAAATAAAGTTTGTTATTGCACAAGAGGCATGTATCTGTGGCTGCAGGGACATCTCAAAGAAAGCGCAGATTCAGAGCAGTCGGCACTACCTGTAAACAGTGGGAAATTCAGACTATTAAACATCCGATAATCGATGCGCGCTGTTTACGCATCACGGCGATGCGTTCACTGTCACCGTATGCGGCGCGTTCACTTTCTAATTTCTCAGACTGTTTGCTTTTCCGACAAAAAAACAAACAAACGGTGGTTTCGTTTCTGATCGTGCACGACACAGAGCCGGAGCAAAGCGTGCTTTTGACAGAGCAACTCGTGTCAAACAGTGAACCGGATCAGTTTGCGTTTCATGTGCGTTTTTACCTCCAAATCGCTTCAACTTCCACAAAACTTCTTCCGTCCGCCGGTTACGTCCGGTGGTGGTCCATGCTACCAGGTGAAGTAGAAAAAAGGTGAAGTCGGGTACTTAGTTTGGCCGGAATAACCATCTGAAATCAGTGCATCTTTGTGGGTGGAGACCTGCAGCCCGACGGATGAGAGGCGCACAGCCGGAGCAGACCACTGAGCAGTGACCTATCAGTGTCGGACCGAACACCACCAATGACCTCCCTACTTTTAACCTCTTAGTGGCCTGGCAGCTGCTACTTCTACCATTCTCATCACATTCGCATTACGGAAATATTTTCTCACGTGAGTGTTGACAATCTGGGGTGTCAAACATACGGCTCGCGGCCCAAAACCGTCCCGCCGAACGGTTCAATCCGGCCCACGCAAAGTGCAAAAAATTACACGGAACACATGGACAGTGTTTTATTGATCATAAAGTTAAATGCTATTAATTTCAGTTCTAAATACCTGTTATTAAATGTTTTGCCTTTGTAGATTTACTGTAAATTGTAATCCACCGGTGTAAATGATCATCTGAGGCATAATATTGTTTAAATTGTGCTGGTTTTTCTTAAGAAATTTCAGATTGTTCATGGACGTTCAGGTTATTCTCATTTTTAATCAGTATTAAGTATAGTCTGTAATACAAAACAAAGAGAAAAATGTAGCATTTATATTTATATGTTATTATGCTATTATTTTACTGGCCCACTTAAGATCAAATTGGTCTGAGTGTGGCTCCTGAACTAATATGAGTTTGACACCTCTAGTTTACGTCAATGGACCCTATATATGCTGAGCAGTGGATCTTAAACACTGAACATGGGATTTCCTGATATATTTGATGCTAAGCCACATGTTCAACAGTTTCTTAGACAAGAAAATGCACATTTGGATGACTGTAATTTATATATGCTATATGGACAAAAAAAAACAACTGTCATACATCACACCTACAGTATGCGAAATTTCCTTTTCCTGTTGATTTGAGATATTGCCAGATAAAAATGTTTGTGTCAGTTGCTGTCAGTACTTATCATATTATAATCACACATTTAAAGGATGTTTTTTATCCCCAAGTGAGAGCTGAAGAAGCCACAGTTACTTGTGGATTAAAAAAATAAGTTCTGTTCAGAAATTGAAAATATTTAACACAGTGCTAGAATATTTAAAACAATTAGAATGAGTAAATCTTAAAAAAAAAAAAATAATAATAATAATAATAACAACGCTGAAACCTTTTGTAAGGATTTAGATGATAGTGTAAGAAAATAATCCTTCATATGAATTAAAGGTATTTATTGCGATGATATTGACTGCGATATAAATTTATATTATGGCATTTATCATTATTGTTTTGTAGCTTCGCCCCATTACCAATGAAACACATGAATTCAATGTGTCCCTAAACTTTTGTTCAAAGTTTTGTCAAAATATCACATTGTGTCGGAAAGGTTTGAGGTAAGATGAGGAGAGATGAATCCAAATAAAGGCATAAATACAATAAAACACAAGGAAGGAACAGTGCAACTAAAAAGAATCTTACATAAAACTAGACACAATAAAAGGAAACTATATGAGAAACTATTAACTTTTTACTAATTTGAGTTGTAGACGTTGGTTGAAGTGGGGGGCATGAATTGTTCCAAAGAAATGGTCCTCAGTATTTGTTTTCACATCTTTTAAAATAATTTTTGTTTTTTTTTTTCATTATTTTTATAATTTTTTTGTGGCAAAAAATAGTAATATATAATAATATCACAGCTTGGAATTCATTTATACAATATATATGTGACACAACCCCATGATGAAACACATTCATGTATTTGTACAGACCTGTAGTGTTTGCTTTTATCTTTGTAGTTGTGCTGTAATAGTTAATTATTCATTTATCTCAAGCTGTCTCATCACTGAATTACTGAATAAAGTTATTCATAGCAGACATGCAGAGCTAAGCTGTAAACCATATTAGATTGATATGTAAAAAGTAAAAAGTAACAGGTAAAGTTTTGGATGTTGTGAATAAGATCTTACTTCTGTGGGTGGAGTGGGTAGTAGAGGTCAGCCAAGAGATGGTCATCGTTCCACAGTTTTTTCTGAATTAAATAAATAATTCTGTGTCCTTAAGAATTAATAAGTGTCTTTAGTTTCAGTATAAAGACCTTGAATGATCAATATTCCGTCTTCCACCTTGGGTTGAAGGATATCAGGAGGTAAATGTGGAAAAATGTGTACATGTCAGTGGGTATAAACAGATAGAGAGTGACCTTAGAAATTGAGTTTCAGAACACACTAACTCATTCAGTCAGTTCTATTCTCCTTATATTGAGCATTCTTCTATAAATATCTGTGTAAGACCACCTGACAGCCTCTTGTGAATGCTTACTTAGGTTGAGATTCCTGTCACATGTACTGTATATCTGAATGCTTTTTGTGAAACTCACAGCAACTGTATTTACTATTTAACATTACCGCTTCATATTAAGATTAAGAATTTGAAGACGTTACACAAACACAGGTAGAAAAAACACAGATAGTAAAGAAATCAATAGTGAATAAAGGTAGAATATTTTATGAGCAGAAACTAAGACGGTCAAACAGTAAACAAAAACACACAAATATTGATGATGTGGCATGCAGATGTATGCTTTGACATCTGTGTAGCTGCATCCAAAAAGGAAGAGGAACACTAGTAAGATATGTGACATTACTTTGGATTGTGTGGAGCAGAGTAAAGACACCTTTCATCAGAGTTTGATCAAAAACTTTGAAGAGATGGCACAGAGGAAGAAAATTACAGTCTCCAGTGACATTTTATGTCACAGATTATGAAGCCTGACCTTTCCCGCCTCTTTTAGAACAAAGGGTTAAAGGTTACAGACAAACAAAGTGGGCAGTCTGTCTGCCAGCGTGTGATTAAACTGTGTGATTGTCTCTTTTGGTATTTCCACACTTCCATCGCTTTTTCTGCGGCCTTGTGCACATTGCATGCAAAAAGCTGTCGCCTCGTCAGAAGCCACTCAGTTCTTGGATTCTACGGACGGCTTTGAACAATGTGTCTATTGTTGGGAAAGAGAGAGAAGGAGAGACATAATAAGA
Source organism: Apogon talboti (assembly GCA_037367365.1). Lineage (NCBI taxonomy): Eukaryota > Metazoa > Chordata > Actinopteri > Kurtiformes > Apogonidae > Apogon > Apogon talboti. The sequence goes on from JAPQRQ010000006.1 coordinate 11,357,959, forward strand.
GAGACGGTCCAATAAATGAGACAGAGACAAATTTACATGTATTACTCCATCACAATCCTCATCATTCACTGTCACAGAAAGATGTCTTCACAGAGGAACGACTTCACTGAATCGACACATTTACACACATCTGTAAATGACCCTAGACGTCGCACGTGGTAAACAAATGGAACCTGTGATGTAAAAATGAGGATGTTTTACCATGTACTTTTATTTATCATTTATCATTTATTTAAAGTTCCATCCACTGTTCCTCCAACCATCATCATGCTTTAAGGGCATTTAGATTTAGCTACCCCCCATGAGTGACTCCATTACAAACATGTTGAACACTTGTGCGCCTGACGCTAATATACTCATATATTATTGCAACAGAAAGGGGAACTGTGCATTTTTTTTCTGGTTGGTTGCTCAACCTGAAATAACTCCATTTTGATAAGACTGTGGTCATACTGTGAAAGTGCCTGATAGAATGAATCGCTGGTCTTAGGAAAGATAAAATCACTGGGGGTGCTGTTCTAGTGATGTGCAGTTCCTGAGAACATTTTGTGGCCGACACTCCCTCATTCAGAGACATCACAGTCTTACCGGCTGGACAGACCGAAAACCCAGAAAATCCCATCAGAGTTATCCATTAGCCCACATGCACAGTAACATGTTTTTGCTTGAGGAACAGACTAGTAATAACTAACTAACCTGGATTTAACAAAGCAAATAGTTCAGATCCTTCCATAATAACCTCAGAGATCAATATGTCTCAGCTACAACGAGTAATTTAACCCAAACTGACGCAGTGAGTGGTGACCATCAGTTTGATAGACAGCATGAAGATTGGACAATTCAAAGAATCATGGGAATTCATCTGGCCTCTGAAAAAGTGGTTCAGGGAGAATGAAACCTCATTTCCACACATGGATTGGCCACCACAGAGTCCAGACCTGAACCCCGTTGAGAAGCTTTTGGATGAAGATGGAGAAGACTTTACACAGCGGTCCGACTCTTCCATTATCATCCTTTATCATTCTGCAGTATGGTAAAAACTCTCTGGGTTTTTTTTTTTTTTTTTGGTTAGATTGCTTTTCTTTAATGAATCACACTTGTCTTGAGGCGAATTGAGCACAGGATGCAGCAGCTCTTTCAATCAGCTTGAAAAATAGTCTCAGGGAGAAATGGTTTTGGAGAAACATTTGTACATAAGTAGTCAGGTTTTCAAATCAGTAAAATAATCTGTACACATGTTTTCATTTTGTTATAAAATTTGGAATCTAAAGTGAACTGTCACATTGAGATATGGGAGAAAGACATAACATACATTACATAAGTACATAAGTAATGTAACCATTTTTAAATTTAGTTTCAATAATAATCTGTGCATCTTTCTTTGTCGATTTTTTATTTATTTATTTTTCTACCATTGTTTTGCTTGTTGTGGAAGCTGATGAGTCATGGTGGTCCTGGAAACATAGTAAATTAAAGTAACACTATAAATTAATATAAATAAGGTTGAAATAATATTGTTTTCAGACACGTTCCTCTTTTTATTCCTATTTATACACAGTCACCTCTGACCTGGTGCAATCATTACATACTGAGTCCCAGTTACACTTTAACTATCAAGAATAAATCACATTGTCACAATCATTTCATGGGAAAAGGTAAAAATACTTTATTTATATTACTTTATGGGAAACAGTGTATATTCTGTATATAGATATAAATTCTCTCTACACAAATCTGTACTCTGAAATAAAACAAAACAAACTGTAATTGTTTGCTGCAGCGAGATCTGACAGTGAGCCTCAGGCAGAATATTACTATTTTATTTAGTTTCAGTAATTATCCATCCAACGTTCTGTGTTGATCTTTGTTTACCATTGTTTTGTTTGGTGCTGTAATAGATAATAACAGGTAAACTGCTATGATTCTCACTCGTGACAAAAAACTGACTGAGAACAATAGCAGCGGTAGTAGGAATAATGTTGAATTGTTGGGAAAGAATGTTAAAAACCACAATAATGTGAATAACAGCTGGAACGGGTGTGTGGTTCATACCCACGTTGATTTGCAGCCTAGATCCTATTACTGAACCATCAACTGAAACATGTGGGTTTCAAGCTGTCTTGGATTGGCAGCAGCACCGTCTGTAATGAGCAACATGACAAACAAACCATGACACACAGACACAGTTCACTAAAGTACTACAAACAGTGGGGATAACGCTCAGCCTGCTGCATTGTACAATGAAATGCTTCTATGTGTTTCTGAACGCTGGAGTAAAAGAATAAATCGAGGGAATAAAAAAAAACCAGTGATAAAGAAGGAACAGAGTCAGTCCATAGCAGATGTAGGAGAAGCTGCGAGCTTTGCACCAGACTCGCTGAAATAATTGCTTGAACGTCGCATTCATCTGCAGCCGCCTGGCAGCTTGAGAAGAGAGAAAGGAATCTGTAGTTGTTACTTTCTACTCCCCCACCTCCCCACTCTGATTCATGAAAAGACTCTTTCACATTCATTCTGTATACAAGATATGAGGTAATAAATATACAGTACAGGCGTGGGGTAGAGGCGATTTGGTTGGTTTCCACGGTGATAAGAGTGGCATCCATTTCTTCAGTGCATTTGTGTAACACTTTGAGAACAATGTTATTAATGTTTGTTTTGTTTACAGACCGTATTTTATATTAAATGTCCTTCTTTTACCAAAAAGTGATTCAGATCTGCTATATTTCCAGACCGTATGTTAAATAAATTTTCCGTGTTTATACCTATGAAAATGTCATATTTCACGCAGTTGGGGTGAAATCGCTTGGATATGCTTCTGTGTTCTTCCATCTATGGTAAAAGAAACAGGAGGAAGAAATACACTCCTTTTTTTTTAGCATTTTAATAGATTATAAAAGGGAAGGCTGTGCTTCTCTGCAGCTACAGTATCTCACACACATCCATGCGAATACATAGTACATAAACACACATGTATACAAAACTCCCCATACAAAATGAATGATAATTAAACATGCATAATAATAAAAATCATCTCTGTGTGTGTGTGTATGTGCATGTGTGTTTGAGGATTGTAAGGTTAATGCTTTTCACCCACAGTTTCAGTCACTATCTTCACCTAAACCTGGAAAGCTTATATTAAAAGAACCATGTATATGAGTGGGCTCATTAATATATGTAAAAAAGGATGAAAGCAAAAACAGGTGCAAAACTCAGCGATTAATCCTCCCTCTATGATTTTCTTTCTTTTTTTTCTTCTTCCACTCAGCAGTGTGCCCTCAGAGCATAACTTCTGCACACGCCTTTCAAATGGAGCTTCTTGTCGTCGCATTGTGTCTTTGTACTCATGTCTTTGACAGGGGTCTCATTTTCCTGTTGTAAAGTATAATTCTGAAATATTAAGGGGTTCCAGAGTCAAGCAGCTTGAATATACCAGTCCAGAATAAAGAGTAGCTGCATTTGGTGCAGAGCATGATTACATGTAACATAAATGTGGTGCTGTACTGTTAGACGTTTCATTTTATTAGTGGAAGAAATGATGTTGTATTTGACTTTTGCCCACTGACTGTAACACAGGGACACTCAGTAGCAGAAGGTTGTCACAATATAATAAACAAGTAGAATTATACTCTGAAAGTAAAGCATTTTTTTTTGTTTGGATTCCCTTTTTTTCTAATAATAAATTTATGAGCATAACAGTTCTGATGTTGCAGTTCCAACTGTTAGACATTAGATACTACTCTAGCATCCACAGGGAGTTCTATACTCTAAAAGGAACCAAAAAAGAAAAGCCTATTTCTGTTAAATAAGCAATACTAAAAAGAAAAAGAAATCTGTTGAGGGAATTAACCCATATCTTAATATAATCATCCCCTGGCAAAAAGGATCAACAGTCTAAAAATAAGAGCATCAATTATGCATCCAACATTCTACGAACGTATTCAAATGAAGTGTCAAAATTTAATAACAAAAAATGATGATTTAGCTGTGTACTAAACTGTCATTCATTTACTGTAGCCAATACAGTAACATGCTCTGTGTAGTCTAATACACTGTATATTTACTGTATTCTAAAAAAAATTGAAACTCCAGGCGCATCCACAAACTGACATGGACATTTGTCCTGTACTGATTTGCCAGACATTCACATATTTATTGAATCTGTTTATTTTAGAGTCATTTCTGCAGCACTGGTGAGTGTGAAAATCCCTTTTTCCGAGGACAACTGCAAAATGAAACTTTATTCTCAATGCCTTTGTCACCACAATAAAATTTGATAAAAGAGTTTGTCCTTGTGTCAGAGGATGTTCAGCTGTCTGTGTTGAGGAGAATCATATGGAAATCAGTTCACCTACATCTTCAATATAAACATATGCGTTTGTGAAGCTCCATCAAAATACAACAGGCATACAATATATACTGTAGAGAGACTGCTGTTACAAATCACCATCTACTGTGCACACATAAGTGATTTCTGCAATCAACACTGCCAAACCGGCACACAACTTGAAGTGATATATAAAACATATGCTAATTGTTTTACTTATGAGGCTCCACCACACAGTCAGCTAAGCATCCTCCGCAACAAGGGCAAACTCATTTATCACATCTTGTTGTGGTGGTAGAAGCGTGAAGAATACTGATGAAGAAATGAGCACTGCCTGGAAACCTGATCCTCATCTTTTCCCCTTAGTTTCATTCCCCTATAGAGGGCAATGTAGACCATAAATCCCAGATATTATAACAAAATGACATGTGGATGTCACAGCCTGCCACAGTTATAAATGAAGCAACTGTGAGTTATACTGTAACCAAGAGAATTACAGTATCAGTTTGATTCTTTTTTATTTTCTGGTTTGACAGAGAAAGTTATTCCCAGATGAATGAACAGCAATAAATCACAAGTCTCTTTAACAGACAGTAAAATATACAAAGGATTTAAACACAGTGTGTGTAATTGTGTTGGTGTATAATAGTCAGTGACTTCAGGGAGTGAGGCTGCGTTCTCTCCTTCTTTTATGTACAGTTCTTTTTCTTTCTGAACCAGAACAGTGTGTTGCTGAGTTTGCAGACACTGACAATCTGTTGTCTCTGCAACACTGAAAATATTCTTTGATAAACTGCCATGCAGTCATAGGAGTGAAAATCACACGCCAAGGGACATGCGAAACTTCACAATATGTCACAAGTGTTGTGTCTTTGTCACAAATAACTCAGCAAAGTTGCATGAAAACAGGGTAAACAGTATAAGTAAAGCAAAAATAGTTTGGACCCACTTATATGTACTGTATA
>JAPQRQ010000006.1:11418730-11443223 GCA_037367365.1 Apogon talboti
TGTGTGTGTGTGTGTGTGTGTGTGTGTGTTGCATTTTCCACATACAAATGACTAAAATGAGTTTGGGTCTCTTCATAATCCGACCTACATGTCTGCATGCGTGCACCTGTGTGTGCATACATTACACTCACCCAGTACAATGAGGTTGACCTGGCTCCAGTGGTACTTTCCCCCAGTCTTGACTTTACAGTAGTATTCCCCAGAGTCGGTGAGCAGCAGGTCACTGATCAGCAGGGAGGCGTCTCCACCCAGGTACTCCCCAGCAAAAGACAGACGACTGGCCTCACTGCCTGTTGCCTCATTGGTGTACACCTGCCCCCCGAAGAAGGTAATGATCTAGACACAGAGAAAATCACATTTTTAGCATGTATGTCAGGTTTTATCCTGCCTTCACGTGCTGTGGGAATTATGGTAAATACTAGTTACGAACTCGAACGCCCCCTCACGTAGTATTTTTCACTCAGGAACTAGTAAAAAAAAAAGTATACATGAGCTGCAGAGATAATAATAACCTTCCAACTGTTCAACATGGTGAATGATAAACAATGCTTTTATTAATGTTCTGCTGCTGTACACTGATGATTCACACATTAATAGCATTCACAATTTGCAAAAAAAAAAGTCAAAAACTGTTTTACCCAAGTAGCAGTTCATGTTGTGTTCAAATTAAGTCAGTGGCAGTGCCTATCATGGCTGCAGCCCGCAACAGGTTTTGGAAAAACTGTGCAAATGTAATTTCTTGTGGTTGTAGTTTCTACATGCCATATGACAATAAAGCAATTCAATTCAATTCAATTGTATGTCACCCATTTTTCATTTCACTACTACAACAAAAGGACTTGAACACAACGCACTCATAATGTCGAACTCACAAGTGGAAAGGATCGTCTTCCTGACAGCATGTGACGGCAACATTAGATGAGATGGAGAATTTGAAGTTGTTCAGAACACAAGTCAGTAGGTCTGTCCTCAATGGTGTTCATGTATAAATATGTGATGTTAACCCTCAAAGACCTAGAACTGTTTTTGTAGCGACTACACAATGAATTTTCCTTTGCATCTAAACCTTTCCTAAGTGATTTACCGCCACTTATTATTAATATTATCCTCTATATTTTGCATTTTTCTGAGAAAATCTGACTTTTTTTAAATTTAGATGTAAATGTTCATAAGAACTGAGTAAATTCGAAGGTTAAAAAACTGGGAAAACTGAAGTTGACTTTTTTTATATCATTAACTGAACATAAAAGAAGTGTGTACAACTACTGTCATTAGTCAAACTACATGGGTTTTATTGGTGAATCAATGTTGCAGAAGTTTTTGTGTTTCCACATTTACTACGGTGTCTCTGAACGTCCAAATGGGTCATATCTCATGCAGCTGAAAAGGGGACACACTGCATTTTACCTGAATTATTTCAATGTATTGATAGGATTGGTAGTTAAGAAGATATTAAACATTTTATTCAGTAGATGCTGATGCTGATGAAGGGTTAACTAAAGATTCACTTTAGAGTAAAATCCTTGTTATTTTTTATTACAGACATTAAAATAAAAAGCATTGTTTAGATGGCTAGGAGAAACACAGAATACCAATGCTCATGTGCAATATTGCTAACAACTACTTTTCAATGACCCTGTTTTCCGTATGAATGCATTTCCTGTGATGCCAGTTCATTTAGTTGATTATCTGTAACAGGAGCAAAGCTGTCCAATTGACCGAATCCCAATGAATTCACAGATTAAAGCACCCGCACTGGAACTCAATTCCTGATAGTACTTTTGGAAATGTTATCTAATGACGAATCTAAATAGATTTTTCATGAGTGGTAAGAAGTCAGCAGTAGTTGTAATAGCCTAATTCAGTGGTTCCCAGACTTTTTGGTGTCTCATCCAAATATAGAAAAGAACAGCTGTAGTTTCCACATTTGTACTGACTCTTCCTCAATAAATCCATAAATGCACTTCAGAACGTCAATCACAGATACTGTTAGATGATGCTAGTTCACTGGCCACACACCATCATCTACAAACAAATCATACTGTACAAAAATACATGACTGACTGACTTTTTTCCTTTAAACAATCTGCTTTGTATCATTCTCATCTTGTTGAGTTTTTTTTTCTTGTTTAATCTTTAACATTGCAGTTTATTTGTTGCATCTCTTACATCATTTGTGCTTTGTTACATCTTTATGATAGAGGCCTCTCCTCTGTATTTCCCATTTACACACTCTTCCAGGGAACAGTCTCCTGTTTTAAATAGAAAAATGAATTCACATACCACATTATTTTTACATATTTTACTCATGACATTTGGCGACCCAGTAAAAACAGCTCAGCGACCCATTTTGGGCTCCAACGGTAAGTTTGGGAGAGGCAGGCCTAATTCTTAGTCTTTTTGTTTCAAGCAGGTTTTCCTGAATTTATTGCCTGTGAGAATATATTTGACATAGGCTTCCTTAACTCTTATACTTCTGACGTCATTTGCTTGCTCCAACAAAAGAATCCCAATCCATACACATATTAGCACATTAGTTAACTGTAGGAAATACAGTGACATGAAGGCCTCTGGATATTCAAGACTAATTACAAGGTCTGACTAAATCAAGAAGAAACCCATTAATCATTTTAATCTTTCCAGCATACCCAAACATGTCAGTGAAAACGCAGCAACCAATCAGGGTGGACCTTTGATGTGCATTAATGCTATAGACACAGTGAGGGAACAGTAGCGTTGCATTGTGTACATGCAAGAATTGAGGGTTAATTGAATGAGAAACTCAGTATATAGCACTTAATATGTAGTTTAACATGTAGTTATAAACTGGCATGTTTATGTGTCTGTTGGCAGTACATTTGCTTGTGTGTATGTGAAATGTGTGTGTGAACTATAGGTGTACAATATATGTGACCAATGTATATGGATGTAACTATGTGGCTGTGTTGTCTAATGTATGTGTGTATTATTTAGGTTTCAGACATCTCCATATCAAGCATATAGTATATCATAAGCCTCATAGCGTAATTGCCTAAGTCATATTTTTTTCAGGTCATAGCCACTGATGAAAAATGAAGCAGCAGTTTAAGGAGAGTAAAGTTACACAGATATCACAATTTGGCCAAAAATATGACTTTTGCAAATATAGCAATTATACTATGAGGCTAATAATATGTAGAACAGGCCTTTACCGCATAACATACGTAACATACATAACATACAGTATATACCACATAACCTAATATGCAGTAGAAATAACCAATGCTTTAATCTATACACATTACAAGTTACAAAGAGAAAAGCATGAGACAACCACCCTGAAACCTCTGTGTAGACATGTAAAACTAATGTTTCCCGGAAGACTTTCATTTTCACGTTTGTTCCTATTTGCGTCTGATTATTTCCATCCTCTCCTTGTTCCTCTTTGCTACTCTCTCACTCTCTGTGTTTGCCCTCTGCCTCTCTCTCTTGCTCCATCCACATACACAAACAAACACAGCTGTCACAGTGGCCTATTACTCAGGGCAAGTGAGAGCCTGCAGATGGGGACTGCTAAATGCCGGTGCCACAGCGCATCAGTGCCTAAGAAACAGGGGCACCTGCTGTGATCACAGGTGACGAGTGGCCGTTTACACATACATACACATAGGTACAGAAACACCACCGAGCTTCTAAGCAAACATGTAAAATACAAACACACCATAAATGCAAACAGACATAGATTACAGCGCTACAGCTAGGGGCATACAGTGACAGAGCTATGGCACCTAAATAAGTGGAGCATATTTTAAAAGTATCAGCCTGTGGGCCCACTTCTGCTGCCTCTATGTACTCTGGATATGTGATTCATGGAAATATGATTGTAGGTTGCACTGTATGTGTTTTATTTATGCTCATAAGACTGATATTGAGAGAATATGTTAGTGAATATGAGGGATGTAAAAATCAATTGGTAAATTGGCCTGTGGCTCACTGTGTAGTTTGCATTTAAAATGAGGTGGTTTATTTATCCAATAATAACTTAAAGACTGAATATGAACACAAAGCACCCCTGCCTTCTTCGCCATTTCTAAATAAGGTAACACAGTCACTGAACTTCGGTTGAGTTATTATTATCTGAACTACGTTTATAGTGTTTTCAAGGTTAAAATGACTTTCCACTTGCCAAGTTTTTGAGAACAAAAGCAGTATGGATGGAGATACAGTAAATACAGGCTACTCTGAGTCAAACTGAGTAAAAAAGTATTTGTTAACCCTTTAAAACCTGACGTGTCATCGCTGACACACCCTGCGCATATGCAGTTTGGATGGCTGTAACTCTTTCAATGTTTGTGCAATTGGAAAAATTCCAACGGCTTCTGAAACCTGAGACGTTAAGCTTCATAGGCTTTATTAGGTCTTTATGATGCCTGTACTCGAAGCTGGACAAGAAGCCATTTTAGCAGTATTATAGCATACAGTAAATTGTAAAAGATTGGTAGATTTTCAAATATCTGGAAAAAAAAATTGCTATGGAAATATGGGCAGCTGGACTCACAGCATATTTTCTAACCTTTTTATAGTCAAAATAAGAAAAACAATTCCAGGCAGACCATTTTAGGCTTAGGGTTTAAAGGGTTAAGTGAATCTGCAGTCTGCCAGTTTGTGGCAGAGTAGGGATATTTCTTTAAACCGTATTATGTCCTGAGTAAGTAAACTCATACACCCAAAGAATGAAGGTAAACACTATCTCTATATGATTACTTCTGTTTGTCTGTTTCTGTCTGACTGTCAGCAGGAGAAGAAAAATCAGGCATTGCAAACCCTTGCCCCCATGCTGAATAATCCCACTATTTGTCAATAATACAAAACAAAACATGCATGTATATATGTCCGGAACACCATCCATGAAATATGCTCAGTGCTAGATCATTTCTCTGAAAGAGATCATCATTGATCATCATAGTCATTAGATATTATCAGATTGATTAACTCATGGGAGAAGGTCTGCCTTCATTTATGAGAAACAATGAATGATTTATTGCCCAATCTCGACAAATCCTCTAAAAAAAAAAATAAAAAAAATAGAATCCAGATGTGGATTCAGATCTCCACGGTGGACCATGATATGGTGAAGGTCTAAATGATCAGACTGACCAGCACACCCGATTACCATTACAGGTGAAAATAGGGCAGAGGAAGAATGCTCTAACCAGTGGCACCAACTCAACATAAGTCATCATTTATAGTTTGATAACATTGTGGAATGAGAAGAGTGAACTATTGACCTTAGTTGAGGTGAGGTGAACTTTTGACACTCTAGGCCCTAAATAAAACAAAAAAAAAAGTATATTCATAATATAAATCAAGAAAGGGTTGTAAGAATCCTAGTCATAGATGCATCTTACTAGTATCACAGTTCACTCTCAGTGCAAAGAAATGTTAATAAAACTGTGTGCAGAGGCAAACATTTCACTATTTTGTTCTTCCGAAAAATGACATCACTCACTTCACCCCACAGCTGTTGCCATGGTAATACTGGGTTTAATAGCGCTCATGATTTCACGTCAGCACAGCAAAGGTTTTTACAATACTATACTACCCAAATTGAAGAAAACACTTTAACGTGTGATTCCAAGTGTGCCTCTGCCATGCCCTGTCTCCAGCCCCTCAGTGTCCTTAACACATGTATCCTGTACATTTGCTAACAGAAGCTAAATGTTGACAAGATGCTCTTTCCCTCTCAACACGGCCTTCCAGCAGAACAAAAGAATGATTTATTCATTCAGCTAGAGGCGCAGTCTCTTTCCTAATCAAATTTTCAGACGTTTGATTTTAATTAATGGCGCCTTCAATGTTATCTTCCCGTTAAATATTCATCGCAATGTGGCAGCCCCCCTCCTTTGAATCATCAAAGCGTATAAGACACTTGTTTTCCCCCCATTCTTCCTTTTCTAGCTCCACTGTTTCCCCTTCACACTTTCCTTTTCTCTGTTACACTTTTCTGTGCTGAACAACACATCAGTGCACAAACAAATGGCTGCCAAATAGAAAGGAAATCTCTTTTTTTCCGACAGAAAGCTTGTGAGCTTTTATGCACCGTCTGTTATCAGATACTATGTTCAATTTGTGTGAAGAAAGGCAATGATTCAAAACCACTGAAATGAAATGTCTTCTGAGGCTGCGATACACAAAGCTAACTTTAGGCTCTTTTAGGACTTTTAACCATTTGAAGCTATACTTAGAACTGAATCATTTTGATGCTATTACTGTAGATGTGATTTATGTAGCAGAAAAAAACATTCTGCCTGGTGATTGCTCCTTTGTGGGTTCACTAAAACTTTAACTGCCACAGTAACTTTGGGCATCGAGTTAATGTGCAACTATTATGGCTCATCAATCAGCATGACACGATAGGAGGAAGGAAAAAGACTGTATGTAAATGAGAGATATAAGGAAAAGAAGAGGGAGAAAAATAAACACAAAGTAGATATAAAAATACAGCGGTAGTAGATAGAAGTCTGTGTTTTAAAGTTGCCTTATAAAGGTCACAAGCTTATAACAGCAGGATTCAACACATGAAAGATGTACTTATGTTGGCCTAGTAAGTTGTTTATTGCTTGACTGCCCCTGAAAAACAATTTTTCACTTCAGCTGAGATCAGAAATCAGGCCGCCCCTGTTGGCGAGCTGATTTTCTGACATAACAATTAATTACACATTGTTAATGGAACAGCAGAGATAAAGACAAGAATTTATTCTCACCACTTTCTGTTTGGAGTTTGGTTTCTGCAGTAGCCACTCGATGTCAAGAGAGTTGGATGATGGGAACTGATGGTGACATGGCAAGGTGGCATTGTCCCCAACGACCTTCTTCATCTCCGTCTGGGCCCCCACTGACAGCAGGCAGAAGAGAACTGAGGGAGTGGTGGAGAGAGGGAGGGGAAAAAAGAAGAAGAGATGTCAGATGGGTACGCTGACTCCATCCAAACTTGAGACAAGAGACAGATGCTGCAGATAGGAAGCAAAAACATGCTGATAGAAGAAAGTGACACCGAAGACGTAGCGAGAGAGATGACCCAGAATCCCAATCACTCTCTGAGGGATGACATGGGACAGAAGGGGGATTCTTTTCACATGAAATAGAGTTTGGCATAGGACATCAAAGAAAAGCATTCTGGTTAAACCTTTTTGACAAGAGCAGTCAAATACCATTCTTAGTCTCAGCAGCAGCTTCAGGGAGTGGCAGCCTGGGAGAAAAGGTGCAAAGCTTACCGGAGACCTACATGTCCTGGATGTGGAAATGTCTGCGGAGATATGTACTGAACTGCAGATGTTTCCATACTAGCCCTGATCACTTTTATCTCATTATGTGTGACAAAAAAAGACAAAAACACCACCTCCCGCTACTGCAAAGGGATGATACAATCATCCCTGATAACACACATACTTAACGAAATCCAGTCTACTCAGCTAAGAGCTTGCGTTGCAGTAAAAAGTAGCAATTACCGCATGTGTGTGCATGTGTGTGTTTAAGCGAGTCACTCTGGGCACTGGCCAGACTGTCAGGGCCTGTGTCTCAGTGGGGGAGCAGCAAGGCTAATTTATTGGAGGATGCTGGACAGCCTGGCGGGCTTGAGTGGAATTAGCCAGAGGCGTCACGGGGGTTTGCTGGAAGCTGGAGCTACGGACGATATTGGTGTGTGTCTAGAGGGGGTGGTGAGCTGCTGAGATATTCGACTCCCTCCACCTGGTAAAAAGCCTGAGCGTTAATGCTTGAGCTTAGAAACTGAAATGTGATGGATATTTTTGACTCTACAACATTTAACTTAACTACCTGTCTTTAATTTAATTGCCAAATGAGCCAATAGCTCCTGGGGATTCTAAGAGCTTAAAATAAAGTTATCCATCCCAGCAGATGCTCATTTAGAACCTTGCAGGGACATACGCATTGTGCAAATATTGGTACATCTCCTTGTCATTATCATGCTGCTTAATAGGTGCTCAGCGGTCCCATAATTCCTCCTGTTTACATAGATTCAGTACACATTATGGTGTGGAACACATTTAAACTGAAACGGTAAAACTTGTTATTAAAGAAAAGTACATATTAGTGTAATAATGGCCCATTATTAATCTCAAGGCCCTCACTGAACAGAGTATAATTCACGTGGAACAAATTACTATCAAAAATAGTAATTCAGGGGTTATTGAAGGAAACCTTAGCTAATGTCCTTGAAGTTACAAAATAGGTATTAATGAATGCTTTCCATAATGACATAATGGTGAATACAGACACCTTAATATACACTGTTTCCCAGTAGTTATATATAAACTACTCCTCAGGACAAAGTTTTGCACTGAAGCAATGTCTTTCTGCTTACCAGACGATAAAATACTCAAATGCCAAATGTTCTAGAGACAAAAATGTGGTTGTGAATGCATCAGCACTCAGTGTCTGTCCACTTGTTTGCTGGTCCACCCTCACAGAAGCCAACACCCTGTCCCATAAGGGATCTTTGGGCCAATGAAAATGTCAGCTCTGTGCTGTGAAACCAATGAGTCAGTGCTGACGCAGGACATAGAGGCAAAGAAACCACTTCTTCCAAGAGAGCTTCGCCCCATAAGGATGACATCATTTGGTGGATTTCAGCAGTTCCTTCAGTTTTGTTTAAACTCCATGAGTGCTCGGCTGTAAACCCACACTCCAGGCTTCTCACTGTCAGTCAAGTTTACAGTTTCAAATTGGAATTCAGCATTTCGACAGAGAGAGAGTTTTACGGTCGGTAGAATGTTACAGAGTCCCTTTCGCAACCCAGGAGTGACAACAAATTGCGGAGGCGCCCCCACTCTGTCGGATCACCTGCTCAGTTCAAACCATTAGTCAGCAGAAAAAAGGGCCACCCCTCCTCACCAAGAAGTTCCTGGACCCTGAAGGTATCCCCATTTATGATTTTTTAATGCAGAATTTGCAGCGTCATCCATCTTGTGGGCTGCCCGCTGACATTAGGTTGGATGTCAGAAGAGAAAGAAAGCTTTACAGTGAAGCAAAGGAGAATTCAGTATGCATGTGCAGGTGGTTGGACCTAATGATGTGAGTTAATGTAAGGTTGGTAGTACGGTGGTGTGGTGGAAGACCTGTGCCCACCAATTCCCCTGAGCACCTCAGGCTAACCTCTGTAATCAGTGCTCCCACACTCATCAGCAGCCCGAGGCTGAACAGTGTAGCAGGCCTGATAAGAGCCCAATGCTTCCTTTCTCACCTCCCACCTCTCCTTTAACTGCCCACCACTTCAACAGGAGGCCCTGTAAATGGGAAGAGTTTACCCACGAGACAGATAGGGCCAGGGTGACCGAAGAAACGGGGCATTGCAATCTTTTTCCACACAATTTACTTGACTTTCATATAACTAACTTTTTAAAATGACCTTGAAAAATAAAAATAACAAGCCCCTGATAATAGGTTTGTAAGTCAACTCAACAAAACAATAGACATGACATGCCCTACGTTGTTTGTTTTTGACTGAAAAAACAGGCAATATCTTCTTTCTCTATGTGATGGAAAGAAAATTGTCTTTCTGCCAGAAAGCGTTGGCAGACAAATCAGAGTATACTTCCATATACAATCACTGCTTTCCACTTTCCCACTTATGTATGGTCTTGCAGAGGGGCTTTTGTGCTGTGGAATGGATGACACAGTGCTCCCAAAATAAGCTCGCCTTGAAGTGAGTTTGTGCTTGCATTTGGATTGGCCTCATTCACCGTGTGCACAGCTGGGACAGTTGGACTGCAAGACCCCGTCATTCGTGTCAACAAGAACTACGAGGCAACAAAACTCATCTCTGTGGCAGCTTTGCACAGAATATGAAAAATTGTTTTGTCAGTCAAGTTTAGGGTGTGATCTTGGCTTTTCATTTGCAGTAAGGTGACCTTGTAACAATAAAAACTGTGAACCGTGGTAGCTTAGACCTGCACACAGATAACATTCCTGGTCACAGTGCGCTGTATTTATTCACAAAGCTTTATGAGATTCCATAAGGACATGGGAAAGGGCATCTAAATAAACATGACCATATTGAAAGAGCGATAAATGTGGAGAGAACTTGGGATATAGTAGCTGTTGCCATACATATTTTCCATCCCTCTTTCTTTTTCATTGTCTGCTTTTCTCAGCCTTTCCAAATGTTGTACAGCTCAGATTCCTGCTCTCATGGTTTGTGCTAAGTTCAATCTTTATTCTCAGAAAGAAAGGAAGGAAGCATATCGTAATTAAGAAAAAAATGCAGGATCTAACACCAGAGGTTTAGGAAGAGAGAAAGATAGACACATTTGACAAAGAGAGAGACTGAGAAGGCTGGGGTGAAATATGGAGGAACCAATTTCTATGAAAAGGCCCTAGGGGGAGTTGTGCTCCAGTAAATCCGCCTTACAGAGCCCTGCAATCTTATTATAGTGTGGCCAGTGAGACGGACAGACAGACAAACAAGGCAGGCCTGGATCTTTCACACTGCCCAAAGTCAAGCCCCATATCCCCTCAGTCAGCACATTGGCATGGCTGGGGCCTCTGCCACGTCCAAAGCTTATGACCTCTGGTACTCAAACACAGCAGATCAGAGAGGAGAGGGACAGGGGGAGATAAAATGGGGTGAGGAGTGAAAGGAGGGATGTGGAGATGGAGCAACGCTATATTTTGAGCTTGTACAGTAAGTCAGCGGTGTGGACGATGGATTATACCATCAAAAAGGTGGCTTTCAATGCAGGTTAACAAATGCACAAAAGGAGAAAAAAGATTCAACGGATTGCCATTTTATCTTTGATGACAATTCCCTACTGTGTGCACATGCACTGACGTATACACTGAATGTACCACATATGTCTCCATATACACTTTATGTATATGTGACTGCTGGAGTGTATGATTTATGCTTTTTGTGAGCACATGCCATCAGAGGCACCTTCTCTGCTCCTTATCTGCGTAATGGAGATGCAAGGGATTGCCTTTTGCAGACATTAACTCAGTGTCTGAGCACGCAGACCTGTGATTTGGTACAACCTGTAAAGGATCACTATAGCAGGCAACGGTAACAATTATCGTCATACCCTGGCTGTGTGTTGGGACTGTTTAGTTTTGACAATTATAGGCTTACTGAGAGACAGGATTGGAAACAGAAGTGGAAGAAAGGAAAATGTCTATGCTATAACCTTCGTGTAAATTCTCTAAAACATTACTTCATGCATGTATCTTGCAAAATCTGACATAGCAAATATAAATATAATGCATCCCTTTCCTATTGCTGACGAACAGTTAGTTTTTTTTTTAGCTGAGCTTGGGACATGCTGAGAGGAGCATAGGGATGATGAGACAACAGTGAAATACTCACAGCTCAGCTACTGTTTAAAAGGCTGTACTTGCTCCCACCCACAGTACAGCGCTCATGTGTGACCTGAATTCGATATTCAAATGGCAAACATATATACTATAAATACCACCAACATGGCGCAGACATTCACGGGAGGCTATGTCTGTCCTGACCTTTTCTTTCCTGTGCTCTCTTTGAGGATTTTGAAAGAAGACTTGCTTGAAATGCCAAAAAAATCCTTCAGATCTCTTAGCGGAGAGGACGCCATCTCCATTTGTTATTGAGCACCTAGGCTATACTAGAGGGGAGTCCTAATTCATGAAGTCACAGTTCCCTTTTTAATTACACCTTCTTATGTGGTAATCTCTTTAAATGTACCGAGTTATCGTGCACCTTTAAAACACATGTTTTGCATGTGGCACACTACATTAGTCTCCTTGTAGTCTCAAGGTCCAAGTCATGAATATATTGCTCCAGTGAAAATCAAAGGGTCTGTTCTTTCACTGACTGGAGGCTGGCTCTTTGAAGGAACAAAATCCCATAATCCTCCTTCCCTCATATCCAGCGACCGATGCTCCCTTCTGCTGACACAGTGCTTTTGTTGGTTATTCGTTACAGTGATGTACAAAGATACCTATTCATAATTAACAAACTACTAAAACAGGTAACATACTTCCTGAACAATTCTTTCCACATTAATCCACCAAACAAGCTCCGTTTATTTGAATGCTATAGTAGTATGTCACCATACTTTTAATTATCTTAGTTACTTTTGTATTCTGTTTGAGGAGTAGAAGTGAAGTCTCTGTTGGGGAGAAGCTCATACCTACAGAGTAATTCACTTGTTAATGAATAGAAACAGGTAGAGAAATATATATAAGTATGAAAATTACATTATATTCCTCATATTCAGGCCATTCCTGCACATTAGACTACAGTCACATAATAAGATTTATACTTTCATTTCGAAGCCACAACGTAGTTACATAATAAAACAGCAATAATTACAATCAATAATGTTTTCCTCAATACAGAAATGGTTTTCTTTCCTTTACACTCTTTATATCATTAACATAAGACCATATGAGCCATTTTTAGATTGAAAGCCTAAACTTGGTGGCTCTCTCCTCATGCTCTGCTTTGATAAAGCTTTCTAAGAACTCTGGTTTGAGCATAGAGATGAGTTTGGGGAGGAAAGGAAGAAGTGGAATCATTTCCAAGATCATCCCTTGAACCTGGAGGGAAAAGGCAAATGGGAAAAGAGATGGAAGACCAATGGGAGTTGAAAAAGGAGGATGAAATACCACAGAGGTCTGAATAATGTAAGGCCCTGTGGTAAATGTTCACCTCGTGGCGTTCTTATTGCCTTCATTAGCATCCCTTTCATGGCCTTGTCATTGCTGTCATGTAGAGCGATAGGGACACTATCCTGCTGACAGATCCCCAAAATAGATTCGAAATTAGTTTCACGACAAGCACTTTTAATTCCCCCAAAGCATTCTGCATTTTCCCTCAGCAAAATAAGGAAGTAGGGAGGAGATGGGAAAAAAAAGCTAATTACACCATTCCCCAGGGGAGGGAGAGTCAGAGAAACCTGCTTACAGTGCTATACACATCGTATCAATGCTGCATCTGGTGGCATCACCCACACTCATGGGTGTAGCTGTCCAAGATGCTATGGATGCTCCATAAATCTTCTCATTTTAGCCTGAAACAGACCAAAGAGCACAGCACTTCTTTTACAGGCCTGTACATGTTTTCCACTCCCTCGCGCCGCTTTTACCACCCTTTGTAACATATCCTCCTTGACTGCACTTTACCATCTATGCACAATATACAAGGTTGGATTTTTCTTGTAATTTATAAAAAGAATCTATTCATACTTAAAATTATTGTAAGTAGCCTGTGTCTTAATACTTTCCACTTTTATACGGTTGCTCTACAAGCCACAGCTGGACACATGACCAAGTGGAAAGAGTGACAAACAGAGGATTAAGATGAACTCTGGAAAACAGTGATTGTCATTGGCTGAAAGTTCTTCCTTTTTTTTTTTCTTTTTTTTTATTAAAAACCAATTCATCATTTTGCAAAGGATGGTCCCTATTTAAAATGATAATTACAGCAATGCATCTTAGAGACTTCAGACAGAAACGGGGAATAATCTTTGGCTGTTTGTTGGTGTTCAACCATTTACAGGGTTACATTCAGTTTCACAAACACAATTCAAGACATTTTTCTCCCCTCTAATGTGTTCAAACTGAAAGAGGTCCAAATGTCAAATGGTGTGTTTGGCGCAAGATAACACACTTCAGTTAAATGGGGCTTGAACAGTGACCTCTCTATATTTCTATAGAAACAACATCTCAACATCTGGAAAGGCCTAAATAAACCAGCATGTGTTGCACAATGAACAGCCTGATTGTCCTTAAAACTGGAGGAAAAAGTAAGAAAGGCAAGATCTTGAAGAAACTTATTACCAAGGTTACTGAAAATGTGTGTGTGTATGTGTGTGTCTGTAAAGGGCACATCCTCCCTGCAGTACACAGCCTCGAATAAACCTGCAGTTCCCCACTGAGAAAACACATTTTAATGGAGGGACAGAGGGGAATGGATCCTTTGACATATTAACACACCAACAAATATACTTCATTCCAAAATCAAACACTTTTATGCTATTATAAAAACATTCTGATGAAATTTATTTCACTATATTGTACTGTCTTACACTGAAGAGAAAACAATTGCTTGGCTTAGTGGTAGATCAGCAGTTTGGGCTATTAAATGCAAACAACTCCACATCCAGTTAGTAAAATTATATTTGCTTTGATAAAAATGAAACTTGGTCTCCTCACACAATCAAAACTTCAATCTAATCTTTGCATATTTCTCAGTATTCCAACAGCTCATGTCTACCACTTGATTTTATTTCTTGGTTAAGGTGGCATAACACTATTTTTGTTCAACACTGATGTCAAAGAGATCTCCTACTACCATATGGATATAGGTCCAAAAGCAAAAGTATAATCAACAATAACAAAGACTGTTTTTTGCTGAGGTCAAGCTCTGTTTGACCATGTAAGTCTGACAGATGGTACAGTGAAAGACATGATGAGTTGTATTCATTAAAACACTGTAGAAGGCAGGTTTGCCTGCTGCTGATCAACTTAAATCTCTCCTGTTGGGCATTGGTATCATATGATATCATAAGCGCTGCTGGCGCTTGGACAGCTGGGCGAGCTATAATATAAACAGACATAGCACCCACAGTGCACATATAAACAGCTTTTTGCTCCTGCATCTTTTCCTGGCACATCAGGCAGCCGTGGGCATGATTCTCTGTTCCCAGGGACACAAAGTACTCCTCAATTTCCCCAGTTATTTATGTGGTCTAATCTCAATTTGTGGCTGGCAAGTGTGTGAACGAACTTCTCTCACATTGTTGGAGTGGCTGGACATGGGCACTGACCTCAGCGGATCAATACTTAATAAGCTTTTGTGCTGCCAAGTCCATTTTGCTGCAATCTGCAATTTTTTATGTCCATTAGGTTGAAAATTGAGCTGACTAGGTGTATGACCACAGGAAGTGGAATGTATCGTGGTTGCCCAGTCTCTCTCTGATGATGAATGCTTCACAATAGTGACCGACCAGTGAAAACTTCAAATACTACCTACCTCATGCACTATAAAGTACTACACCCTTGGCTTATATAAAATGCAATTCAATACCCCAGTGGTGTTTCAAAGAAGCATTTAATGACTTGTGGGAAGACAATAAAAGCCACAGTGGGCTATATGGTTAAGTTTGGCAGCATGTGTCAAACAAGGAGGTTGCAAGGAAAACAAGCCTAGAGCTATAGTGCTATATTTGGAGCAGCAGTAAAGCCCATCTTTAGACGCATTATAACATTGCCCCTGTCTGGACATTTAAGCACTCCGTTTTGGTAGCTCATAGCCAGCTGTATATGAGGACTCTGGATGCTCCTATTCTTCATCTCCCTTCCTCAGCACACATTTAATTCCATTATTTAGGTCACTTTGAGTATCTGTCACTGTCCAAAGGTAAAGTTCACCTGGGGTTGCACAGACACTAATTTACTCCGCTGGATACACGGGAGAATAGAAACTGAATGCAACAGAGCAGCTCCCATGTTGTACATTTCATCAGCTAATTGAAAACAGACGGGACGCTAACTCCCTCTCTCCATCCGCTCAGCACTAGCAGCACTGGGCTGCATCACTGACATATCAACGTTGTCGCCAGTCCTATGGTATGCAACTGACACATCATTTTACTTGATCGGTTGAGCAGAAAATAACAAAGCTGCAGACGCCTCATGTATACAATTAGACATCCTCCTGTAGAGTTACTGCTGCTGCAGCTGCAAAGGACAGAGCAGTACCCTATATATCCTCGTCTGATGGGGAAGGGCACATTGATGGCTGCCATTTCCCCAGAGGTGAGCAGATGCCACGTCTGTTTTGGCAGCTGTATACTGAAAGGTGTTGACTGGTGGGGCAGCTGAGTGAGGTGAGTGCTGGCTGCGTAATAGCCAGGGCGGTCAACAGGAGCTGCAAGGCTTCCAGGAAAGGCCTCACTTGGGCTCATTTAGGAGAGCTAATGGACCTACCTACCATCTGTCCTTATGATTAGCTAACTTCATTCATGCAGGACACTAACCACCACATAACGCACACACATATCAAACATTTACAGACTATAACTAGTGAAACACCAATGTAGCCACCAGATGGCACTGCTATTTTCGGGCATGCTTGTGAGGGTAAAGAATATTGGGGGAACAATTGTAGCAAGACACGCCTGAACATAGGAAACCATCTCGTTTTACTTCGTTAGTGATGTGTATGGTTTTCTGAAGAATCAAGGCTGTTGTCTGGTGGTAAATGTCCTTAAAAAACATCTTTTTCACGACCATCACACCGTTTTCATGGAACATTTTGTCCTGAAATGTGAAGGTATTTGCTGAATTTTGACAAAATGCGGAAAACTGTGTAAAAACTAACCCCCATATTTTCTAGGCCTGGCATTCTCTCAATCTTTTGCCATATATGTATTTCTCAAAAGGACAGTAGAGATCACACCATTTAAAAAAATATCAGCGCTATCAGAACTTTACTCAACAGTCAGAGAGTTACAGAGAATGTAGTAACCTATTTCAGAGACCCATGTGATTGTAATATTAATGTTGCTATCTCAGGTTGCTAAGCTAGTGAATTTACTTTGGTCAGCTGATGACAATATTTTAGTGTCTGTCCATGCTAAAGTGTTCAATTTCAGTTTTCATTCACTTGCAGTTTGGGAAGAAAAGAATGACAGTAAGAGTGTCAACTGTGGGTCTGACTTCTGACGTCCAACGTGCAGCGAGTCTGATTTTCACAGCTGCTTTAGGGTGTGAACATGCTATTGATTCATTATAAAACTCTAACAGGGCAAAATAGGTCACCACAATCTACGTAATTAATGGAAACAATGTACTGTATGTACAGGAACATGTGTATGTGTTTCCTTACTTCATCTAGATACTGTCAAAAGATTGTAATAATTTAGATCCAAAATTATGCAACAATGCAGAATTTCTTGTCAGATAATGATTACAAACCATCACACAGCCTAAACATCCAGAAACCAAATAGAGCTAGGGGAAAACTTTAATTATAACTTATCTATGTTTAAGAGGTGAGAAAGTAATGATTCAGCTCACGGATTGTGATTTCACCTCACACTTATTGTCAGATGATCCTCTGGTGAGATAGATCTGCTGGATCAGAGGCAACAAATACAATGGAATACTAATTAAATTTAGTCCTTTATTAAAAGATTATGGAAAGCGTTTTATATGAAACATACAAGATAAAACACTTAATTTTGTTTTGTTGTCACAAAATTTGGAATTATTTTAATTCTTTTTGTAGTCTTGCTAGAATTACATAATTTTGGAGTGGTTTTCACCAGTAGTAATGGGCTAAAGGTTAAAGTAAAGGCTAACGTAGTAAAGGTTCAACTTTCTACTGAATATAGTGGGCAGTCTTGATAATAGTGATTACGTATGCCTCACAGTGTTAAAGTGCATGGAGAGGAATATCCTAAAGCTGTTAGAATAAGCTCTAACAGAATATAAAATAAGGACTCATTCCACTGCAGTCTGGCTTCTACATATTTGTACTTTAAAACTTTTTTTTCAACTAAACACAAAATTCCACTTTTCCAAATAAAGAAACCAAAACATCTTTTTGCTTCCTGTACTGGCTAAATTTAATCAGACTATATAAACTTTGTAAAACTGTGACAACAAGACTTAACCCAGACTATGTTATAACGAGTCTGTTTAGAAGGAGAGTACAGTATTAATTATTGTGTGTACTTCATTTATTATTGGCATGCATTCATTGACATAAGCATCTAAGGACAGCCATGATAAGTACGCTTTACTTTTTGGTTTACTATGAAGGTTTATGTGTATCATTTCCATTTCAACAGGGCAGCGTACAAAAACAGAGCAAACAGTAGCTTTGTTCAAGTAACCGGAGTTGGTGTAAGGTCCTGTCTAACATGCAGCGAGCTTTTAAAAGTGACATAAAAACACACAGAGGCACACTCCTCAAACAAATGTGCTTGCCCTTTGTGCTACTCAGCACCATTTCTTCCCACCCCCAATGTCTCGAAAAGGAATGCCCACGCAGCCACATCCGAGGGTGGAAAGAAGATTGAAACCAGATGAATGGAGTTCGGGTACAGTCTGCTCGCCAGGCCCATATTTCACTCCTCGAAGCCTGATTAAAACGAGGTGCAGCACTAGCTGGGCCAAGGCAGCTTATTCTGGCGAAGGACATTTGCTTGCAGTGACACCCTGGGCTAGGAAGAAACGGGGCGAAGGTCACAAGTGTAGCCTCTGCAGTTGGATCACAGTGTTACTATAGTGGTAAGGCGCAGCAAGAATAAGAAATTTCACAAAATCAGAGTACATCTGAAGCCATCGGTGACAAATTTGACTACATTCCTGCCTTCCTATGATATCATAAAGAATCTGTCTCTGTCCATTGTTTTTGCCTGTGTATGTGTGTGTGTGTGTGAGCATGGTGGGGGCTGAGGAGGTACAAAGTAGGCCACTGGTATGGTGGAAACTGTAAACTGTCATGCCAATGAAAATGAGGACAAACTACAAGGATTGTGAAGGAAGTACTACTGTATTAGCGTCACACAGAAATTACATGTATAAAGCACCATGTTATCAGATCAGACAAAGAAACATTAAAAGCCACTGACACTTAACATATTGACATTAATATGCTCAGTTCAGTTACGTGTGATGAATTCCTCCAGGTATCAGGTTGCCAGTAAAGCCCTTTTGGAAAGCTAGATTTCTCTGAAAAACCCACATAATTGCAGGGGTTTAGCTGTTCCTACATGTTAAGAAAAAATCTGAATCCTGAATATAACTTGCAAGACCTTTGTCAGCAGACATTAATGTTCCAGTGAACGCTGAGCATTGTTGCAACCTTTCAACTATAATTTAGTGGGGCTACAGAGAAGAAGAAGAAGTAGAACAAATAAATGCTTCACATGCCACGTCTTACTTTCTTCTGCCTTTGTGTGTTTTTGGAGGTCGTGTCATTGTATCTATGTGTGTGTGTTAAGAGTGAGAGGGGATCATTTGCATTCTTTCTGTGTAAATGTGTACAAACATTCAGCTGGAGGCAGAGTCTGGTTGCTGTAGGTGTGTGTCTGTATGGAAGCCTAACACATGCGCGAGTGTATGTGAGTGTGACTGACTGATTAGCGGCCTGTTTTCATCGACTGTCTGCAGTCGTCTCTCCTGAGATAGAGAGACATAGTGGGAGAATTTCATACTATTTTCCAGAGCTGGCTTCTCTTTGCTTCCCATGCAGCTGGTCGGCCACACTCACGACTTGATGCCAAACACACTCCCCTCTATCCCCTTGACATTTTAGCTATGTTACTGCTGAGAGAGTTGTGGCTCGCCTGCCTGCCGCCTGCCTGTACACACAAGTAAATAAAGCCAAGCTCATTTCATTTGGCCATAATGTTTAATCTACATTTGCTTGGTCAACGAGAGGTTAATCTCATTACGTTGTGCTAAATGGCATGAACGGGCATCCTCTGACAAGACCAAGGCTAGGCACAAGTTAATTAAAAGAGCAATTAAAAGAAGACAGTAAGTCCCACTGAACAGCAGTAATATGTTAGTTCCCCTGACACCAGTACAGTGATGTTGAATAACACTATTTAACTGCAGTCTGTCACTAATAGCAAACCACTTTTCATTACACACAAAAGAGGCTGGTAATAGGAGAACAATAGAAAAAAAAAAAGCCTGGCACGTGATGAACTTGTTTTGTGGTTAAACACGTGCTTCAAAGTAACCTTTAGAGCTGGTTGTGGTTTACCTACTGTGAGGAGCCTTGTTAAAAACAAGCTTCAACACAATACACACACAGTCTTATTACAACTCTTAATCAACTTCAACATGTTGTTAAAAATCTGACAAGCACTTAAGTGAGAGAGGAATGATTCTGATTCACTGTGAATACTTAAATAAGAGGTTATGCATTTCAGCAGCGCGTATGTAATGTGATTAAATCAACAGGTACATTTAACACCTTTGGTGCATTATAACACAATACATGATATTATTGCCAGATGAGGTAAAGGAAACATCTCAAGGCGGTTCTGCTGAGGACAAACTTAATATAAAGTCAAAAGTAATACTTTTTTCGGAGCGACGGCACAAAAATTCACATCAGCGTGAAAATGTGTAATCTGCATTTACAAGAATTCTCCCTCTACGTCATGAGAGAGGCCCATTAGATACTCAGGGACTCTGTTAGCATACAGAACAGCGAGGGAGGGCTGGGGAAGGAGCCTGCTTGCTGCCTGCCCTGTGGGTACTACTACCGGCTCCAGCCTCCCTCCAGATGAATCATAAACAAGTCTCTTGGCCTCAGTGACTTAATCCCCTGTGACATTGCCACAGGGAGATGGAGAAAGAGGGGGCAGAGAGAAAGGAAAACATGCTCTGTGCTCAACTTTCAAGTGAATTAAACATTAGAATGAATGTGTATAAGGCGTATCTGAGGATATGTCATTGAGTTGAGGTAGTAATTTAACAGATGATAGCATCTTGGTGTGTGGAGGTGGAGGTTTGAGCAGAGAAAGCAGACTTTAATTTTTGGTTCATAGAAACAGTAGTCACTTCATCTTAGGCTGTACCTTCAAGCTCCCTCGTTTTTTTCCATGTGTGTATTATGCAAATTCATATCCCAGAGTCCTTTCATTTAAATTTGGCCACACAGCTTAGGCTTGGGTAGTCTACAGAGTGTGGCAGCTAAAGCTATAATCAACATCCTGCTCATTTTAGGCATGAGAAGCATACCCAGGAGGTAGCAATAAATGGATTTATTTTAGGAATCAGAATGTAGAATCTTAGTTGGGGCCAGACATGCTAAGTGCTTTGTCCCTTATGCATCAGCCCTTGGGCAGATTTTCTTCCTAATTAAAAAAGAACAAGGTGCAGGAGTAAAACGGTGTAGGCAGTGTGCTTGAACAGAGGTGGGAACAGTCGGGTGTATTCACTTTTTTCCTCTAAAAGTTTGGGATATGAGTCTCACTTTGCCTGTGCTCTGCAGGATGTGCTGATGCAAGGAGCTTTTGTCTTGAGATTAATGAAAGACGTTCAGCTCTTTGGCATTTTAGATCCCACACAAAGGTTAAAACCAGCCTCTGACCAGTGAAAGGTTTATGTAGCGTGCAAGAGAACATTCTGCTTTCCTGGAGGAGCAATTTTATTCTACTCTCTCTCTCTGTTCCATTTTCTACCAAAGCAACAAATAATATAAAAGTGAAAATTACCCGGATAACAGTATTCTACATCTGCCTTTGTGTATTATTTCATAATGAACTGAGTTTCAGTCTGTAAAGCCAGACCTGTCCTTCTTGGCAGCGAACACTCACACCTCTGTCCATGTGCTATACATACAGTATTCCAGTCTGCTCAAAGTAAAAACAAACATTCTGATCTAAGTATGAATGTCTAAGTCATTCAAACAAGCAACCTGCACTTTCCATTGTACATCATTTTGGGGAATGATCACACAGCCAGATGTTAATCACATGTTATTTTCAAGTCGCTCTCAAGTTTTGTTGCAGGAAAGGCAACAAGTTCAAACTACTGGCCGCGCTAGAGGTGATGTAACCGTCCATATTCAGTGCAGTTACATCCCCCCTTGTTAAATGTTGCACCGCTTCGTCTCTAAGTGTGTGTTTATTTGAGGTTTGTGAGAAACTCCGACAATAACGCTGAAATCTTATTTGACAATATTTAAGATTACCATAGAGGCTTCATGCCTGATTAAGTAAAATGAGAAGTGGAAATCCCGCAGGCTAATATAGAGGCCATGTAAGGGTATTAATAAAAGACAATTTGTACAACTGTGTGCACTACTCTGCAACAGATGAAATGTGCTACTGGCCTTATAGCGTCTCCTTTGACAGTCTCTGTTGGGCACCACACTGGCATCTAAAATGATCCCCTGGTTCCCAGTGCCTGAGTATCTGCTCTAACAAGGGACAGAGTGGAGGCAAGAGAGCCTAAAGGGATACGTTACTACCAACACCAGCTCTACTTGCCCATTCCCCATTATCATTATCCATCTTACATTTCCCTTATCTCTCAGCCTTGATGTACATCAGATCTGGTGGAGAATGTGCACACACAAACATTCATTGCCGGAAAGACACACTTTTAAGCCCTGCATGGCGCCTGTTCAGTCAAGAATACATAATGCGTGTGCCATGCATGGCTGGACCAATGCCAGGGCAATGACAATGTTCTCCCCTGAGTTAAGAAGAAGAACAGACATCTCTCCAGACATCTCAGCTTTGCTGTTATGTGCCACATGCTGTTTCAGTATACTAATGCCATCCGAAGAGATATCAGGGTTTACGCATTAGCTTTCAACAACAACACAGTTATCAGTGTTAGAAAGGTTGAGTAAATGTAAAGAACAGGTTAATTGAACTGAATTGTCATTGATTTGATTTGTGTCAAGAATCATGTTTATTCAAGTCTTTTCCTGAATCCTGTCATCTAATTTACTTTATTGCATTTCACTCCTAAATGGCAATGAAAATGACTGAATCGATAGAAACTGCCTGGGAATATGGGTGAAATTACCCCATCGGCACAATTCAGTTATTTAGAAGGAAGCACTATTTTAAGACATTAAAGATGATTTCTAAATGACTTGATAAATATTCAGTCTGCAGTGTAGTTCCATTTGCAACAGACATGTGTTTATTTATTCCAATGTAGCCAATCAGGAACAATTTATCTCCTCTTATCCCTGGTGGATTAGATAGTAATCTGTTTGCTAAGGGGGAAAAGCAAGACAGGGAGTGAAAAAAGCTTTTCTCTCTCATCATCTCCATATTAATATTTCTATTAGTGGTGCTTCCCAATGATGTGATGTGACACTTGTGGCTCCGCATGAGAAGTCAGGCTAATAGGCGGTTGGAAAGGAGGACAGTAAGGGAGACAGAGACTTTTGTTCCACCTGAGATCTGTCACCACTGTTATTCTGAGCGTATGTATATGTGTAGGTGTGTGTACGCCACACATTGTGTATTGTGTCTGCATAACCATGTGAAATGTGCATATAAGCATATTAGACTAAAAAGCAGATCTACTGGACCTGTAAATGCAGATGTTCATTCGGTGGATAAGCAGTGTGATCTGACTATATCGTATACTGATTAAAGTTCTCTGTGTAAAAATCATGGGGAGGGAGGCCACTCCTCTAAGGTTTAATGAGCAGAAGCATTTAGCCTTAAGCTGGGTCTATGAGAGCAAACACAGTGTAAAGCCATGATGTCCTCCCCATTTTCCATATACCCACTAGATACAGCATACATAGCTAATTACACATTTGTGCAAACACATCCACAGTCATGGTCCATGCACTCACATACACACAGCCTTAGATTATGCATACCTAGCTGATTCGTGAACACACGCATACTTGCACTCTGGAGTGTAAAATTAGTGCTGCCCTAAGCAATGTGCTACAGACTCCATGGTATGACCTTCAAGTCTTAATGTCCTTCATCCTCGAGATGTCCTTTATTACTGCCTTCCTCCACATTAATGCAAGGGGGGGGGGGTATTTGAATAACATCTGCATGAGCGCAAGGGTGGAGGTAGACCAGAAGAATGGATAAGGAGACTTCCTGTCTTACTTGGAAGATTCATTCTGAATAGCTAATGTGTACCTACACAGCAGTAACAATGTGCAGTTCCCCTCTACTAATATGCAGCATGCATATCTGTCAGTAACAAAACCATGTGCTGTAGGTCTGTACTCAGTATGCACAGAGTGTTAAAGACACGCATCCCAAATGCATCTAACATGTTAATGCGCTCAGCTATAAACATGATTTAGATTCTGATCACAGCTTGAAGGAGGCCGTGTCCCTCCCATTCAATCCCCCAGCTACCCTGTACAGTATGCGTAGATCATTTCAACTGCTAAAAGCACAGAGAAAAATGCCTAATGACATTTGAAGGGCTGCTCCCTGCCAGAGAGTTCCCACTAGCAATTTCCTTGCGCAGAACTACATTCTTCTGTGAAGACCAGAGGAGATTAAAGACGGTCAGTGAATGCCTGAGCTCTACTTGGCCAAACGCTCCCATAATGTCACTGGGTTTCAGCAGGAATTTGCTTTAATGTCACTCTGTCTCTCACACCTGAATATCACTGGCTTTTAATTGGCCTGTTTGTGCAAATGCAGTGTTACTTGAGGCTGAGAGCTATACATAAATGGTGGGAAGTGTGTGTGTGTACATATAAGGCCTATGATTTTATTTTTCTGACTTCAGTTTGCTAACGAGTTATAATTTTGTGACTGTGGTATGCTACAGTGCACAAAACACAGAGCAAAATACACAGAGTGTGTGAATGTGTACTATTGCAAATGGACCAGTCCCTATCGTAAATGAACTGTTACACTACTGCATTGTTTCATTACTGCTGGGAATTCTTCACAATGGAGTCTGGGGCAAAAGTGCACACAAGGTAAAAGTTAAGTTTCAGATGCCAAAAATGTTGTTTTTCCTTATTATC
>JAPQRQ010000006.1:11443672-11458016 GCA_037367365.1 Apogon talboti
ATGGAGTCTGGGGCAAAAGTGCACACAAGGTAAAAGTTAAGTTTCAGATGCCAAAAATGTTGTTTTTCCTTATTATCTCACACACACACACACACACACACACACACACGCACACACACACACACACACACAACAAAAACCTTCTGCAGTTTCTACAGGTGCACATTATACACTCTTGTCCTGCAGAGTCACAGCAGTGCAATCCACACAATAATGCACAGACAAAAATTGATTATATGCAAAGTACTTAATCTATCATAAAGTCACAAAAAAATATCTATTGTAGTTAATGCACTACCCTGGGATTTACCCTGGTAGTAAAATATTCAGAAGGTCAGAGGTCAAACCAGTCACAGCTGCTCTAGTCTGTGGCCGATGGGCTCCTGAGACACATGCAGACTAATAAGCCGCACACATCTGCACATTCTCTCTCTCTCACACATACACACACACACTGTATGCAAGTCCACAAAGCCAAAAAGTGTGTGATGACATAGCCCACAAAAATGTTTCTGCTCAGACCTATCCAGTAATTCATCCAGTATGTGACGAAGATTTTCCTAAGATTTACAGTATATGTAGCAGTTCATAAAAAATATCCATAATGTGAAACTGTATCTGAAATGACCGTTTGTCTCCTCTCTTATATTTTGTGTCTATGGCTCATTGTGTCTATACTAAACATCACCTCACACATACATAGATAACACATCACTGGACGTTGCGTGGTAAGCCCTTTGACCACGGTGACACTGCGTGGTGAATGTCTGCACGTTTGCCAGACTAGTGGCCTCACATAACCATGCCCTTTATGCGTTGGCTTCCCACACACATGGAAATGTTTCTGGGGTTATATGAATATCTCTTGACTTAGGTTGAGTATTTCCACATCCTAGAGTATGAATCATGAGAGAAAGGGTTTGATTGTGTTGACTAAATGAACTGTATTGCACAGTGTTGCATTTAGTTTTCCTCTTTTGTGAAAATAATGCCGTATTCTAGGATGTTCAGAGTGAGCCTTCCAACCTCATGTGTGTTCATACCCTTTAACTGAGTGGAAAGCACATTACAAGCAAGCACATTGTCATTCACACCTAATGATCCCACTGGCTCAAACAAACGCAAACAGTCAAAGTTTCCAAACCTGGATTCCATTTCACCAGTCACCCTGAGGAAACGGCAGATCCACTGACAGTGGTTAGAGACTTGAAATGCACCAGATTTCTAAAGAAACAGCCAAAAGGGAATGTGTGTGTTGTGCAAATGTTACTGGAATGGAAGGAAAAAAAAAACACATGAGGTTTCTCCTTTCAGGAAATAAAGTGGCTTGTTTTTGTATACAGAGCTTTTTGTGTCAGATTCAGATAAACACATGGAGAAATATCATATACACTGGATATTACAAAAAATGCAGTTTGTAACTATGCATTTGTGTGTGTGTGTTTGTCTATTTGTTTGTGCATATTTGTGGATTTCTGTGTTCAAGTCTATTGTTTATAGTTCTGGTGCTAACAGACTATGTTGAAACAGGCAGGGTGTCCATGTGGAGCTGGATGATATGGCCAAAAAAACTAAAACTTGGACAATTTCTGACTTTAATTTACTGTTTTCTGGCTAGAAGAAATGAAGGCACATCTTAACAAAAAATACTCCTCCTTTATTAAAACTATCTACCATATATAACTGGAGAAACACATTCACCTCATATTAAAGAAGCAAACAGGTTGCATTTTTAATTTTTGTTGAGGTAGAGAGTTAGAAATTGTGATGATTGTCATAGAATAAAACCTCAGTTAATTCGATAATTTAATAAATTGTTCATGTACTCAACTAAATCAGGATAAAAAGGATAAAAATACTGAGCCACACATAGGAATAAAATAAAATCCAAGTTTATGAACTGACAAAAACCCAAACCTGTTTTTAAAATAGTCACATTCACAGTCAAAAACAAAGCAAACCCTTCTTCCTCTCTCATATAGTTGACCCTTTGCTTCTATGACTCGCTGTGCAGACATTCCTCATTGTGGAGCTTTGTTTGGATTAGCTGAGAGAGAGCAGAACCCCTTTGGTCCCTGTGGCTCTGCGGCACACGTCAGCCTGCTGTTGGGCTGCAGTCGCACAAAAATACACACACACATGGTGACATGACATACACTTAAATCCACGTAGACACACATGGCAGATACACGGTCAAACCCATGAGCGTGCGCAAGAACACACAGCGGTAAGTAAATTTGCCCATAGATAAACATACACATGCACACACGCTCACATCAACACAGACTCACACATAACACCGGCCAGTCATCTGGCCTTATACAGGCATGGTGGCGACCCATTGCCTTTCATGGGAGCTGGCTTCCTGACATCCTGTCCTCAGGCTCTGTGTTCTCTGCAGTCCAACTAGTTCACAGCAGGAAAGAAGGATGGAGGGAGGAGACGACAGAGAGAGAAAAAGATGGAGGAATACAGATAAAAAGCAAAGGCAGTGTGTAAGTGGAGAGGATAAAGGAGGAGAGAATGGCAGAGAGGGGGAGAGAGGGATATAGGAAAGTAGAACGGAGGGCGAGCAGGAATGTGACGGAGGGAGCAGAGAGAGAGGAAAGGGGGAGATGAAAAGAATCAAGGAACACACGGCAGGAGACAGAGGGGATGAAGTGTGCTCTCACAGTGTTTAGGTTTGAGTCATTTGGCACCAGCCTCTTCCCCTCACAAAGCCTCTGTTCCCAGATCTCAAAACACCTGAGACACTCCTACTATACCCACCCTGAGGGAAGACAGTTAGAGTGTGACAGCAGTGTGTGGAATATGTGAAGCCTTTATTTTACACTGAGGTTAATGCACACTAAGTCCTGTCTACCTTATTAATATGGACTCATAGCTTAGGTAGGCGCTGTTTGCTGGCATGTAACATAAAATTGGTTTGCATTTATTCTGTGTACAGTGTTAATTGGATATGGCACAGGATAATACAATATAATGACATGCATTTCTGCACTAAGTGGTGCGTGACATAAAACCTAACCTAGAAAGTAGTCAAATTCAAAGGCAGAAGAGAAAGTATGGATAGATATCCAGTAAGTGATAAACCAGATGAACCTACATATTAAATTCAACTGAGAATTTAAGTTTTTAGCATATACTGCAAGCATTTCCACAGGGTAGCTAAGGGCACAACATTAAAAATAATGACAAATACATTTCCTTTTCACCTTGGAAAAAAAATCTGAGTCAGTCAACATCCCAAACACATCATTTTGCTTGTGGCTCCACCACATACATGTAGTCATGTATGAAGCCAAAAAGTGCAAAGCTGCTGAGTTAAGATCTGAGTTAAGGGATTTGGCTTAAGCACTGTCTAAAAGTAATGGGTTGGGGGCACAGACCATGCAGATGATTGTGAACATGACACAGGCAGATTTTATCCAGACTGTTACCACTGTAATAACTATTACTATCATAACAGCCTGTTCCTTTTTATATAATTACCATGCCACTTGGCTGGGTTTTCAGCCCATCGCATTTCAATAATATTACAGATGTAATCTCTTTGGGTGGTAGTATTTTATGAAAGTTTTTGGAAAGAAAAATCATGGTTAACTTGGGAATAACATGACTCAGCTAACAACTGCCTTCTACATCTGCCTTACAAATGATGTTATAATTTACCAAATGCAAAATGTTGTACGTATAGCAGAGAAAAATAACGTCTATATCTTTAGTCCATCATAATAAGTCTGATCAAGTTCCTAATGGACTGTTTTATTGTTTTAAAGATTTTATGGACTGCTCATCTCAGGTTATTTAAAAGGGTTAAGATCTCCAAGAAAACAACCAGAGGAAAATATGCAAGGAAGCACAACGGTCATCAATAAATTCTCACTCATAACTGGTTGCTTTGTACGCATGTTATAGGAATCAAGCTGCATAAATGTTACAATAAAAGTCCCTGCGTGTACGTAATGCAATAATCATAAAGAAATGATGTTCCAGTGATGTCCATTTAAAGTGTAAGATACAGGATGTAAGCTTCCTTTACTACAATATTCATGATGAATTTATTCTCTAATGACTTGAACATAAAACAAGGAATGATGCAGCATCTACTGAAAGGCACATAGGAAGCTGTTACTTGGAAAAAAAAAAAGAAATCATTTCAGGGAAAGTGGAAATATAGAGGTGGAGGTCCTGACCACATGTATCATGAACCTTTGCCAAAGTAAATAAACCAGGGCTGATATACACAAATCAATTCACAATCATAAAGCTAAAGGTAAAACCAAAGAATACATGTAAAGTAACACCATAATTATGCTGATCTCACAGCAGAATGCCTCTTTTCTTGTGGCTAAACACTGTATGGTGGCACATCCCTGCCTTCCTGCTCCAACAGGAGGTTCTGGTTGACTGAACAGTAAGACTTTAGTCTCCACCATGACTCAGGGGAGTCATAACCAACTCATTATAAATGAATGAGCTGCACTGACGCTACAGTACATATGCACAGCACGACAGGCACAGTGTAATGGAAAGGGCATTTACAGACGTTTTCACGGGAAATTCATCCAGAATATTGATTTTCAGTTAAAAAAATTATGACATGACTGAAACGCAGAGTAAAGCAGCTGGATTTTCAAGGCTGTTTTGTAAATGACTCCGTGTATTCACCTCACAGAAGGAAAAACAAAACAGGGAGAGAGCAGTGTAGGTGGTGGCTAAAGTAATACATATGTATGATGTATGACAGCGAGGCAAATGGGTGTGGGTTGATGTCCCATGGTGATGGTGAGTCACAGGGTAGTGTCTCAGCCAAAAACCCTTTTACGTACATGCTAACTACTCCGAAATCCGTGGAGGAGAACAAGGTTATTTGGAAAGCGGTTGAGGAATTGATGTTGTAGTGTGGCTGAAACATCTGCCAATATTCGCTGTCACTGCGACGAACAAACACGCACTGATAGGAATAGCAGGTCATGATTCAGGGTTACAGAGTGACCATTAAAAAGCTGGCCCTTTGTCTGGGCTGCAGGCCCTTTTAGCATGCATTGGCAATGCACTATACCTTCAGACCCTTACTGGCCAAGCCCTCCAGGAAAATAATACATGTTCCCATCAGTCATGCTACACTGCAGTGCTCCACAGCCCCCTACGCTTCCACGCACCCTCGACCCAATCCATCATTCCTGAGTATGGTGGCCTCAAGGCACTGTCTGGGAGCTCTCTCTCCCTCTCTCTAAAGCTGGGGTCGACAACCTTTACTATCTAAAGAGCCAGGTTTGGCCAAAAAAAAAAGGTCTGGAGTAGATGTTGG
This sequence comes from Apogon talboti, assembly GCA_037367365.1. Lineage (NCBI taxonomy): Eukaryota > Metazoa > Chordata > Actinopteri > Kurtiformes > Apogonidae > Apogon > Apogon talboti. The sequence goes on from JAPQRQ010000006.1 coordinate 11,448,987, forward strand.
CAAATTACGGAATATGCTCGGTATATTGCACCTTGTTCTATGTGGGATGTAATAAATTAATATCTTGCAAAAACTAACTACAAATACAGGTCATGTGATTTTATTGCTGCTTTGGTATGAGGTTCACACAAGCATTTTTATTCACTTCACTGTATTCTGTGGGTTTCTGTCAAGGAAAATAATTGTAACAGGACTGAGAGAGACTCACTAGAACAGCTTAACAAAAACCTAAGGCACTTGTTACTGTGATCTCTTATGCAGCTTTGACTTAAAATTGGCTTAATTTTTACCTACTCTAAAAAAATACAGAGATACATATCCTATATTACCAAAATTTAAAAAAAATGACAAAAGAATGTGATAATTAATGCACATTTCCAACACTAGTGTCATATGAGTATTTATGGGTTTTCTGCAGCATCAGTATCATAGTTTACAAGTTTTTCCCGTCAGAGTTACTATTCCATACAATGACGTGCTATCTGAGATATTGATTGTGGAGTTAATAGTAAGACTTATTTTGACAAAAAGCTGAAGCTGGCTGACAGCTTTTGCACCCTGAACCGAACCACTGGTCTGGATCATATAACATGTCAAATTCTTCCCCAGTTTGTCAAAGCCTTTGTGTACAGCTGGATGGAAATGCACCTACTGCCGTTTTCCCATGAGACCATGAGACCATCTCTGTCCCTGTCGTCCCTTTGTAAACCCTTACTCTACACCCTTCCTTTCTTCTTCTTCTCTTTTTTGTGCTCACTCCTTCCTCTGAACGTCTCCACTTTTTCTACTGTCCATCTCTAGTTTTTATCCTCTTTCTATCCTTTTACCTCAATTTACTTTCTGCTTTTTGACCTTTTCTTTTTCCCGTCTTCTCTCTCATTAACACCCCATCTCCCTTTCTTTCTCTCTTTTATCTTCCCTTTGTTTCCGTTGCTCTGTTCCTCTGTCTCATTAGCTGACAACTACAGCGGTACTCCTATGAGAGGGCCAGATGAAACCCAGAGAGTGCTGTGACCTTCGTTTCACGGTAGGGCCACTATCAGTGACAAGCCATCAGCAGCAATGCTGTCTAAGGTGCACACGCGTTCACACACACACACACACACACAGACGCTCGCACGTACAAAAACATACAGTATGTACTAATGGATGGGGAAAAAAAATACCACGACACATACACATCCACACAAAACCTGACACGCATTCTGGCATATCATGGTCTATGTGTATGTCAGCAGCCTTCAACCTTCAACCAGCTCTTCACCAAGGCTAAAGAGGTGACACATCCACCAGAAAGAAATGGCAGCTATCGTGGCCTTCCCCCTCCTATGATCCACTGCTCAGCTGGGGGATGGGGCGTTATGAGGCCAGGAACACGCTGGGGCCCGAGTCCTTGAGACACATGTACAACAGAACACACAACACACAAGGACCACGCAGTAAATAAAACCCATCGGCCTGTGTTTTAATCAGCTTCAGGGACGCATGGGTGCTCCCTGTGATGCTAACAGGCCATTCTTCATCGATGCAGTGGGCAGTGGGCTGGTCGAATAGATCTGGGAGGTCAGTGATCAAGCCCTCGGGTTGACCTCTTAAGCATGATCGTGATACGTTTGCAGAATGCTGCGCCATAAAGGATGAAACCGCCATGGGCCAGGAGGACTAACAACCTTGAGACCAGACATGCTGTTCCTGCAAGATGAATGTGAACGGTGGAAACAGGCCCTGTTTCAATCTGTCTTCTTCACTGGATCAATTTCTGGCAGTCAAACTACCAGCTATTAAACCTCTGACTATCTGCACTATAGTTGAATCTGCACTCCGAGACGGAAGAGATAATCAAGACCATGTACGACTGCTGTTGAGATGATTGCGAAATTCCTCCGGATGCGCTAATAGCAATGTGACAAAAGCTGTAGTTGAGACAGTGATTGCTAATTACCTTGGTAAGCTTCTCTCTTCATATTCCTGAAATAAATATGAGCCTGATTGTTTTACACCGTATGAGAGGCTTACAATAATATGATACAGCTGGATTAAAATAATAACATTTTTTAACCTTATGTACAGCACATATAGACAATGCACATGCGAACAAAGAAAGGGGAAATAGTGAGAGAAAAGGCGTAGGCACCATGATTAAATACAATGACATCATTAATGTCTTGGATTTAGGTTAAAGCTGAAACTTTGGAGAAAGGAGGGCTGTGACTGAGGCTAAGTTGCACACAAAGAATCCGTGCCAAGGAGAGAGCTGCTTCGACTGTGCCAAGCTTTTTCACATCTTGTATCATGCTGCAAGGCCCAGCCATATTCCTTGCATGTCCACAAACATCTGGCACCCACCCCATCACAGCCCGTAAGTGACTGAGAAACCAGATTCCTCCAGCCCCTGGCCTCTCATTTAGTGAATCCAATCAGGCTTTCACAAGCTTCTCTGAGGTTCCAGGCTCATGGGCTTTTTTTTTTTTTTTCTTTCCATATTAACATACCAGATGAGTGACGCCCTAAACTTTGCTTCTCGAACAAAATGGATTCAACATTCACTCACTTTGAAATGCTTGAATGAACTGCATAAAAATTTTTGATAGATTTAGTTTTACTAGCGAATAAATATGCTGAGCTGTAGTGCAGTGCATGCGTAATTATGCGTATGCAACTGAGCTAAATTGCTAATTCAATAATATATCTCCATGCATAACCAAAGGAAAGTACAATCAAGTGCTTGTTCCACCAAAATGAAGAGATTAACGCTGATGGGGAACGGTTCTAGTAAAAAACAAATACAAATGTTGATTGCATGCCAGCGGGTTTACATTCACCATCATCAGGAAATTCCCATTTCCTCTTGCATTAGCTGGATTGTTACCAGCTTTATTGTGATTTGCAAATTAGCCATGCAGATGAAGTGGAGCTGAGGTGTCAAAACTGGTGGCTTCAAGAAAACATAATGGAAACTGTGTCAAATATGCAAAGTCTGATCTGGTGCACCTCCAGGGCCCTTTGTGGTTTGTTCTCGTATCTATCCAATGAGTAGCATATCACCAAATTGCACTGTTTCCGTAATTGTTTTGATTAGAGAAATTACATCTGGCAAGCTGATTTTTCTTGGCACTGATTCTTATTAAAAAACAATGGGCCGAGAAGGGAAACAAAGAAAGCAGTTATGACGTTCTGAGAGAAATATGCTCCTTTGTTGACAAGTTTCCCAGATTTTTTTTGTGCCTCTGCCGTCTGCCTCTCAATAAGTATAGCACACACCTTGAGCTGAATCGACTCTTCTCTCTCCTCCCTTTTCCTCAGAGATAGGCGAGGATGAAACAGCATAAACCACTCTGTTACCATCTGGGGTCTGCCTTCAATAGCTCTCTTGGTTTCTCAAAACCATTTTCCACTCATTAAAGAGTCTTAGTATAAATTATGTCTAAGTCTTAAGCATTGCTATTGTCATGTACAGTATTTGTGCTCCTTTTTAAGGCATAAAGAAAGCAAAGAAAAAGTGGGTTAAAGTAAAGGCTGTCTTGAATGATTTGAGTGCAAGTGCAGGTGCTCAGATTTATAGTCATTTTAAATGTGGACAAAAAACCCCCTCTTTTCCAAACAAACACCCTGTCCTGTCTGTGACCAGCATGGCAGTGTGAGGGGTGCCAAGCTCAATCTGACAGTAATGGGGGAGGTGTCTCTCTGGCTAAAATGGATCATTGCACTCCAGCTCCCAGGGTGAGGCAGGAGATAATTTGTAAGGACAGGCTGAGTCTCAGAGTAGACACTGATTTGGTTGGATAGCCAGGGTCCTGGACAGATGCACCGAGCTTAGTCAAAGTGAGAGGGTTAACAAAACCCATCATAAACCCAAAAAGAAATAAAAAGGCTGAGAGAAAACATTCATTCCTAAAAAGATATACATTAGGTAATAGCAGTCTATAACCCCATAAAGACCCAGAGCTCATTTTGTGTTTCTATTTTTAACCTTTCTTAAGTGATTTATCACAATTTCTTCTAATATTATGCTCTGTGTTTTGCATTTTTCAGTCAAAATCAAGTATTTTCCTATATTTAATCCACTGATCATATAGATGTTCATAAAACCTCAAATGAAAGTTGAGGGTTATTATATCAAAAACAGAGAAAACTGAAGAAAAAGTGATTATTTCAGTAAAATCTGTCATTAACTGAACATAAACTAAGTGTCTCCATCCACTGTCATTGATCCAACTCCAGGTTTTACTGGTGAATCAATGTTGTAGAAGATGACAGTATTTCCACGTTCACTACGGAGCCTCTGAACGTCCAAATGGGTCATATCTGATGACCATGAAAAGATGACAAACTGTATTTTACGCAAATTATTTACATCCTTGATAGGATTAGTGGATCAACAGGTATTGAACAGTTTAGATCAGTAGATGGTTTTGGTCGACAGTGGCTGTTTGGGTTTTTATGGGTTAAAGGCATCAATTCATAATCAACCCTCTGTGATTTGTAGGTAGTATTGTTCAAGGAAGCACATATGTGACAAAAAGAGGTCAGCGAGACTGTTAAACAAGCAAATTAACACAAACCCTAATAGCCCATGAGGATGTGTGGGGAGAAAAGGTTTAACACTGCTAACCATTAAGGTGCTCGATCATTACTCTGTTGTACTTCACTGTATTGTAGCTTACAAACTGCTACCATGCTCTCCATCTGGCAAAAGCCATGAGAACCGGAGCGATAAGGATCAGCTCTCACACTGGTCACAACCAACAACGCTTCATTATCACAAACAGTCATCCAGAAAACAATAAAGCAAAGAAATGGGCTGTGACTAAGCTGCTCCTAGAATATACTTTAGTTCTTTTTTTCCTTTCCTCTTGGTTTTAATCATGCTAGAAGCAGTCATGGGACTTTTTAAGCGAGTACTTCAGTAAAAGTTCCTTCTTTTACTGCCTCAGAGTCATCTTCCAGTATCAGAGGTGATAAAATATTTAGATTTGTGCGACTCCTACATCTTAGGATTGATTATTCCCTCTGCTCTCTTGTCTAAATGAGCCTAAGTCAGCCAGAGTTCAAAGGGTTTGTTTAGCGTGCTCGCTTTGCCAAATGAAGCGGACATAGAGAAACCCTGGGTGGCGAGATGAAGCGAAGAAGTAAGAAAGACATCCAGTAAAAAGTTAAAAAGGGACTACTTCAAAGTTCTGCTCATTGGAGTTTGTTCTACCTCCAGAGGCTGGCTAAATAAACAAGCAGAAACTATACGGCAAGCACAAATGTGGTGTGGGATATGAGCTGGAAAACAACGGCAAAGATAAAAACACCTTTAATATGTGAGCTGTTGCAGCTTCCCAGTTCAGCTGCTGGCCTTCCGTATCATAACTACCAGTCGAACACTCCTCATACAGCCTCACGCAGCTCAAACACAAAAGATGAAAACAAACTTTTTACTCATTTCCCCTATGCACCTCCTCTACAGTATCAACTACCAGTGTTGTATAATGTACTGGAAAGTCCCACTTGAGTAGAAGGTAGAAGGTACCCTCCCAAAAAATTACTACAGTAGAAGTTGAAGTCACCAACTGAAATCCTACTCAAGTTAAAGTCTTTAAGTATCTAGTATTTACTGTACTTAAGTATATGAAATAATCAATTAAATGTACTCAAGTAATGAAAGCAAAAAGCACAAGTAACTGCACTGCACTGCATTTCACTTCAACCTGTATAATATGTATAGTATGTTCATATCTCCCCAATACGTTAACCACCTGTATAATATGTATAGTATGTCCATAATCTATATAGCATCACTCATGTTATTTCCATATCCCCTTGTATATTTCTATATTCTGTCTATACTAATATATTACCACTCCACTGTACATAATCCTACTATCCCTGCCTTTTGCATTTCTGATTAGATGCCAAACTTCATTTCGTTACCTGGTACTTGTACATGTGTGTAATGACAATAAAGTTGAATCTGAATCTGAATCTGAACTAAATACTAATAACAACCAAAGGCAGTCAGAGTTTGGAATATTACACTGCTGCTCACATCAACAGATCACCAACAGGTTGAGTGTGGACCGTCGTTTGCACTTGTTCATTACACGATTAGGCCAAATGGCAAATCATCTTCCTGACTTTGTTGCAGTCACCTGTAATCTCAACAGTGAAAACACCAAATTTACTTTAATGTATTTTTTGCAACGAGAAACGATACTGTGCATTAAAAATGTATCGGAGTAGAAGAATGCAATTGAGATAGGAAATGTAGTTAAGTAAAAGTGAACAGAATAAGAAATACTCAGTAAAGTACAAATTCTCCCAAAACATACTTGAGTACAGGTATATTCCAACATGCCAGGATTCATCAGGATCAGATTGTTAAAGAAGGTTTAAGGGAGTATGAGACACCACTTTCACACATGGATTGGCCACCAGACCTGGCCTGAACCCCATTGAGAATCTTTGGAATATACTGAACTCTCCCATCAGTAAGAAAATATTTTTAAAGAAATATTAACCCAAAAAGACTCAGTGGTACTTTTGTGTCAGTTCCCAAATAATTTTTTCTCTATACTTAATCTTTCTTAAGTGATTTATCACCATTTATTGTAATATTATCCTCTTTAGTTTGAGTTTTTTCAGTGAAAATCATGTATTTTCCTATATTTAATTCACTGATCACGTAGATGCTCATAAAAGCTCAGAGGTTATTGTATCAGAACAGAGAAAACTGAAGAAAGTTACTTTTTCAGACCAGTATCTCATTAACTGAACATACACCAAGTGTCTTCATCCACTGTCATTTATCAGCCTCCATGTGTTTTACTGGTGAATCAACTACCCAGGCCATACCCAGTTGTTCCACCAACACCTCAAATCTATTTGAGCCTCAAAGTAGCTCCGTTTTTTTTTTTTTTTTTTGCTCTCCTCAGATCTGGATTTTCAGACACATTAATTATCTTTCATTGTTTTATGTCTGTGAAAGAGTGCTGTTATAATATTGCCAATTACTGCCAGTGGATTACACAGTCTCTCTCTGATGTTGAACTTTTAGCGCTTCTATCCCATTTTTCAAAGCGCCCAAATAGTCAAAGTGAAAAATCGCTCTTCTTAGATGACTCTCATCTCTCATTTTGTTTTATGTCATCTGTCATTTATACATCCTATCACCTCAAAGCAATGGGGCTTCCTGTTATGCAACATTACTGCTGACTGTAGAAGTAAAATATTTATCTGAAGGGATTGAAATCTTATGATGAAAATATTAAAGGGGGGAACGTGAATGTTTCTCAAGGCAACAGATTTGGACGGGGTAAAAAAAACAAAAAAAAACACGACTGCCACGTAAAATACAGCGTACCCTTCACTGGAAAATAATAGGGTTTGTGTTTGAAATACCTATTGTGGTCTTTTGTCCTATCTATGGAGAGAGATCTCATTTTGGCTCAGTCACACCTTAATTTGCAAAGCTGTGGGAGTGACAGACAGAGAAAAACACACACACACACACACACACATACACACACACACACATACACACATACACACAGTTCTGGGTCTGCAGTGCAGTTGCCCCCCCTGATGATTAGACGTAAGCTTGACTTAATAGATGACGGAGGGGCTCCAGGTGTCCGTGCATTAGGCCTGTTTATTATGACAGACCGAGAGACACAAAACACAGCCTTCTCAACACCCTTAAACATCTGCATTTTTTTCACGTGTGTCTTAATCTTTCCTTTTAACTCCCTGCCTGTTTATTTGCCTGCGCCACATTCACATGCACCCCCCGCCCCGTATTCTCCTTACTCTCTGCCTCCCTCTTCTCTATCTATATTTTCCTCATCTTTCTTGCCTCATACTTGTGATAAACTATGATAGAGATCTTCAACGCAGCCCAAGCTCCCAACAGGCTTGACAAATTCAAGCGGAGCGTTTTTCATGTCCGTACTGCAGAAATGTGTATTGTTACCAGTGTGGATGTCTGTATTAGCATAACAAAGATAGCGCATAATGTTTCTGCAACTGAAATGTTTCACCACTCACATGCACAAATCCACAGCAGAGTTGTTCAGAATTGGTGATTATTGCACGATAGGCAGTAACAGTGTTCCCATTCAATTACTGAATTTTAAAGAGTTACAGAAGGATTATTTTGGAAATTTTGTAATCTATCTAAGGGTTATTTAGATTCCTGACACAAGTAAATAAAGCAAAAAGTCGTAAAATTATATTGAACAGGTTTATTGGCATTAAGTGAAGCACATGGTCCCTTAACTGAGAAACTATAGTGGAGATCTGTCAGTGTCACTGCGCAAAATATACTGTGTGATGCTTGTTTTTGTGTTTTCATACAGGTACGGGGGTTAAATACATAACTGACAGCTGTAACTACTGATTACTGATCTGGAATAGATTCTGTCAGATGTGACTTGGACATGACTCGACTACTCTACTCTGTGTCTCGACATGGAAGTTTGGAAAATTGATTTCACTTTTCCATAATAGCATGAAATGGTTTCGGGTTCGTCTATCTTCATATGTTGTGTTCTGATATGACTCAATAGGCAAAGGATGGTTTATATTCCCACATTCTGGTGCCTTTTCTTTGTGACTTTTTCTCCTACGGCTTTAAACAGAAACAGCTGATAAAATAATGGGCCAAGAATTGTCACTTCTTGGAAAACAACCTCTAACATTTTTGGAAATACTGGGAAGATTTTATTGCGTAAGACTTAACAGAAACTGATCCATGCAAATGTGCTTTTTTACTTTTTTTTTTTTTAACATCTTCTACTTTGTGCAAAACTGCAGTGGAAACACAGCTACAGATGAAATACAAGTGGCTTTCAGGCTCCTAAAGTAAGCCTACTTGGTTGTGTTTTCCATGGTACGTAACTCATGAAGAACATTTAAAGCAGGGCTTTTTAAGTCACATCTGCTAAGTGCATATCTGTAAGGGATGGTTAATGCTTGGTGACAACTACATTCAGACTAACGCCTGTTATAGGCATGTATATAAAGATGATATTGACAGAAATTACATAT
>JAPQRQ010000006.1:11462390-11473206 GCA_037367365.1 Apogon talboti
GGTGGGGGGGGGGGCGGGCATAATGGAGGAGTCGTCAAGCATCCTCTCCTTCTACGCCACTGTGTACACACACTCACACACACATGGATACACACATATGTACACACATGTAATATATAAACATAGAATACTCACATGATGACAATGCATATACCTGTGAGAGGTTCACACAAGTGCATTTGGGAATACACACCTGCACGAACTGAATATATACACAGTCATATAATCTTCAGGTATACTAACAAAAGGCCATCTGGGGATATGCACATACACCGTGGTATGTGCACACCCACTTTGACTGATTTATTTGTGCCCACATGAGTTCTAATTAATCACACGCAGATAAACACTCCAAATGCAGATATTTACAGGAGTTGTCAGTTACACATAGACTCACACACTGAGCACACAGCACTGGGTTCATTACAACTGCAGCCTAGGCTAATGCCACAGGATCAATGACAGATCCTCTTTCTCTCTCCCTCGCTCTCCCCTCATTTCTGTGACCCAAAAGCACCAGCGTGCTGCCATGCAGAGCACCCCGCAGCGTTTATTCCTTCTATGACCGAGCAGTAGCCTCAATAAAGGCCTTGGGTCATCCTGTTGCTAATACTCTACCTCAATATTTTCATCCATCCCCCACACGTATTAACGACCCCGACCTGCACACCATTCTCCGTTATGAGGGTCAGGAGGATTGCATTCGATGGCAGCTACTTAAAGTCTTGATTACCTGCAGAAAACTGCAACTAGTAATCTGCTAAATGATTTAATTTGTGTCATATTTCTATAAAAGAATTAAGTTAAACTGGGTTAATTTAAATCTATGTTTTCTCTGTGAAGAAATTCTGCACTCATATTGAGAAGTGCAATAAGTTAGAGTCTGGAGTATCATGAGCATCTGTAATCTGATTGCTGCATATTTACAGTAACTGCAACAGATTATAGATGTCATGTTTTTGGAATCAGATTACTGTAATTCCATTACACCTAATCAAATACTCCTCCTCGGCTCTTCTGCGCTCACAGAAAGCAACATCCCTGACTGTTTTCATGGCGGTGCAGGTCTGTGTGGGCAGAGAGGGAGAAGTACGGTCGGCCTCTGGTGAGTAAGGTGTGTATAGCTGAGTGGCCATCCATCACAGCCCTGCAGCAGAACGCTACACACACTCCATCCGTTCAGACCCGTTGTCTCATAAGGAGGATAAGGGATTGGGAAGAGACAGGACAGTAAGAGAAAGGGCTCATAAATATATTCCCTCAGGGTGGAGGGAGGATGCCATGTAAAATCCGCCAATATGAAGCTGGAGGAAAAATTGTCTGGCCTTTTAGATTGATGGACTGAGCTTCCTCGCTTGTAGTGTTTTTCTGCAGCACAATACACAAGGGTGTACGCCTATGATTACTTGTAGTCATGTGGCGGCTGGTAGTGGATGGCGGCTACAGTCTAAATATTAGGATTAATGATCACGCTGGTCAGTGCAGTGAAACATCATTCATACTTCTGCTGAGTTGCAATGTCATGATGGCAAACAATGGCAGCACAGAGCACATTTAGGGACTGTAAAAATAAAATTTGTTCTTCTGATCTAATTTTAACATGGTACACTGTGACTGATGTGATAAAAAAAGAGAAAGAGAGAGAGAGAGACAACCAATGCTTAACTAGGCGTGTGGTAAAACAAAAATCAATGAGGCTTATAAACAAGGGCTTTCAGAACCTATGTATGCTTCTGTTGGTCATGCAAATGCATTCAGATGATGATGTGGGCAATAATATTTCACAATATCCACCTACTGGTCAGGACAGGTTAAATGTCTGTTCTCCCCTGCACATAAAAGCACTACTCTACTTTATATGAGATCAATTGCTAGAGGTGATTATATGCGGGTGGCCAGGCTAAAATGATGACAGTAGAGAAATGAAGCAAGGAAATGAAAGAGATTCCAAAGTGGGCGGTTCTCCCTACAAGGTCTCAAGGAGAGCCCTATGCAATAATTTTAATTGATAATCAAAAATGTGCTGGTGCCATAATGATTTCCCCGAAGACCCCACATGGTACAGTCACCAGACAACAAAATGATGCTAACTTGTACGTCAATGAAAAGGTCTTTACTTTGCAGGGGCAAGTGACAACGCTATTGACACCGCTTCAGAAAAACTGCACCCGGGACTATCTATCTTCACAAGACGGCTGTTAGCTTGAGCTAAACGACAGCTTTAGTATAAACATGAAGCCAAAGATTAGTCATATAATCTGTCCAGGGTCTGTAGCAGCATGCACTGTGACTCAAACACATTAGCACACATACACAATACGACAAAAGAGTGAAGGAGGCGTCCATTGTCTTCTGCTGCGATGCTGTGTGAGCTGCATATTGAATGAAACAATAATATCAAAATGAAATACCACCTTAAACAGCCCTGTCCCGAGTACATACATTTCACGCCAAAGAATTCAATCTGTAAAGAAATAAAGGCGGCTTATGTGTAATAGTGGTGGTTTACAGAAAAGCAATTTACTCAGTTGCGTCCACGATCAGTAATTTTAGCAAGCGATGAACAAACATGGGCAGTTGCTGGTGCAGACTGTTGCTAAGTGAGCACTTTTTCAGGCGCCCTTGCCACTATGCATCTTTAGTGTCCTGTAACTAAAAACTGTCAGCTCTGTCATTCTCCAATACTGCCACTTCAGAGGCATCCATGTTTCACACTGTGCAATCTCTCATTATTGATTTGGTCACACAGCAAAGGCAAATATTTTTAAGTGGACCTTTTTACTTTAACACCTTCTTCTGTACATGTGTCTGTGAGGCTTAAAGAAAGCCTTTGCCTGCCTATTGCCTTTGCTTGCCTATGAAAGTCTGATAAATTGTGTCAGCCACATACTGTAGAGGAAGCCTCAAAAGACAGGCATTGATTTTAAGCAAATCTGTCCGGACATCTCCTCTTTCTGGCTCGGTACACCTTTCTACAGCTAATGAGCAGCCGTCTTCATTCCCTGCCGAGTGAGACATTCTTTTTCATTCCTTGTGTCAGGAAATACTGGCGATTCATTACCAGGGAGGAGAGATGGAGGAGTGAGGATTGAAAGAGAAAAAGAGTATGATGGTTAAGCCTGAGCTTTAAGACAGACAACTATGTGCCCTAATCCCTTCTGAGCAGCCGTAAGCCTTCCGTTATCGCTCGTTAGAATTGCGCATCCCTTAAACACATTAACTTAGGCCCTAATGCTAGCCCCTTTTGTATCATACAGCAGCTGCTCATAGCAGCCCGTCACTAGGCTAAGAGGGAGGAAACATGCTAATTGCTATCAAACACAGTTAATTGGGTAACAAGGGTGTTTTTTATAATGGATGCCGAGTATCTACATTTTACAGCAATCAGCGTTAACCTAGGAGGCTCTTGAGGCAATTGCAATTCTGCAGGATTCCACACATGTCAGATGGATTCGCATGATTAAAATCCGGCAGGAACACACACTTGCATATTAAACGTGGTGCATCGTCCTGTCTGACACTTGGAATGTTGCCGCCCATATGCCTGACCAGACCTCCCTCAATGCTGAACAGTTACACGGGACAAACAGGCTCAGTTTTTGAAGAACAGCATGAAAACCCCATTTATGTTGCATAAATGTGTACTATAGTGATGTTTGCCACCTTTCCTTATGGTAAACACAGATACAGGAACTATTTTACTCTTCCCAATAAAAGAGACCTTGTTTTTCTTATAAATCTAACATGACTGGGATCCGATCTACTTCACCTGTACTGCACACGTTTAGTTACATGTGAAGCTGTCCAGAATCCTCTGCTGATCCAGAGCTCTTACAGCTGCATAAATAAATTGTAAATAAAACATTTTCAATACACAATTTCTAATAAATTCACAATGTACTGTAACCTGAAGTCAGGGTTTGAAATAACTACCATTAAGGTAAACTGATGGAATTTTTCTGTGATTACAATCATGTACATTAGGTTAGAGGCTCCTTCTTTGGTGTAACACGTTTCCTCCTCTACGACAGTCAGTATTTATTCTGAAACAGACTGTTAAATGCAACAGTCCTACTAGTACTACTTTATCCCTAAATACTCCTCTATGTGATTCTGTGTGCAAATAGTTGTGGTTATGTTACACAGCCGTCGCCTATCATGGTGTCTCACTTGCTTACATCCAGAGAGCAAACATCATTTGATTTCAGTGTTTCTCTTCTATTTCCATTGCTGCAATTCAGTGCACATGGATAAATATGGCCCGATGCTGCCCTAATCTCCAGCTGTGCTAAGGGTCACACAGACGAGGAAGGACCACAACTGGTTCACAACAAGGGATGGCTAGTTAGATATTCTGAATGCAGCACGGCTAAAATGCTTGGTGTTTGCTTAGACAGCAGATGACTGGCCTCGCTCTCTCGGCCCCTCGCTCAACCAAGGCAGGATAGACTTAATTGCCTCATTAGCAAAAGGGCCAGTGAAGAGTCAGCCTCTTCCACATTGTTCAATGTCAAGAGTGCAACCAAGAGGAAAAGGTTAATAGAGTAAACAGCATCTCCCTCTCCTAAATGGAAAAACGTTTGTTTTCTTGTATGATGGGTCACCGGCCAAAAGATTCATGTTCCTGCGCAGCGACAGAATTGAACATGTGATTTCATGTTATCGGTCCAGCTTATATCCTAACCTTCATTATGCCTAATTGTATGAGTATAGCACAGCTTGCTGTTGCTGCGTGGTAACTCCCAACGATGTCTTTTTTTTAAGCTCGTCCCCATCCAGAAGCAGAGTCATCATGCCAACTTTAATTATTTTAAGAGCTTGAATTTGCAAACTCTGCTATTTCCTCCTCCTCAGAATCTTTGGACCCAAGACAGCAAATCAAGCCAAATGCTAACACTCTTGATTTCCCTCTTGAAAAAAAGACACACACAAAAAAAATTATGTCTGCTGCTGAGAGAAAATGTGAGGTCCAAAAAACCCTCACATTTAATAACTTTGAGAAAGACATAAAACCCAGTGAAAACCACCCTTATCCAGCAACCATAATAGGACAATTTCATATAAAGCATGACAGCTTGGACAACAATTCCAAACCATGACAGGCATCTTGAGTGCAGCTCTAAGCTCCTGTCTGTCTCTTGGCCTGTGATGATATGATCTATAAGTTGGTTCTGACAAACAGCATGACAGGCCAGGCTAAAATTTGCACTAAAACAGTAATACAGAGAATGTCTACATGGTATGAAGAACACATGACATTATCATCACTGTGTAGGCTGGGATTTTTTGCCATCTATTTTTCTATTCTCTGAGGTACTCTGCATTACTGTAGTCAGCTTACACATCCACTTCTACTCTACAGCTGCAGGGAGCATTCAAGTGTGTGAATGTGTGTTTACCTGAAAGAAACAAGGACAAACATAGTCAGTGGGTGCTTTTGTTTTTAATACCCATGCAAAACTATTGCTCCTTTTCCTGGTCATGGAGAAAATATTATAAGCCCTCTTTGGGAAAACATTATAGAAACCCCTGCAAAGTATAAACACCATAATGGAGCTGCTGGTACCTCAGCTCTTTACTGTGGGGCATTTTACATCAAAGACTACATTAACAAATGTAAAACTACACATCTGCATGAGCAGCACAGCATAAAGGCTCCATTTCATCAACAAGTCAAGTCTAACGAGTCGGAAAAAACAAAGGTGGTAGTCCCATCTGTTGTGAACCACTTCACTGGGAAACGTGAAACAGAGTGAGAGGACAAGGGAAAATGCTTTTTCAGCATTGCAGATATACTGTACATTAAACCACAGTCTGAACTCCTGGAAAAGCTCCCTTAAAAACAAATTTTCCAAATAGATGCTGAACCTTTTAGCTCATTAAATACTTCCCCACTCCTTAATGTGAAACACTGAAGGGACAGCTGCAAAGCAATCTGTGACATTATACTTAATTGTAGACAGCCTTGCAATTGATCAGTGATATCTAGTTTACAATAGTTTCAGTGTGGTTTGAAAGGCCAAATGGCTGACATTGTGGTTGGATAATTAAACCATCCATCACACAACATACACTACAAGAGAACAGGACTGGCAACCCAAGACTGAAACTCAGCTATTTCATTTTACAGTTACTACTGAATTATGATTACATGAGGTATGGTTTTGATTAAGACATTTATTAACAGAATTTTATGCCTTATAAAGCTTTAAAGGTCATTTCTAAAGTTTTGTTGCAATCAATAAATGGATAAAGGCTACTATTTAAAGTTATTACACTGCTCCTTTTTTTCTTCCATCTTCCTTTTTTCTCACTCTCAGCCTAGATGGCATCTGGACAGATGGCTGAATCCTGGCTTCAGCTATCATACATTAAGAGTGGAGGGGATCCTCCAGATGGTGTTTAGGTCTTGTGCAGGTAGCAGCTTTGTCCTCCACTGCTCTAATCAATGGCCACAAAATCCCCTCCCTTCCAAACATCATCCATCTTTAAGTCTTTTCCAGGCCACTTGGTGATGACCAAAAGCGGCTAAAGATAAATGTCTGCGGGGCAGAAGGGCCTCTGCTGATTAAAGCTCTAACGCTTTAGGGAAGACTGGAAAGCAAAAGAGGAAATGGAGTGAGACAATGGAGCATGCGGGTTCAAAACACCTAATGGAGTGTCCTGCTTGCTGGCTAATAGACTGATTCAAATTGAAAGGAACAGCAGGCGTCTAAATAGAGCGACGTGGAACATTTCCTCCTGTTCATTCAGTCAGCTCCCAATTGGAAAAGTGAGAGAAGAGGGACTGGGCCTGAGTTGCCATTGTTTGTTGCAGCACAGGTTCCTTTTATTAGCCTGCAATCAATTCTAGGAATTGGATTACGGCTGCATGTCATGTGGAGTGGAAGAACAGTCAATGTTTTGTGCATCTGCATTGTACCGGAATAAATAAAATAAATGTACATTTCAGATTTCCTTGTGTGCGCATGCTTTAAGATTTATGGGGATAACTCCTATAGTCAGAGTCTAGCTGTGAGCTGTAGTCCCCTGCTCATTCTCATCTCAGCAGTGTGACGCTGTGTGAATGTCCAAGTTGATATTCGGACATGATTATCAATAATCACAGTGTGAGATGAGGCACCACACCAGTTGGGGTCTGACAGGTGCACCCCATGACCAATTAAAGTGCTAAGTGGTTGAGAGTAACAAATGATCAATTATTGGCAGACAGTTTACTGGGGTTTTGACATTCTGTCACTCACCAAAAAACAGGATGCAATGAACCACATTGTAGCAATGTCTAGAAATAAAAACATCCCACTAAAAATGATTTCATATCCTTTTGACCTGACGTGCAATCTGCATGATTAGCTCGGTCAACTGTAGTCTTGTTAACTATCTTCCTGGCAACAGAGAATATCTTCAATAGGACACATTGGCCTGACCTCTACTGTAACACAACCAATGTCATTACTGCGGTGCTCGTGGGGTGTAAATGTTTTATCACTAGTTTGCTTTTCATTCCTTTGTGTCATTGATGTAAGCAGTATGCTAAGCTGCTTGAAAGTGAAAGACATCTCAGAAATAGGGATTTTGCTTTTTGAGCTGTTTATTTTTCCTGCACAGTTGGATCACGGAGCTGCACAAAAACAGAGATATACCTGGTTTCTGAGACAGATAACATAGATCAAAAGCATGTTGTGCTCAGAGAAGACAAGCATGCCAGCTTTATTCTACACTGCCAGTTTTCACTACGGCAGAAAGCACTTGAAAGCTCCACAACAGGGATGGGCGCGCAGAGATGATAGCATCTCTGCCCCCACCGCTGATAAACAAATCATTTTAAATGGTATTTTTACAAGATGTATGAATTTTGATCAACTTTGCTCCTGCAGCTGAATAACACTCGGGTGGTGATAGATGAAATCCTATTTCTTCAGTGTCGATAGCTGCAAAGAATTAATATCAAGACAGACCTTCAGTGGGGCAGATCAATGGGAGACAATTCTATGCTCCACCTCGCCGACATCAGCATTTATCGCACTGTTTTCTTTTCTCTTTGAACTCCTTATTGCTTGCATTCAACAATCATGGACCTTGATTAAAATACTTATGCTCATCAGCAGCAAATCACGTCACATTAACTGAACAAAAAAAATCAATACCAACTAACCAATAAGTATTCTAGGAATCCTCCCATTATAAATCCTTGCGTTTTTATGATTAGGGAAAGAAAATGTGGGAGTATACAGTTTTGGTTTTAGACAAATGTATCAGAACTCATCCCCTATTTCTATGAAACATATAATGGATCTTCCATTCAAAAAAAAAAAAAATCAGTTTTTCCGGTTTAACAAAAATGATCCAATTCTCATTCTATTCAGATGAAAAGTAAGTATTTTTAATGCAGTGCATGTGTTTGTGTTTTGACTGTTTGTGCATGGAAGGAATATGCTCATATAGTGTAATGTCATATGTGGAGTGCACATGTGACTCCAGTTAATGTGAATGTGAGCCTCTGCAGAACATCTGTCAAAGATTAGCAGTAAAGTGAAATAGGCAGTTCCTGTTCATACGTTCCAAAATAATCTGGCAGTAATTTTCCCAGTGAAGGATGAAAAGGGGGAGGGTTTATAGGTCAGAAACACTACACAAACCCAGCTCTGTCTAGGCATGTGTCTTGTGTTTTACAAGATGGCAGTGACAAAAGGCCCTTACAGAATAATGCTTGGACAGCTTGGAAATCATGGGTGTGGCAGAGGTGCACCATAAAATATGAAGGAACCCGTTGTAGAAGCAGCCATTGAATCCAGGGAAAACTACAATCATTCCACCAGTTATTTTTATCTCAGATGTCTTTTACAACCTGCCTCAACCTAGTGTTAGTAGGAATAAAAGCACTTACTGTACAAAGCAGGTACACTTTCACCTACAAACTATCTCATTCTAAGCAAGGCGGCATCTTACTGTGACAGAACAGAAAGACCTTCTGACTAAAAGCAACACAATCAATGAAACATGAAGAATCTCCCAGGTACATAAAAAGGACAGCTTGTTATTCAGGGAAGCACGCTGTCATTCAAAGGCCGCACACATCAGGGGAAAAGTGCTTGGATGGCAAATCAGTGTTTGTTAATGATATGGGTCAATTGTTTTGAGGGCACGTGGACCTCTGTGCTCATCTGTAGGCCTCTTCAGTCACCCTTGGTAGAGGTTTTGAATTCCAGAGTGCACTGCCCTTGCTGAGCCATTCAGAATGGCCACTTTTGCTTTGAGTAATATAATCCTCGCTTGATGGAAATCTGTTTACACTTTGTTCTGCATGTCAAATCGCTGACATTGTCGGTGGAAGGGAAGTCATTTAACTATCTAGAGCAAAAAGCTGCTAGCTACTTGCTATTGTGCATTTAACAGCTGCAGCAGTGCTTTATGTCCTACAGCTTGGAGGCAGAATCAACTGGAGATTTACATTCCGACTACATGAATGTATTATGATGTTTTGCGTTGCCCTTTTTCTCCATCTCTGTGCAAGAAAGGACTGGAACTCTGTGTCACTGACTCACATTAATCAAATTCAAAGTCTTCTGTCAATTAATGCAGCTGCCAATTACAGTCATAGTAGAAGTAATTTAAAGGTTTATGCTTTGACAAAGAAAGTTCAAGGTTAGCTGTGCAAAAGGGCTTTGCCACCTTACTGGCAAAAGCATCAAATATTCTGCAAACAGCAGCTGCCAAATTCATCTGCCATGCTTGAAAGAACAAATATTTTCCAAGCCAAAAATACATGTACATAGTAGATTCCTCATGAAAACGCTAAAGAATAGGCACAGAAGATCAAAATGAAGCCTTAATGTATGGTAACTAGATGTCAAAAATCGAAACGTCTCCGGGTATGTAGGAATGTCAGAAGTCTGTGGCTTGGGTGTGTGTGGGAGTGTGATTTAGGCACAAACACATCAAGATGTCACTTCATAACCCCTGGCTCAGGAGGCTCCTGTCATCTTCACATTTCAGAGATCCTCTGCCTACCCCGGCAGACATGCTAAATATAGAATGGGGACAGAATTTCTGTTTGGAGCCACTGCTCTCTTTATCTACATCTAACACTTGCATAACGGCGCTGCAATCTTCTCACCGTTTCACACATATATGCATGTAGAGACACACAGCCGTTGTATTCACACTAGTGTAAGGACCCCACTCTGTTGTCATGATCACCGGTGTAGCCTTTTCTTATAGAGCGATATGGAACAATCTTTCGAATACACAAGTGGCAGGGTGCACAGGCTGTGATCTCAAAGACAATCACCTCATTCTTTCCAATTACTTTTCTGTCAAGTGACTTAGACTCTGTTATTACTTCTTAGACAGTCATTTTTAAATTTTCTTACTCATATCATTTAACCCTGGTGCAAGGACAGATAGGCCATCCATCACTAGTCTCCTTTACCTGGACGACTCTAGTCCTGCACAAAGCTGCACTGAGTTACTTCATTTGACCTTGTTCTGTTTCTTACTTTCTGTCTTTGGAGTTACAGAAAAGAACTACAGGACTCTCTGTGGCAATTAATTGTGCTACTTATCTGTAATGTGAACAGTGGATATTACATCTCCAACAGATATTAAATTAAGGATGTCTCAGGACTTACAAGGCCAAAGCCAAATAAAAAGGAAATGAGCCCCTATTAATGACTATTGATTCTTTTATAATAAAACAGCCACTTCCTCTCTTTACTTGGCCCTAGTGTTGATCTTGAATTAATATAGGCAATAACTTTAGCAAAATGTCCTTTAGTCTTGCAAAGTAAAGCAGAGCAGACTGAAAAGCTGAATA
>JAPQRQ010000006.1:11492200-11510397 GCA_037367365.1 Apogon talboti
AAGAAATAGGACAGCCTCAGGGTACAAAAACTTGCGCTCAAGCACCGCCCACAGGAAGTAAACATCACATCCCGAAAAAAATCAAGACCTTCCTCAGAAATGGAATCAGTGAATAGATCATTAATTAATGCTACTATTGTACAACTAAATTGTTGAATAGCTCAGTGGATAACACAGTGGACTCAATTCCTGGTATGAGTGATATCACTAATACGTTTTAACCCTTATGTTGATTATCTATTTTTTAATGCCATGTGATCTACTCACATTACCTTCAGCCCTATTGTTCAAACTATCAGTGGAAAAGACACTTATCAGGGAGATGGATGACAGGTAAAATTTACATATAAAAAATACATGACTGAAAACACTATTTTTATTTAAATTAATATTTTAGAATGGTGGTACTTGTACTTTGGTGTATCCTAGTGGTGATATGTGGTTATAGTGCAGCTGAAAACTGACTTAATTTCACCCGCCGCCGCTGCTTTCAATCCAACTTCTGCCTCGGCTAAGGCAGCTGAAACCTCTTCCTCTTGCTTCACTGTGGCTCCATGCATACCCCATTGACTCTCAGCTGGGATTTTTCAACCATGAGCTCAGCTTCTCTTTTGACAAAGGTGGACCTGCGAGCACACACTGTCTCAGCTGTGGCGTGTGATTTAGCTGCTGTTAGGCCCACTGAGCTGAGCCGCTGAGCTGTCACAAGAACCACACCACATCTGGTCACATATAAATCTACAGATGGATTTGGAGATTAAGCCGTCTGCTGATCTCCCATGTTTGCCTTGTTGTCCATCTTGTTTATCCTATAGACATCTTATTTGCCATGAAGGGTACAATTAAAATAAAACAAGGCAATTAATGAGCAGCAGATGTCTGTGTTTGCAGGACCTGAAGTGCTGACCCCGCTGACCCTGCCGTAGTGCTGTTTTTCCACTTCACTACACAAAGTGACAAACAGATAAACAGCTGTACAAGGCACCGGAAGAGTTACATGATGGTTCGAAAGTGGCTATAAAGTTGAAGGCTGTTTACTTGCATCACCTTCCTTCCATTTCAATCCTAGTGTGTTACTGGAGGACCTAACAAGGCTTTATTATTTATGTCAAATTTTTTTTAAATTTTCATGTAGAAAATCAAGGTCAATGAAGTTACCATATTTGGTTTCTTAACTGTAAGTGGCAAAAAAAACAAACAAACACATGTAAGTTGAAAAGAACATGTATTTTAGAACATTAGATCATCACTTTTAGAACAACATAAGTGCTGATACAGAAACCTGTCAGCTAGGGGTGCGCATCAATAGGTTCCTGATGATTCAATTCCGATTCAGAGGGTTATGATTTCATTATAAACAATTATGTATGCACCCCGCAATTAATTAATGTTTTTCTCACTGTACAATAAGTACTTGCAATTTTTAAAACTAAGTGCATTTCTAATGATCCATAATGAAAACAAGCTGATGAATTTGCTTCCATTATCTTTTACTGAGACAATAAAAATGTGTCAACTGGAAGGTTATACATGTACCCGCAACATATTAGATCGCAAAGAACATGGAGATGAACATGTTTAACCTCCTAGGACCCACTGTCCACGTATGAGGACAAGAAATTCACAGCTTTATACAAAAAAAACCAACTGTCCACCGCAAATGACATTCCATAAAAAAATTTTAAGAATGCATCTGAAAAAACTGTCGCATCATGATGTTTCCAATATAAGCAATTATTTAATTAAAAAAAGCCAAAACACAAAGACCAGTGGGGCTCCTGGGTCTTAGAAGGTTAATCGTGTTCGTCGTGTTCCCAAAATATTTCATTGGCGCTCGACACACCCTGCAAATACTGTGGCTTTTGTCCAGTTCCCCTTTCCCTTCAACTTCATAGAAACCAAAATGTTTCCATATACTCGCTTTTAGCCGAGTTGTAGGCGCCGCACGGATTGGTTTTTCTGCCATCTTTCTGTTTTGTGTGTGCGTTGCCGTAAACTGTTCAGGGCACCTGCAAATTAGTTCCGCCTTTTCAGTTACACAACATTATTAAAATAACATTACATTCAGAACATCGACTTTTGATGTTTCTGCATCAATCCATAATCAGGTATGTCCGCATCACGATGCATTGAAGAATCGATTTTTTTCTGTCAACATCCACATTATCCCTTTGAACATCATTCCTTACATTAGTACCATTACTTCATGGTACCTAACAAAGCAGGTACACTTACCGTTCATGCAGAGGTGGACCTTACAGACCCTGTAGACCACATTGGACCTGAGACTGTTGACTCACTGTCTTCATTGGAACTGTCCTGTCACTGTCTCGTGATATTTTCGGAAATTACCAAAAATAGTCACTTTCCTGATAAAGGGTTAATAATAATGTACAAATGCAAATATTTTCTTGCTATTAGAAAAGTAGGCAGATGGTCTCATTGCATTTGGCAAAAAAGAGTTTAGGTAATTATCTCCCCAAATATGAAATAAAACAACACAATTGGCATCATTCCTCATCCTTAAAGATGGAACATGTACTATAAATTTCCAAACAAACTTCTCTGGCTGATGGATTAAAGAGTTGTGTTCCTGATCTCAGTGTCCACACTCACTGATTGATGGGCTTTGAAGCATGTTTCCATTAAATGTGTGAATTCTGCAAGCGTTTTGAGAGCTTTTTGGATGCTTTTTTTTAAAGTCTGTATTTCTGTAGACACTGCCTGAGGGAGTTATCCGCAAGGTTGTGACATGAAACTCTGGTTTTACTGAGGGAAGTGTTCAAAAATAGTGTTAAAAAGGGTGTTAAACAAATATTACAGATAATATAAAGCATAGTGGGTGTACTGGTATGGTTACATTTACAAAAAAAGACAAAACTAACAAGGATTTAATACATAAAAAAGCACATGGAACTTGAAGAAACACATCTAGATTTTTTGGGTGTTTTTGTCCACAGTCTGTCCTTTGCTTATCACTACTCAGTCACAAACATGGTCACTTCTACGCTGCATCATCATTCATTAGTGGCTAACTGTAAGGTATAATTTACAAAGTTGCCTACTACTGTTCTTGACTCATATAATGTTATAATTATAATTCAAGGGTTTGTTTAACTATATGCAAGGGCTTTACCCTACTGAGCCTTTGCTGGCTCTTACACTGGTGAGGTCCGTAAAGTTTGTCAGAGTTAAGTTTAGTTTTAATTAGGCTTTAGGTTTGATATTAGGAATGGACCCTAGAGTCATTTACACTGCATAATCTCAGAACATAATGTCTGTTCTCAAACGTGTGCTCATGTGATCACAGAGAATCTTAAAGCTACGGCAGTTACAGTTAGCTGCAGTCTTAAAAGCAACCACTAGTAGATACCAAAGTGCTCCTCGCTTACAGGTACCATCATATATACTGTGAGAATTCACCTCAAGCCTTTTAATTCTGAACCCGAGACCGGATTAGGAGCATTTAGTTTCATAAACCCTCGGAGATGAAAACAGCAGAAGCCTGGGTCATGTAATTGCGTGACCATCCGGCATAATGATTCTAATTACATCAATTTTAATGTACTACTAAGGCAGCAATGTCATGGTTAAGTAGACAAAGCTGTGAGAGAATTGTCCAACAAATGATGGATGCTTCCCTCACAATGGTGTAATGCTGAATAGGTCCTTTGAATTCATTAAATACTTTCTCTACTCTGGATTCTGGATAAGCCCGGGCCAAGAACCATTATACTTGCAGATCACTCTGGCACCGTGCATGATGAAACTCATTCCCAGAGATTTTACATATCTGGCCACTGTGGCGGAATATCCACTGTCACTTGCTGTTTGTGATTGGTGAATAAACAATGTGTGTTTTCCCCTGGCATACCAGACAGCTGGGGAAATATCAGGACATTACATGGACATGAGAGTTGTGCTTGAGGGAGCACACTTTTTTTTCTTTTGTTTTTTTTGTTGTTGTTTGTTTGTTTTTTCAGACCCTGGTGGAACCTGAGAGAGGCTCGTTGAACTGAGATTGGCTTTTGTGTGACTCAACAAACAAATTACTCAAAATGTGAAAAACACAAGCTCCTGCTCACATAAAAAATGGAGGAGCTCCAACAAACAGTGTGGGCTTCTACACCACTTGAAGGGAACATCATTCAAGCGCAGCAGATGAAATTCAGAACGCAATGAAAACAAATACAGCCAGTCATCTGCAATATGATTTCTAATTTGCTATTTGCCTTGGCAATGAAAGAGTGATATTGTTGCAAAGTAAAACATCTGAAGGTGCAAATTGAATGCACAATGTAGCATGGATGCTGTTGTTAACATCATGTAGGTCATAGTTTTACCTACAAGCACAGGCATGCATTGAAGCGAGATGGAATATATTTACAGAATGGTGTGACATTAATGTGTCTATGCTACCCTGAAGTTGTGTTACATGATGATTTTCAGTATTGCTTCCTACCATTTGTATGAGTTCTGGTCTTCAGATTGTGAATGTACCAGACCCACTGACAGATTATTTAACCCATAAAGACCCAGAGCTACTGTTGTGGCAGTTTCCAAATAAAGTTTTCTCTATATTTAACCTTTCTAAAGTGATTTATCACCATTTATTATAATATTCTTCTCTGTATTTTCCATTTCTTCTAGTGAAAATCATGTATTTTCCTTTATTTAATTCACTGATCATGTCGATGTCCATAAAAGCACAGATTGAAGATGAAGGTTATTATATTAGAAACTGAGAAAACTGAAAAAGTAACTTTTTCAGCAAAGACATCAATAACTGAACATTAAAACAAGTGTCTCATCCACTGTCATGTCGTTTTACTGATGAATTAATGTTGCAGAAGATGACGGTGTTTCCACGTTCACTAAAGGAGCCTCTGAACATCCAAATGGGTCATATCTGATGACCATGAAAAGATGAAAAACTGTATTTTATACCAATTATTTACACGTATTGATAGGATTAGTGGTTTTGAAGTTATTTAACATTGTAGATCAGTAGATGATTTTGGTTGGTTGCTGGCTGTTTGGGTTTTTATGGGTTAAGTTACTTAGAAAAACATCTGCGGGTCATAAAACATTCAGCTATTGAGAATCATTACAGTTGTATATCTGGGGTCCTGGTGCATTTGTGATCACAACAGAGGGCAAATTGTTTGTTTTATAAGTGTGTATTTTCACACACACATATAAAATCAATTAAATTTATCTCTCCCTAAAATTACTATGATAATTCCTCTACAAAGACTGAACCAAGGCTTTTTAAATCCCAAATGGTCGTGTCATAATCCAGTAAATTCAGGAGCCTAATTGGATTTTTGAAAGGCCCAGAATAGTAGCAGAATATTAAATACTAGCTCTGTCAAATTCTGTAATGGAAAAGGGGTCAAGTGGAAAAGCCATCAACGACACGCCTGCCTACTGTGGCCTTGCAAGTCATTTTTCTCCTATCATTTACCCCATGCCAAAACGTGGTCAGTCACCAGAGCCAAAACACTAATGGTGAAGTTAAACTCCGGAACAAATACGAGAAGTAAGTGTTTCAACATCCAAATATAGACACGGACGACATGAAACCCAGAAACTAATTAAAGCTCCCCTGTGTGACGCACAGTGCCATGCAAGTCAGTCACTTTGGCGTCAGTATGATCACGCTTGATGACACAAAGCGTCTTCACAAGCACTATCCGTCTCATTCCACATCACAATGGAGCCGACCAAAGCCAGACACAACAACTCGCTTCTGTCCGTGTTCTTGAAATAACCGGCATCTGAAAAGAAGGTACAGAGAAAAGACAGGAATAGGACCAACAAAGTACAATAGTTCCTCAGGCTGTCCTTTTAAAAATGCAAATGCGAGCTTGCTTGAATTTATTGTGGCTCAGACACTGGCTAAAGGGGCTGATGGTTAAAAATAACACCTTGCAAGTTGTGACCCAAATTTGCTTCAAAAATAACTCTATGGAAGACCAGAAACCCACAGTGGAACATGAGAGTTAGAAACCAAATCTCATTTACATTTCAGTCACACTCTCTGATCACTGGAATTATTTATTGATAACGTTTTGAAGCAAGAAAAATACACAAATGGGGAAGAATTGTGGAATATCAGATGTTTGTTAATTGGCTCTTTGCGCTCTATGATTCATTGGGCTTTTGTTAAAGTGATGTCCATGAGAGATGAAAAGACTTCTTAAAAGAGAACAATCAAAGACCATTTCATATTATAATTTGAAAGTCTGAATTTTCAGCCGGAAGGGAATTTTCTAATATTCTTACATCACATATACATACAATAGCTTTTATTTTTTGGACTTTTCCATTTATCCTGAGGTTTCACTCTCAGCATCTCACTTACTGGAGGCATTCTGTGTGAATTAAAGACTGATCCTGGTCACCACTTCCTTCACTCTCTGCATATTGCCGACACATCAGCAGAGGTGATCGCTCTGGGCAGCCAGTGATTACCTCCCTATCATTTCTTTTAATTACACCTAATGCCTTTTAACTGCTAATGGTTGTCATACTGAGAGAAAGCTGAAATCAAAGGTGTTTATGAGGGGGAACATTCATTTCCCCCCCCCTGATAAATACTTCCCTGTGAGAAAATCCTGACAGGTGAGGAATTGGAGGTCTGCGACCATAATCACGCTCTTGTGTGCACGCTAATGAATGCAGAGCCTGATCCATTTCCCAATCTGCCCCTGTAATGAAAAGAAGAGAATGCCTTCCCCTGAAGCACTGCCTTTTAAGCCAAGTTAACACACAAACATGCCACTGTTGTGACTTGCAGATTGGATTTGCCATTAAATTATTCACTAATCTGTATCTACAAAAATGCCTCATAAACAGGCTGCTGCATAGTTTGGCCTGTTTTGTTATTTGCATTTAAAGTGCTGGCAGGACTTCAAATGGGTGGGCGGGTGTAGGTGGGTCCTGTAGGTTTTTTTTTTTTGGTTTTTTTTAAGGATACAGGTGGCTGCACAAGCTGAAAAGCAGGTTAAGATGATGCTTGTCTCCTGTGATCATCTAGGACCAAGAGCATGCGTACTGTGCTGTGTGTTTTACACTACACATTGTGGGCTGCTCAATGTCAAAAAGAATTTCTCCAGTCTCTCTCTGGCAAATCTCAAACAATTCAGAGCTTGGGAACATTTCATTTTCTCTGTTATAGGCACAATGTTATGGATGACAAAAAAAAAAAAAAAAAAAAGCAGCGTAAACAGTTTACACAGAGCATACTGTATTTTTCATGCAGGTAAATACTGACGTGATGCCAGACAGTTCAATTCTTTTCATACAGTCATACACCGATGTGCTGTACAACAAAACTAACAACAAAGCTACAAAAACCTGCCTCGCCAAACCCTCAGGCACAGTATCTGCAGCCTGTCATGAGACGAGCATTGAATTCACTGGGTTCTGGTACCTGAACGAATCACTGAAAAGCTGCTCTTGCTGAGACGAGCAGTATCTCCAGCGTGCAGTACCACAAATGAAATCCTGAGCCCGGTTTGAGATTTCAGCATTCGGGTCACGTGGCGCTATTGAAAGCTGTGATCAAGTCCCGATGAAATGGAGGTCGAAGATGAGCGATCATGTGTAAAAGTATAGGATTTTGTCATGATGGAAAACAAATCTGCATCCCATTATCTCATTCAAGACACAATATCTTAAGCAATAATGAATGACCATCAATAAGTCACATTCAAATGTTAAATATTAAAATGCGGACATTACCTGTATTAGTGCTGGTGGGACATATTGGATATCTTAAATTCTTGAATCAGCAAGTCCACAGATGGCAGCTATTTTCAGTGTTTGATGCAACCACAGTGCAAAGACATAAAACACGCACCATCACCAGCCTTTATAGGTGGCACATGTGTCCTGAAACACATTGACGGTTAGACTCTCTGGCTTTCAGAATATGCAGAATGATCATAGTCGTTTGTGTAGTTTACGTGCTCTGCCTTAATATTCCGTTTTTATTTTGATTTTCAACTATTCTGCATTTGTTAATTTTAACCACATAAAAAAGCATGATACTAAATTTATCCTGTTTTACTTTGTTGAGTCTAGATTATGTTTCCTCAATAACGATTACAATAACAGATCTCTTGTCTACATGCAAATTTATATTTATTTTAAATCATTTATAAACAGCTTCTCTGGAGTATGACTTCGACTGAGTTTATGAGCAGAATATACATGCATACTGTATACATGGACTCTAAATGCATCATCCAGGGATTTCTACAGGTCATTCCTGTGGCTGATCATCAAGAGGAAATTTCTGACGTTTTGACTGTGCTGTAGTGTAAGACCTCTGTCACTGTTCCGCTGCCTATTTTCTCTCTTTACCTCACTTTTTACACCACCCCTCCCTTCCCTCCCAACTGTGTTCAACCTATCAAACTGTACCAGCCTCCCCATGCTCAGTTTACACTCCACTGAGCCCATGTCATCATTCCTACATATCTTGCCAGGTAGAATTGGCCTCCTTTTCTCCTTCCTGTTGTTCAACTGCTAAAAATAAAGCTCCCTTTTGCAGAGCTGCCATGAGGCTCCAGTCTGGTCCTCTGTGGGGCTTAAAACTTCAGTTACTGACAAACAGACTCCACTTTGGAGTAGAAGGCGAGCCTGGTTATTTGACTGCTGACTGTGGTCCAGCCTGTGTATGGGAAGACTCTTACAATGCATTAGATAGATATTAATAATGAATCTAGTTATCACTGATATGTTTTGCATGTGTTGTCAGTCTCATGGAGAATCCTCACTGGTCTGCCAAACCAATAAGTGTTAGTTTAAGTAAAATACCAGGTCCCTTCAAAAGCTGAAATAACCCCACGGCTGATGAAGAAAGTGATGAAAATCTAGTTGAGGTTGAGGATAAACTTGACCCCTTCCACTTTCAGTGCTGTACATGTTACTTGTGATACATTACAGATTACTTGTTACTGTTATTTAAAAGTAATACTTTACCTTACAATATTACTGTCTCAGAATTGTAATGCGTTACATGACTCCTGTATTACTTTTGAGATACAGACTGTCATCATAAATGGTGCATGTGCAGTAGATCATTCTCACTTTGTTGCCATGGCGAAGCCTCAGAAAGCATCCTCGGTCCATTGACGCTACAGGTAGCTGCTATACCGTTCACAGGTGACTATATTTCACCAAACCCTGCATCTGTGGTAAAGAAATTACACAAAAAGACCGCCAGAGGATTCTGTCATGAAGCTCCATTAACTCATGTTAGCATTCATTCCTATTGGATTACATGGTGTCTCCTGCTAATGATTAGCTGCTAACATGGTTGTCGGTCATTGTGGTTTGTGCATTCACTGAGTTAGCATTAGCTTGGTGAAATTCATTCCAGTTCTACCCTCTTGTCCAAATATGGGCACTTGAGTCTCCAAAAAGATGGTGATGCCCAAAATGCTAAAAACTAGGCTTTAACTCTCAGAGATATAAGGGTATTTTCTCAATTTGTACATAGGCAAATTTGTTACATTTAAGGTGCCTACAAATAACACAGTACCCAAGTGTTATACACCAAAATGTTCAAGACAATCTCTTTGCATAAACTTCATGTAAAATCAGGTAAATTTCTGTCCCAGTGTCTGGTAGATCCAGATAATTCAGCCCAAGTCCTGAAAGACTGAAGTCAGGTTTGGGAAAATCTCTTGTGAAATCACACCTTCAGTCACATGGATGAAGAGTTTTGGTGCTTGAAATTGGTTTACCAAAGTCTTATTAGGGATATATGAATAAAATAATAGGTAAGTGTAGGAAACATGTAAAAAATTAAATTTTGTAATACCGGTTTTTGAGCATAAATGTTATCTCTCATTCTATTTTTACCAAATCTTCTCAAATGTGAGATGAGACTGAATAATGACAGTATATTACATATCAAGGTTCATTAGATGTAGGCAAATAAGAAATGAAATGCCATGTCGGCGCCATCATAGACTGTTCAGGGTTAAAACAGTAGTCCACAAACTAGTGGGTGTTACAGAGCCTTAATCCACTATTTATGTACATTTTATGAGAATTTTAACACATGCAGCAGTGTGTTAGCAGGGATTTGGCAAACATTGTATCTATGAGGCACTGAATAAAATGAGAAAAATCTATGGTGAGAGTCCACTACTGTTCTTCACCAACAGGTCAAATCAGATGAATATTGTTTAAACACTACCAGTTTGTGCTTATGTTTTTATAACACACATAAATGTGAACGGTTACCTCAGGATATCATGGTTATCCCATTCATTAACATATTGCATTTTTTTCTCACCAATATCTGAGTATAATGTCCAACCCCTGTGTTTTTATAGATATTTTATATTGACAGTCAAATATTTATGAAATCCAAACCCACCTTTTTTCAGAGGGGGTCAGGAAAACCTCCAGATGAGTATTATTATTGTACAATAGCAGCTGGATGTCCAACTGAGCAACAGTTGCTACGAGGGAGAGTCAAAAAGTTCCCAAACAAATGTAATAAAAAGCTTATTTATCAAAATAATACAATTATTTTTTTAAAGAAGCTCCATTAGAGTCTAAACACTTTTGCGATCTGCTTCCATCAGTAGATTCCTTCTTTGTAGAATTGCTGGGGCTGTTTTTGACACAGACTTTGTTTTGGACATTTGTCTGACAACCTTTTGACTCTCCCCATCATTCATTTGAACTATTTTATTCTCCTCAACTTCACACCATGTTCATCTCCTTGTGGTGATTAGTCCTTTTTCATTTTCATTAGTCTTCAGAGTTGTTTCTGATTTTTCTAGCACGACCCTAATAATTCGATCTTTAGTGCTTTTTAACTAATAAATTTACATACGTCACAGATGCTGTATTCAGTCAATGCACTTTATCAGAGGTAGTTATAGCTTTTGTATTCAGTTAAAAGCTACCAATTCTGTCTGTGTAGATTGACTTCATATTGACCTTATAAATATAGCAAAGTTTGGATGCAACATTAAATATCTTTTTCAACCACTAATGCAGATTGTGTTTAGGATTAAAGCTGCAATTTATTTTTTCATTTAACACAGTTTGCACATTAACTGGATTAACATGAACTTTTCTTAAAGAATGTCTTTTTAATATTAATTGGATCATTCGTGTTTTGAGAAGATTTCTTGCAGTAGTTTATTCTTGGGATCCCCAGGGGCCCCGGTCAGCCCTCCTTGTATGTGAAGTACAGTATTTTGAAAGAATGCAGCCCCTCTGTCCCCGTCTGAAACCCTCAAAGGAATTTAAAAAAAAAAAAAAAAACAGCCTGGTTGACTTTTGTGTTGGATAAAAGAAGTTCTGACCACGGCGGATGCATGTCAATAATGATCTTTAATGTCAATATATACAGAACTTGAAAGAAAAATAGAATCTTAAAAATCAAATGAAATAAATACAATATCATACAATTTCCACAATGTCTTTTTGAAGAGATATCCATGGAAATCTTTTATTTTTTTTTTTTTTAAATTCAGCCTCTCTGGTTCGATGGGGTGCGTCCCATCCCCCCCAGAGAAATCCCTACAGCTCCCCCACATGCTCTTCATCAACATTTTATCTAAGTTTAATTTCTGTTATCTTTTTTTCCACCTTTAATCTGTTACCTTTTGTCTGTTTGCAGCTAATGTTACCTCTTTTGATACACGGTTAGCATCACAAATGAACATGAATCAGATGGTGAATTTCAAGGGAAGAGAAATACAGATTTGTGTCCACGCATGCATTTATGTTAACAAAAGTGCTGGTAGAAGATTCTGAACTTGAGGGATTCTTTAATCTGCCACAAGCAGGATTGTGTATTTTTCTATTCGCAAGCCTCAGAAAGGAAAACAGTCAGACTTTCTCCCTCAGTCAGTATCATCTTTCCAGCACTCTCACACATAAACCATCACTTCACTTTGAAGGAAAGAAGTTCAGAGAGAGAAAGCAAACAGGGACAGGGAGAAAACTGAGGAGGAGGAGGAGGAGGAGGAGGAGGAGGATGGCGGCGCGCAGATGAAGAGCAGTGGGGGGGCACAGTTTACCGAAGCAGCTTTGAATCAGCCAATCACAGTGAAGGAAAACATCAGCTGGTGCGTTTCTTCCCCAAAAGAGGAAGAACAAATGAAAGGCGAGGAGGGCAAGTGCATATGAAAGCTGTGGAAATAAATACAAGTCTGTCTCCCCAGCAGTAACAGATATGTGAGGTTTCCATCTTTGTCTTGAGCTGACTTCTTCTTCTTTTTCTTTGCAATGCAACCTCGTCCAGTGTGTGTGTGTGTGTGTGTGTGTGTGTGTGTGTGTGTGTCTCGAGGGTGTGAATGCAGGGTGCGTCAAATAAATAGATTAAAAAGGGAGACAGAAGTGCGACTGGCCAGAACGGGGGTCTGTGTGCACGCATGTCCGTTTGCGTATGGGAGTCCTGACTGAGGATGAGGTCAACATTGGAGGACGAGCGGTGTGTTACTACATGTCTGTTGAGGTCAGCTTCTTCATGCTGCGTCGCTGCGCTAGACTGGACGCCGCCACGGGCTCCAACACCGGCTGACTGGTCTTGTGGCTCAGTGCTGAATAGGTGGCAGCCATGGCTCCCTGAAAACCAAAAAGCACAGACACATGGTTTGAACCTAGGACGACAGACTGTACGTGTTGGCTTTAATCATGTAAACACTTCATCTAATAGTGTCCAGGGCCTATATTTGTCTGAGCTGCATAAGGCACCACACCTTTATGTGAAGAAGGCTGGTATTAGAGGCAGGCCTTTAGTTCTAACATCCACTGTTTAATACAAAATGGTTCTGTTTAGGAGGAAGGTTAAAAGAACTGCATGTACGTTCTACAAATGCAACACTGCCTAGTGTCTCAGTGGATAGAATCTAGTCTTTAGTTTGAAAATGACACACACACCTGCAGTGACTGAAACTGGACAATAACATTTCAGATGAGTGATCTAGAACTTGAAATGTTGAAAAGTTAGATGATTGTATTGAATGTATTTAAATTTGTTGAAGTGAATGGTGTCCTTAACCATCAGCTCATGACATGACAGATGCCAACAGTTGATCTAGAGTATATTACTCTAGCTACCCTGTAATTTACAACTGGATTTTTAAGATTTATTTTTCAAGATTCATTTTGCTTTTATTTGATTAAGTAACAGGTGTCAAGCATGGGGCACTGAAGATATAAACAATCAAGGATGTTAAAGTTATTTTAGTTCAGGTTCCACATACAGACCAATGTGATCTCAAGTGGGTCAGACCAGTAAAATACTACCATCATAACCTATAAATAATAACAACTCCAAATGTTTCTCTTTGTTTTAGTGTAAAAAATTTTAATTACATGAAAATGTTTATATTTGCAAACTATCCTTTCACCAAAAATGTGACCAAGTCAAACATATATGAATAACATGAAATGATGTTAGAAAAATAAGTGCAACTGGACCAAATATTCTGCCTGTTACATGTTTTGTGTATTTGTAGATCCACTGATCTGTGAGTTGTAATGTACATGTGTAAATGATAAACTGAGGCAGAATATTGTTAAAATTGCACTTATTTTTCTTAAGACATTTGAGGTCGTTCATGTTATTTACATTTTTAAGGAAGATGTAAACATTTTCAGGATATACTTTTACTTTTTTCATTCTTATTATTTTACTGGTCAGGCCCAGTTCAGATCATATTGGGCTGAAAATGGCCCCTGAAATAAAATGAGTTTGACCCCCCGGTTTAAGTGAGTAGAGACAGACATGAGGGGTAAGAGAGAGTAGAGTCCTCAGGTTGGAATCAAACCCAGTGCAGTAAAGCCTTGGTCTATGTGGGATTCACTCTACCAGGTGAGCCACCGAAGAACGCTGAGAACCACCTTTTATAAAGTTGTCTGTGCTAACTTTGACAGGCTTTTCTGTCATCCAGTTTTAATGACGAAATGAGGAAAATTCATTATTTCCTAAAGAACGTTCACAGCACAGGTTGTGATCATTAACAAAAACTAATATAGTAACAAAAAGTAGGAGTGAAGAAACATTACTGCCCTTACTAGAGATATGAACAGCACAATATAAGGTTATGAAAACACCAACAATCCTCATTTTTATGTGATTATACACTAATGAAAAGAATAGTATACTCAGTTTCTGCCCTTAAATCCCCCTAAAGTCCTACACACAACCTTAAATGGGGGATAAAACACTTTAATAATAAAGCTGACGTTAACTCATTATTAGACCAAACTGAAGGAAGAGAAGGAACATGATTGAGCTCAGTGATTTTCCAATCTACATGCAGCAATTTCATGAATTAAAGCTAATATACTTTCTAAGGAAAAAAAAATGTAAAGAGAAAAAGCAAGAAGTAAGAGGATCCAGGCCAGATCAGTAATGAAACTAATGATGACTTGTCCACTCTCAGCCTCATCAAAGCAGGGAATGTGGTAATAATATGGTCATGTAAACGGTGGGTGTGATGACGCCATCCGTGGTTTCTGACATCATTTGTACTGTCTGGGGGGTGGAGAGGTGGTCCATTCTCCAGTACTGGTGGGTTACAAACAGGCATTATCCAGTTCAAACAAACACAAATATATATATGTTTATCTCTTAAATCCAGAGGTAAGAGTCTACTCCATCTTTCTTTATCTGTTAGGACACACTACTAAATGGTCTATGATGAAACCAGGGAAGGTTTTATAGTATACATGTGCTGAGGATGATACAGAGGAGTGTTGAGACTGTGTTGTGTTTGCTTTGAGTGGAGACTTGAACTACAAAGTCAAACTCCCACTTGGCTGTTGATCTTTGTTCTGACCCTTTCACTTGCGATCACAGCTTTAGATTCTATCTGAAACAACTCAGCCTCTCTCTGCACGACTGCGTCAAGACAATACTACTGCTGCACCAGATTAAGAGGAGCCAGGTGAGGGACAGTTACTGCCTAGATAACCTGCCGCAAATCTGCAGGGGACGCAACATCACCTGAGTCAGCTGGAGAGAGAAAACCCTGGACATGATGGAGACTCAGACAGAAGATACTATCCTGTCCTGTTGACCGTGTTTCTTATACTTTCAACTCACTGATATTGGGTTGTCATTAATCAATCTGTGCAGAATTTGATTGACGACATACAAAACTGTATCCTCCATAGCCTGGTGTGCATGATTTATTTGTACAGTTTTCCGTTTTGTGGAATGTTTGAGATATCTAATGTAACACAAAGCAAAAACAAACAGACAGGTGATGCTGTGTGAAAGCAGTGAATCTTTTGTTTTAAGGAAATGATAAACTTGCAAGTTTAGTTCTAGGAACAGCATTAAGATCTTTAAATACAGTCAGGATAGTATAACCATAGCTTTGGAAGTCTACTCTTTTGTTTAGTTACTGACACATACTCTATGATGTTATGTGTCCCATCTGTTCTTCTATTCTATCCAACTCTTCCTGAACTTTAAAGGATGATAAAACTAAAGTAGTATAATTTTGGTGAGGGAACATGTTTTTGAGGTATTTTTGATTTTCTAGGCAAAATTCCCCAAAATTTCCGTAACTTTTCAGTGACCAAAAATGTAATTTCCATGACCATTCACAACTTTTAAATGCGTGAACATAAGTGGACTTAACTTAAAAACATACTGTAGGTGTTGCAGCCTTTTTCGTTCTCTAAATGACAGTTATTTTCTTAGTGACCTCAAATACTGAGAAAAACTGTGAAGTGAATAAACTTAAGATTTTCTAAGGATTGTCTTAAATCAGATCCAAATAATGGAAAAATTCTTGGTTTCTAGTCAATTAACAACACAAAAAATGAAAAACCATCCCAGTGACTTTTCAGTGTCTGTAAGTTACTTCATTGGGTGTGTGTCTGACAGTGACATCTTTTGCCTTCTGTTAGGTTTTTGGGGGTTTTTTTGGCAAAAAACAGCCATGGTGTGAAAGACCAGTTGTATTAAGTGTGTTTTCACACTGTAAATAAAACAAAGCCATGGTGCAGTTTGACTGAGGCCACTTCAGCGGTCTGGGTGAGGTTTCAGATGTGGACAAACTGAACAGTCCCACAGTCTGGACTTAATTATCTAATGGAATTTGATTGGTGACCTTAACCCAGACTGGTCAAGGCAGTCGTCCATCCCCCACAACCAGGGTCTGCTCCAGGTTTCTGCCTGTTAAAGGAAGTTTTTCCAAGTGTTTGCTCCTGGAGGATTCTGTTGGTGTCTGAATTGGCTTAAGAGTCTGGTTTCTAAATGTAAGGTGTCATGAGATAAGTTTTGTTACGATGTGGCGCTGTATCAATAAAATTGATTGGTTGATCTATTTTGGCTGCTAAACGTCAGAAGTTTGCACAGCTGAACTTAAAATTCCAAAACTTCCATGACATTTTACTTAATTCCCTGAGCTTTCCAGGTTTTTCATAACTGTGGGAAGCCTGTAAAACTTTGAATTTTTTTTTTTTGTATAAATCCTTACAATTTTCTCCTGAAAGTCCTGGATAAGTCATATAAATCAGAACAGACACATCCACTGTGTTGGATCTAGTACTAGTTATTGATTACATTGTAATATCCAGCGTACAGGCTCAGTTGTATACGTTAAACACATTTTTCTGGCTGTCTTTTACTAATATGAGTTCATATCATCATGTGACTGAAGTGGCCACTGCTCTGTGTTTGTGTGCTCACCTTGACCAGGTGCGGTGCGTCATGGCGTGTGAGCTGGAAGTGTGGTAACGTATCTCTGCAGGTTATCCAGGAATGCTTTAGAACCTGCTCTGCTGTGTATCGCTGGTGAGGGTCTACATGGAGCATATGGGATAGCAGGTCCTGGAACACAGGAGTCACACAAGTCTAATGAAGACTAATTATGGTTTCCTTTTCCAATACGAATATTTACTATATTTGTCCCAAGACAAAAAACTCATCAAACAAAACTATTAACATTTGAACACATTAGGGTAACATGCCCGTGTTCTACAACATCACTATACGATTTACCACTGAATTAGAATGAAACAGAAATAAAATCAATACTAAGGAACAAGCTGAACTATAAAACATTATACATGAGGGTGTAACCAACATATTTTGAAGTTTAGTTAAAATATTGTCTATTGAAAATACAAAGATGTACCGTGTGTCTGTGTGTGTGTGTACCTTTGAGGTGTCTGATACAGTATCCCAGTTGCCACCAGTCAATGAGAACTTTCCAGACCCTATTCGAAGTAAAATCTCCTCTGGTGTGTCATTTGGCCCGTTAGCAAATGGCGTGTACCTGAAAGTAATAAAAGAGAGGTTAGGAGAAAAAGGCATAATGACCCTAAACTTCACATTAGATTTTATGGTCTAACTTACTGTCACTGTGATGTAAGAAAACATTTGACTACAACTAGATGAAATTGTGGTTATGCCATCGTCTTTAGACTGATGATTATAGTTGTACCAGGAAGAAAAAAGAAAGAAGAACTCAATCAAAGTTCCATATATAACTTCATATCATTGCTCAATAGTAACAATATTAATTTCTCTAACCATTTACATGTTATAAGCCATTAATATATGGACCATTATAAACTAACGGCAAATTTGTAATATTTTAAAAATTTGTCAATTCAAAATTTGTCAAAACTGTCAACAAACTTTATAGACATTATCCCAAGGAAGCTACATAAAAAAAAATTTGAAATGAATCTGACCAGTAATTTCGTGAAAGAAGATGTTTGATGAAATTGCAAACACAATGATGAAGATAACGCCTTCAACAATAGCTCATGCCCAATCAGCCGGTGAGATGAAAAGTGTGACACTCAGCCGATTCACCACAGTCCCACTTAGTCAAAACTCCCCCATAACTGTCCCTGAGTGCCATCTCACCCCGCCAGCATTGTATAGAGTAGGACTCCTAGACTCCATATATCACAGGCTGCATCATAACCTTGTCGCATTAGTACCTAGACGGACACAAACAGAGAATGACAGACTGTTAGAGACCTTCTCCTTCAGTGGGACTAAAATACAGCTCTGCTCCATGTTTCTGCACCAGACGGTCAAGGTTAGACTACAGCACAGGTGTCGAACTCCGGTCCTTGAGGGCCGGTGTCCTGTACGTTTTAGATATTTCCCTCTTCCATCACACCTGGACATCATTACATCGTTATCAGGCTTCTGCAGAGCTTGGTGATGA
>JAPQRQ010000006.1:11516298-11536859 GCA_037367365.1 Apogon talboti
TCTGTCTGTCTGTCTGTCTGTCTGTCTGTCTGTCTATTGATTGCATTGGCTACAGGAGAAGTGAGGAATATTCAAAACCAAATACCTTAGGTTTTGATGTCAAACCAATACATGTTAGTTTAAAAGTGAGAACACTTATATGTTGTTGAGTAAAATTTCTTAATGCTTCAAGTCTAACAAAAAAGCATTAATCTGCATTTGTAATTGTTTGGACCTCAGTGGACATCTTGCTAAATAAATAAATAAATAAATAAAAATTCCCAAGCTTTTGTCAAGTGAAATACAGAGTATTTACAACTCTCCAGGCCTCAGTCTTTGATTAACTGCAAAAGTGTCGATGCACTTTTCTCAATGGAATCCATACGAGGAGTTACACATGCAAAATTAAATGGTAGATTTACAAATCTATTTGGAGATAAAAATCCTGTGTTCTGTAAGTGCAACGTGAGCCTTAAAATCTTGCAAAACATCACGTTGCAAGAGTTTCACTGAGCTGGATGTGTGATGAAAGACTGATACACTGAGTCCATCGTATTTCACATCCTGTATTTCCCATAGATTTAAGATGGTCACCTTGGCTTGGACGGTGTCACTTGTCTGCTGGCCTGGCTCTCCTTCAACTGAAGCAGCAGTCCTTAGAGTATCAGTAACTATGTGTGAGTGAGTGTGTGTGCGTGTGTGTTTGTAATCTCTAAGTGTGTTTTCATCGCACATACTGACAGAACCTGTCAGACAGAACCGTGAAGTACCACTTCAAAAGACAACTGCTACATCTTCATCGATACACAATTACCTCTGTCCGGCGGAGAATTTATCTTTGTGAGAATCATTTGCAAATTCAATTGAGTGAAACAAAAGGTTAATAGGTGTGCAGGAGACAGAGAACATAAATAGTTTGCAGACGAACTTGGCGGAAATGAAATCTTGAGGATTAACTCTGTTTTATGACTTAATATATGTCTGTCCTTCATTAATCTGTATCAATACATCAAATAGCCAGATGGCAGGGAGTTTCTGTGGGAATAGAATAAGTGGCACAAGAGCTTTCAAGACAAACAGGGAATACAAACACTGCATATTTATTAGGGAATATACATACTCTGCAGTTTGTTTTTCCAGTTTTTGCAACCCTTTTAAGAGCCAGTATAACAGGCCGCCTAGGTGTCTTCATATTTTCTTTGCAGTAAAAGTGTCATAAAATGTCTTTTTTGCCAATTCTTTTGCTCCTGTGTTTTCAGGAACAACTTAACTTTTAATATCTCGCCATTAATTATCATTATTTTAAATAATACATCCTTATAAAATAATATTACATTTCTATTGTAAAAATGAAAAAAGGGAAAGTATTTAGCATATTTATTATCAGAAAGAACTGTAAATGTCCATAAACTTTTTGAGATTGCAGAAATAAACTTGCAACTATTTTACATCTGCTCAAACATGCTTTTTGGTCTTGAACATTCAGTATCCACATTATTGCTTCATATTTTTTGTTATTTCCAGGTGTTTTTTAGCCTGTGTGGAAGTTCCTTTCTACTCATAATAGAGTCCCACTGCTGCCGTAAAGTTTTATATAGTGTTGGAAAGCTTAGATTCTCAATGCAAATGGTTCAGGAGTTACAGTCATTTGAATGCTGTAAAGTAAAACATGCAGTGCCGGAGAGATTGCAGTTGTTAAAGGGTTAAAATCTGCATAAACTGAAACATTCTACTCAACACCCTGCAACAAAACTGTGTCATTTTATAGATCTCATCTATAACATACATTATTATACCTACATATTAACCCCAAACTGTAGAGCTAGATATTATATTCATATTGTGTACATGTATATAATGATACTATAGGTTAATGGTTGTGTACATGTGTGTAATGACACAAAATCTGCACACCTTAAAAATGCTTTTATTTTCATGTCATCCCATGACTGCATACGTGACAATAGATGGGATAAAGTCGTGCCACATTTCAGAAAGAGGCCTGGTGAGATGAGGCATTACCCGCTGTCAGGACGGAAGACCTCCAGTGTGTTGAGGCCTGTTCTGTGCAGCCCACTCATTCAGCTTTTCAGCTCAGTCTTATCTAAAAATACCTGACATTTACAAGTGAGTAGAGCAAACTCACAAACAAATCCAGGCTTTTGTCTTACCTTTGGGATGGGGTAATCCCTGGACATCTGTTGGTAAGGCGCCCTGAGAGAGGAGCCTGTGGAGAAGAAAGTATAGCTGTTTTATTTTGGTCATTGCTTTGCTTCAGACAATGATAGACAATGGCCTGTGAAGAACACTAGGAACCGTTTGGACTGCAGTGAAAAACAAATACAGAGCACAAAGGTCTGTAGGCATGGGAACTCAAATGACACTGTTTTATAAAACCTAAGTCTCACTTTGTAGATGTTAGTGTTGGAAACATATGAAGGCAATTAAGTACATCTTTATCTTTGTCTCTTTCCCACCCACATACTGTCATATCCAGATGAAATATTAGCACAGGCCTTAAATACAGGCACAGAGGGAGAGGCTGAGGAAAGGCAGAGGTGAGGAAGCTGTGTTTTGTCATTCCGGTGTTCTTTTGCAGGTTGTGACACTCGGTTGTGTTTACACAGCAGGTAATGTGACAGAAACCAAAACTTCATGTCCAGACAGGAAGGCAGGAAATCTTCAGTTTACATTTAAGTCAAGGTTCCCCTCAGTGTAAACTAAGCAAAATTTCATAATTAATCTTACTTTTAAAATGTTCACTTCCTTCAGCTGGAGATATAGTAGAGTAAAAATATGACCCTTTTTTTCATTATTATTATCATTTAATAAATATATATGACAAACAGTGAAATAATCTGTTTGAAGTTTTATTAGTCAGATGATTGCAGAAAAGACAACACATATATGACAACAAATATATCAAGTCAGTTTGACCTTTTCAGTGGATGACATTAGCAATTATATTTTTCACCAGTAATCTGTAGCAAATCACAGTTTCATAATCTTTGCAACCTTGGCATTAACCCTCAACAGCCTGTTAACAGGAATTTATGACTCCCTTTTATTACCTTTTGTAGTATACTTGATGGTTGCTGTCAAGTTCCATATTTACCACACAGTCCAGGCAGCTGTTCAAGGGCAATTAAATGCACAACCCTAATATCACATTAAAGACAAGGGTCAAAGATAAAAGGTATTAAACAGTATATATGGTACATAGACAGAATATAAATAGTGAACAAACCATCCATAGTTTTACTGTATTGTTTGTAAACAACAGGTCTGAAGTCTAATGATGTTGCCATGTTTGTTGTATGGAAACAAGTGGGTGAAGTTGCAGAAGAGTGAGATGATGAAACTGGAAAACATATCCACAAAGAGTGTCTTTTTTAAACCAATGGCTCACAGTGGTGTTGGATGAGGGTCTCCTCTAGAGGGAACAGCGAGGACCCACACAGAAGAACAACTTTTCAACAAAACACACTTTCTGTGAAGGGAACTACTCACAATGAGGGGATGCTCCACATATCTGACCTTCTACACTCTACTCAAACAGTGGCTGAAACAAAACCAATTAACTCTAAACCTTTGAATGTGTTATATTTTTATTGTTCTGTTTATATATTTTGATTTTGATGTCTTTTTGCTACCTGACTAGGGACAACGGATGCAAACTAACATGTTATCTATAATCTGATGTTGTCTGAATACAGATGTTCATTAATGTGTACTGTCCCTACCAAATTAACTGATAAATAGGTAAATAAATAAATAAAATAAAAATACATTTCAGCTACTATGTTAACACATACAGTTATGTTTGATAACAGCAATGGCAAAGTCGTGAAATGCAATGGCAATAATGATAATTGCAATCAAAGCTAACTAGGGAGGCTAGGTGGCCTGATGCTAACATCAGCTTATGGGTATAATTCACGCCCATCACTGCAATTAAGCACCAATAAAATTCATGACAGAATCCTCTGATAACCTTGTTAGTGTAACTCCTGAAACACAACTACAGGAAAACTGCCTGTCTTGGAGAAAAATTAAGTTTTATTCAATAAACAAGAGCTCTGAATGATGCTAGTAAAGCACACTTATATCACACATACTGCATGGAACATACTGACACTCACAGCAGCCACTCCCTTAAATAGTGATAACTTTTTGGCTTTAGGTAGTCTCCATGGGTGAGATAAATACCACCTCCATACAGAGACAGAAACAGACCAAAACTGTTCTTTGTACCACATTGTAAATGTGTAATTCAGATGTAAAGTTGGTCATTTTAACATGGGTCTATGGGGACTCACTCCCCTTAGGGACAGCGCCCCCAGTGGACATTCAGGTTACTGCAGATTTTGATATTTATGCATTGACTTCACTTCTCTGCCCCAAAGGTCACTACTCGATATGATGAGAAATTATTTTTGCCCTTATGTTAATATTTCTCTTCAGTGCTGGTGCAAGAATACACTTTTAAAAAAAAAAATATTTATTCAAGGGTCGATGGGTTTTCTTCCTCCTCTGACTGATTCCAATAGGTTACAACATAACATCTTTTGAATATATGTATGTGCTGCATGTTAGGTGGGGAGTTGCATAATTCAACTAATGTCTAAATGAGGGGGCTTAAGGTGAGAATAGAAGTTTGCCCAAGTTGAGGCAGCAGATGAGTTTGCTGATACTGACAATATGTTATGGGGCCTGTTGGGTGAGAGTGCTGCTGCATACATAAATGCATATGTTGGCTGAGTGCCCAGGGAAGGAGCGAACATCGCACAGCAGGGCCAGCTCTAAGTACGTGTTCAGGTACAGAGCGTATTCATATACTATTCTGAATTGTAGATTCAATGAGATACTTTTACATTGTTGCAACATAAAAACTACCACACTATTCCAGTATGTTTTCTTTGTTATTTATTCTTTTAGTCTTCTGTATGATTGTATTTTTGCTTTTCTAACCCATAAAGACCCAGCACTACTTTTATGTCAGTTCCCAAATGAAATTTTCTCTTTATCTAACCTTTCTTAAGGGATTTATCACCATTTATTAATTATATTATCCTTTGCATTTTGTATTTTATCAGTATGAATCATGTATTTTCCTGTATTTAATTCACTGATCATGTAGATGTTCATTAAATCTCACATTAAAGTTGAGGATTATTGTATCAAAAACAGAGAAAATTGCAGAAAAAGTGACTTTTTCAGTCAAATATATCATTAAATGAACATAAACCCAGTGTGTCCATCTACTGTTATTCATCAAACTCCATGTGTTTTACTAGTGAATCAATGTTGCAGAAGATGACAGTGTTTCCACGGTAACTACGGAGCCTCTGAATGTCCAAATGGGTCATATCTGATGACCATGAAAAGATGACAAACTGCATTTTACACCAATTATTTACATGGATTGATAGGATTAGTGGATCAACAGGTATTAAACATTTTAGATCAGTAGATGGTTTTGGTCGACAGTGGATGTTTGGGTCTTTAACCCTTTAATCCCTGACATGTCTGTGGTGAGTGTTCTGAATGCGTGATTTATTTTAAATATTCATCAAAATTCAACTGTTTGCTCAATAACAAAAATTTCAAAACATTCTGACAGAATAGACTTTTTTCTGTCCATAAACATCTGAGCATGCTCAATACATCCTCTGCCACCTGTGGAAATGGGGGGTAAAACACAGAGCAGTAAGTAAGACTGACTTGCTATAAAAATAGATTTGCTTGCGTTTTTTTTTGTTTTTACTGTTGCTTGCAGTGTTGTGGTGAGTTTCCTTTATCCTTTTTTTTTTTACTGTAGTTTTACT
This sequence comes from Apogon talboti, assembly GCA_037367365.1. NCBI lineage: Eukaryota > Metazoa > Chordata > Actinopteri > Kurtiformes > Apogonidae > Apogon > Apogon talboti. Next base: position 11,522,106 of record JAPQRQ010000006.1, read on the forward strand.
GTTTATCTGTTTTTTTTCTCCAGATTTTCATAAAACCGGACCAAGATGAAACTTTTTTCTTTCTTTCTTTCTTTCTTTCTTTCTTTCTTTCTTTCTTTCTTTCTTTCTTTCTTCAAACACTGCTAAATAGAGTAGGACTGTGTAGGTAGGCATGCTTATGAGGATTCCTTTATAATCTAAAAGTCTAAAGCCAGGAGCACACTGCTTACCTCACCTCACAGACTACATTCAGATGGAGTCTAAAGACATAGTAAAAGGTGTGACTTAAGTAAAATGCTACAGTATAACTGTCAACAGATCTCTTTCCTGTCCAATTTTGTTGCCAACCCCTATCCTCATTGAACCTTTAGTTGTCTCGCTGCTGCAATGAGACTTGAGCTCCACCTCAGACACACATCTCATGCTGGCCATTTGGCTGCCCTAACCTGTTAACACGGGAGATGAAGTGAAAATCAAAAGGTCCTGTGACTGTCACACACCGATGAGGTAAGCAGTGTGTTCAAAGCTGAACAGAGCCAATTACCTAATAAACAAGGAAAAAGCCTCTCTAACAGTGTAGACACATCTTGGCCTAGTGAGCACACAGATCACATACTGTTACGCTACATGCCTCACCCTAACAGCATTCCCGCCTCTTTAAGCAGAGATAAATAGAAAATGAGTGATTTCCCCCTACAGATTGCCTCCATTTAACTCTGACAAAAGCCAGTCGTTGACCAAAATCCCACCATTATGATCCCCATTCTCCCTAAACGAGTCGGGTATCTGGGTGTGTTTCACACGGCTGATGCTCACTGTAATGCCTAGAAAGTATCACCTGATTTCCAAAGGATGATCTGATATGTCCTCTGTTCATGTGACAGAATGGGCTTACCTTATCTCAGTGTCGTGACCTTCCAGGTTGTTTCCGGCTGATTACCTTCCGCAAAGCTTCCTGTTATTTATTTTTTACCCATCCCATATGTATCAAAGTATATACACAAGGAACTGGTTAGGGCCCTTTGCAGATGAAGTCTCTCTCTCAGTGGTTCTCTCTCTCTCTCTCTCTCTCTCTCTCTCTCTCTCTCTCTCTCTCTCCATCCATGCCACAGCCAGTCTCCGAGGGATGACTGAAGGCATGTTGAAGACAAGGTGCCCAGGATTTTTAGGATCTTGTCAAGGCTGGGGCTTTGGGGACGCAGAGTCTAAACTTGTCAACAGAGGTGCCAGCCGTCATCAGCTTGCAGGAAATACAATATGATAGGTGCATAGCCTAATATTGGGTCGGTTTCCCCATAGTGGATACTGTTGGGGGAAGATGTCCAGACCGTTACTAATGACCCTTGTCTGCCACCAGTTCTGCCTAGGGGAACTAAAGAATTTTACGGTCAGATGGTTCGGCAGGAAAGTGGAGGAAGTAGGGAAAAGAACCGAAGCAAAAAAAAGAAGTGTAGAGATGCCCTCCCCTGTAGCAATAAGTATCCTGCATCTTCACACTATGAGGGGGGAAAAAATCTGGTAACTGACAACCTGTCTGTCTCTGATTGTGTGACCATGAATTATTAATGGGCACACTAGTTCCCCTAAGCCTTGGCACAGGCATATTCTGCTATTTTAACGGTCCAAAATTTTCTCTGAATCTTACATAGTCAGATATTAGTGATAATCTGTAGAGCTTCAAACCGAAATAAACATTTTTACAAAGGTGGTCAGTTCCCTTGGATTCCTTTTATATGTGTGTGTTTGTGTGCACTTGTATGTCCAGGCCATTAGGCGGGCGCATAAAGGACCAGTGGATTCCATTAGGCCTGAGGATCAGCCATCTTTGTTTTCACTGTTGATTTGCTGGGACTGACTAGCACACAGTTGTCACTCATTACAAGTCCGTCCACTAGAGCGTGTCTGGCTGGCTCCAGAAAATAGGCTTGTCATTTCTCTCCTAGCGGAGAACGAGAAGGAAAAGACAAAGAGAGACAGGGAAGTGGGGTGTTGGAGTGCCTTGCAGAGAGGAAGAATGGAGTATTGTGAACTTGTCTGCAGATGTGATCAGATCCCTTCAAACGGGGTGACAACGTGCTTAATGTTTAGCCGTAGCTGCGAGAACAAAACCAAGATATACAAGAGCAAGCTGGACCTCTGTAGTGAATTAAATGACAACGATGAATGAATGTGACAGAGCTATCATGAGAAGGAAAGAACAACAGGCATGTATCTGATGTAATTAGATGTGATACGGATGCAATCCCTATGTTAGGTCTAAGAAACAGAAATGCAGACGGCAAGAGCAGCAAGAGCAAGTCATCAGTCATGGTCATCCTCTGCAGTTCCTACCCTGCAGAGGATACTTAGGCCAACACAACCTAGAATAATGCTCTGACTCAGCACAAAGGCCTAATGCAAAGGTCAAATGCCATATTATCATACAAAATTACTCTTTACTCAGTCGATCAGGCTATAAATTAATGATTTTCCCAAAGGATTATCGGGGGGGCATTTTTACGGTAGATTATTTCTTATAGTGTAACGCTCCCCTGAGGCAACATTGCATCATGTAACAAAAGAGGGCTGTCTGAAATGGTTCATCTTTGATTTTCTGCCCAAAGCAACATCATCTTCATCACCCTCATTATCGCTTTTTGGCAGTTTGTATTAATATTATATTAACACTTTTGGCTATATACTGTATTTTCTTTACATCATCTACCCATGTGATTCTCTGTGTATCGATGTCCTTAAATCCAGTCTTTGTATATGACATGATCACCGTGCTCAATCTGCAAATGGCACGCTATATCTGCCGAGGTGCGCTGTCCTCTCTCTGCAGCATCACCATTTTCCCCACTTGCATCAATCATGCTTATGTCCCATAATGCAATCAAAAACTTAATGGCGAACACGGCCCAGCGGCACAATGCTGATGCAGGACATTTTTCTTGCTGGCATAAGTGGACACGTACATAAGTTAGTTAGGGTAATCAGCAAGAGGAGATGTGGCTCAGGGTACGTGTACGCTCGTGTTTGTATCTGTCTGCGTCAGCGTCAGCCCAATATCGATCACATCCACGGTTGTAAGACCTTGTTGGGCTACCAGCCTGCTAGTTTGACAGGTGTCCTTGTCGGCCTAATTCCTCTTGCGCCCGCGTTGTTTCTCCCTCTTCTGTTTTCCCCACCAAGGCACAGCACCCTGGAGGGCCGTTCATGTGACAGGTGTCCCAGTCGATACCGAAAGAGCAGACAAAGATGAAGGTGAAATAGAAAGACACCTGCTTTTGTGTCTTCGGTTTAAATATGTCGCCGGTGACCTGTACACAGTCACGAGTCATGTTCACACTTAAGAAACGCTTTAGCGCATATACATGTAGATACATATAGACATGCAGGAAAACAAATAACAACACGTCCTCATATGACTGGATTGAGGTCAGCTGCGAGCTGCCACTTTGTGTGAAAAATCCTTGAAGGAGCTAGATGAGCAGCTGTGTGGCAAACTGAGGGAGGAGAGGTAATCACTATTCACAACGCAAAGGCTCTTTATTATAGGGATACACTGCAATGATGCAAGGCAGTCTTGCGTGAAATTGAAGAACTGACATACTGTGTTTTCATCTCCTTTTTTATTTGTCAGCTTTGCGCAGTTCAATAACAACTTGAGTCAGTCACTCACTCAAGTCAAGTGACACTGTGTTATTGTTTTCCATGTTTTTTCCCCCCATAGCTCAACTTTTTATTTATCACCACACTGAATTGGGGCAGCTGATTGAAGCCCCATTCTTTCATGACACCTGAAAACTTGTATGTCTGCATCTGGAAGACTCAGCCCCTGTGAGTGAATGAGGGATAGCTTCCTTTGACGTGCTACAAAATATGTCCAGGGGAATGCATGAAAAAAGGGGTTTTGGGAAGGGACTGTCAGCAAAAATGAATATCAGCACAAGAGGACACAATGTAGTCAACAGTTCAGTGGTTCACCATGCTCTGGCAGTTATTCACAAAGACAACCTTTGAAACATGGCTTATCTCTGTAGCAAAGCATTTGTCTGGAACAACAGCTTCTACCTGGAATATTAAGCGTGTATCCCAGGCTTGTATAACACATGTTATGGCCGTCGTGTACATTTGTTGAATATTCAATTCATCATGTTCGCAAGACATTAATCAGTAACAGAACAGATGAAGTTTTAAGTCTGACTCAAACACAGACACAAAATCAAAACAGTTGAGTTTGTGTTGTGAAGTGAACATGAATCAGGATACAGTCATACGGGCATTAAACTTTAGAATTGCAACAAAGATATGTAATACTAATGACTGTGATGGACAGACAGTCATTTGTTGGTTTGATGATGATACAGTGACCTAGAAGTAAAACTACAATTAATTTATAATTAGTCTGTATTGTAAAAGAACGTTGTCTTATATTTACAGCCAACTACCCTCAGTTATAGATCAGTAACAGACCCATTCTCCATACAGAAAATGGTACATTTTTTGGTGATGCACATAGAGATGTTATTACTATTGTCAATAGTCTTTCCGATCACATTTAAATTCTAAACTAATTTATTGATATGAAAATATGATTTAGATAAGTGAGTTGCTAATTTCTCATGCAAAACAGGTGTATAAGGAATAACAAGACATAGATAAATGAGTAACAGAGCATAAGAATCTGTATCTTAACAATATCAACAATATTAATATAGAATCTGTTGATGCACAATTAATTTTATATCTATAATTTTTTTTTTGCTGTGTGCTGCAGTGATAATTGCTTCTCCTCATACACTTGTCTTGCATGGCCACATCTATGGGGATGAAAAAAGTGCTCAATCTGAATCTGAATATTGTCCTAAGTCCCGGTAAAAGTGTGCGTGATATAAGCTGTCTCAATTAAAAACAAAATGAACTTATTTTTCTTTTCTATTCTTTTCATTTTTTTGCTCCATCGTCTTGTTCAGTAGTAAACTGTAAACAGATATTTCTACTTCTGTTTCATCTTTTAACTTCCTTTTTCTTTTTCTTCATCTTTTTTCTAACAATCCCTCACTGTCTCTTTTTCCATTTTACTGTCTCCCACTAGGCCTCTCGTCCCTACATCGCACTCTCAACAATGCATTTGACCAGCTCTCACAAAACACTTTCTTTCCTCTAGCTAAGCCCATTCTTCTGTATCTCACCAAAGAGTCTACCTTCCATTAAAAGACAGATCCCCGAGGTTTATGATTAGATGTTTTTGATGTTCTTTCATTTCTGAACAGCCTCTGTCTTACTTTCATGAGTCCTTTTGTTCTCATACAAAGATGTGCAGTGATACAGACAATAGAGTTTCTATTATTTAACATATAAGCTATTGCTGTTATGCTGTAATGTTAAATATCCTACATCTTTCATAAAAAAAAAAATCTGATTTGTACTGCAGTTTTGTGCATTGAACTTAGGTTACATTATTGCTTAATCTAATTACTGCACAGATTTCTATTACTTTTGACATATACCACTAATTTGCCCAAGTGTCATAATCAGCTTGACGATATGAAGTATCATCCATGTGTGACAAGAAAGGAACGGTGGGTGGCCAGCTTCTCCCAGCGGGGCGTCAACATGTGTATACTGACAATTCTTTGGAACTCATTTGACATTCAGCAGAAATTCATCCCATCTGTGAACCAGTGCTGGCTTTAAACTCTCATTCCTGATAATAATGTGATAATCTATCATTCCTGACTGCCATCTTTATTTGCATGATGATACTTTAAAAATATGCATTTAAAACCGGGCAGAATCCTGATTAACATCCCATCTGTAAATTAGGAACTCTAATGCTTCAGGTTTTTTTTTTGGTTTTTTTTTAATGTTAGATTTCAACTTCTGACAGTGCCGCATTACCACTGTGTATTTGCATTTGGTGTGTGCTGTAGAACATTAATTTCTGGGAGAGATGGTTGCTCTGTGGCTGTCACGCCGTTTTGATTTTCAGTTCAAATTAAAGCTCTTAGATTTGCTTTTATATGATGATTCATTTAATATTCCTTGTAATTATTTTTTAAAGACGGAGCTCTGAGAGCTCGTATCTAAACAGATGGTTAAGGCTATAATATTTTTAGAGCCTATTGAAAGAAACATCCAAAACGTCTTAGAAAAAATAAAAAAAATCAAAACAGAGGAAAAAAAAACTGAAAAAAGAAAAACAACAAGGAAGAGCATAAACCTTTTTGCCCAGACTTATGGGGAGCTTGTGGTTAAATAGACAAAAAGTGGGTGGTTGTAAAAAGAGATTGTGGGTAACATTGCATGTCGGTATAGCGGGAGGTGGAAACTGGGTGTATGGAATATGAAAAGCCCTAACACTGTTATCGTTGCCTGTCTGTGCGTGTGAGATGCGATGTGACAGCTGAGCAGGGCTGTGAGGGCAGAGATGAATTCACAAATGGTAGCCCCAGGGACCTGTGGGTTGGGGGGAAGGAGGTGGGAAAGGGGCGAGGGGGTGACAGTGCAAGCTGGAGAGGGACGGTGGGTCGGGAGGTTATCAAGGGCTAGTGAGGCTAAACTTTCTGAATATTTAGTTTTGACATCCAAGTAAAACAGAAAAATAATTTACATCTTTCAATCTCCAGGTGCATTTTCTAATGAGACACGGTTAGGAACGCTACTGAGTTAATGTGTCGGTATTTATTTCCGGAACTTTATTGCATATCTTTAGTCTCATAGCATAATTTAAAAAAAAAAAAAAAGTCATATTTCTGGCCAAATTGTGATATCTGCATAACTTTACTCTCCTTAAACTGCTGCTTCATTTTGCATCATTGGCTATGATCTAAAAAAAATATGATTTAGGCAGTTATGCTATGAGGCTAATGATACACTATATGCTTGACATAGAGATGTCTGAAAACTAAATAATACAAAAATACATTAGACAACATAGCCACACAGTTACATCCATATGCATAAGTCATATATATTGTACACTTATAGTACAGACATTTATGCTATGAGGCTAAAGATATGGTGAATAATAAGGGTATGGCCAAATGTGCCATACTAGTAAAAATTATAAGATTTGTATTGACAAAACGGTATATATACACATACAGTAATGGTCGATCTTCACTTTAGATCCATTAGAAGTGTGTGGTCTTGTATTTACCTACTGGGAGGTACTTACCCGCCTGTATGTTTTTTTCTGTGCCAAAAACATATCTGGGTGTTAACATCAGAGAAAGCCAATAACAACATCTCTAAAGGTCTGCAGGATGTCTACAATAAAAACAGTAACACAAATACACCCATACCTAGTCACTGGACACAGCAGACAAGAGCAAGTGTTTGACAACATAACCGCTGTGAAACAATCAGAAAATGTAATTTCTGTACTAGGTTTCATTATGTTGTTCCTGCTAACATTAGTCTGTTCATTCATGCACGAGTTCACTCAACCACTGCTCCCTTTGTCTCAACAAGTGAGAAAAATTTACATATTACGTCTGTGAAGAACAATGCATGAGAAAATGGAAAAGGTGAACAACCATAGCAGATGCATTTTTGTTCTTGTCACCAGTCGACGTCTCTTATCTTTCTCCTGATTTTGCTTTTTCTAAGGGTCAGCAGGTACCAAATCAATGTGGATGCTAATTCTGGTTGTGCCTCGGCTTTCAATCTTCTGTGTGAAATGTTGCTATGTCTGTGTCCTATTCAAAACACAACGCTAATACCAGATTGCAGATAACATCAGGTGCCAATTTATCAACTCATCACTGCTCTGAACCTCCTTCCACCTCATCCACACACACACACACACACATACACACCTATACACATACACAAAAACAGGTGTACACCCACACTCGCACTACACCAGAACAACTAAGACCTGCTCACAGCAAAGGGAAAATTAATCACAGAAGCCACCAAGAATGAGGCTGACGGCACTGAAAGAGAGGTAATGTGTGTGTGTGTGTGTGTGTGTGTCTGTGTCATGTTTCGGAGGGTGCTGAACGCTAAAGCGAAAATCCAAAAAACCATTTAGCATTTTAAATAGCTGCACCATCTCCGACTCAGCCGAGCCCCATTAATTAAAACTACGAAGCCCGTTGAAGCCCAAATGAAATCTCACTCTTATTCAGTGCAAAAGGCGTCTGCAAGAATGATCTTTTTCCTGCCCAGTGGTAAAACCTTGTAATCAAGGATACAGACTTTATCATAATTGGATGAGGATGATTTATGCCAGGTAGAGAGAAATGATGGGGGGGGAGTCTGACTTCACCATTCGCCTCGCTCTCCTCCTCCCCCAACATACACTCATGATCTGGTTCATTCTTACACTGTCTTTCAGCTCATGAGGATGTCACACATATATATATATACACTATATACTTAGAGCTCTGTGCTGTTAAAACACTGATGAGCTCTATATTATCTTGATTGACACTTCCATCTTGCTGGAAAATTTGCCCTCAATATTTTGGCATATATGTGTAATTTAGAAAAACATTCCGTTTAATTTGCACTCAATCTGTCAAGTTGGTACTAATTTTAGGAGCCAGTTTTGAAGTGTACCATAAATGCAATGTTTGTGCATCCAAACCAATTACTATACTCAACCCACATAATCACAATTCATGTTTATATACAGTATTTCATCCCTCTGAACGTGTAGAATAAGGTGTGAAAAATGTTTTGCTATACGGCTTATGGATCCAGTCTATGAAAATATTTTATTCTGAGCACAATACACTGACCTGATGACCCCTCCTATGATCTCATGTAGGATAACTGTAGAGTGTTCTTCATTCATTACCAGTAGCACTGAATCACATTTGCCATCTAGGAAAGATGTTTAAAGTGCACAGAATATAAGTATTGCCACTAGCAGTGTCCAAATCAAAACAATATTAAATGATGAAATAGTAAATAATGTTTTGAAGTAGTGTGGGGTTATGGGACAATCTTTACAGATGAAAAGCCATTCGATGTGACTCAGACATTAATGTATAGTAAAAATATATATATATAATTATGCCATTTCATTCTAGATTCTTGACAGTCACAAGTAACATGGATCGTTAACATTAGTAAGAGCGCTATAATGCTATTGACAGAGTACTAAATGAAAAGGGCTGTAACACTGAATACATTTATCAATTCCTCTGAATTTCAACAGTGTTTGAAACATATGTGCATATGGTATGTTCACAAAATACACTGCCCAACCCAAAGAAAGTTAAAATTTTTAACCAAGTGATTAGGGAACAGCCTTCCATTGGACAATTATCACAATGATTGACATGTTTCAACTGACAAGAAGTTATTTAACACCGATGCAGCGGGTAGTATCTCAGCTATCTCAGCAGTGAAGGGAGCATAAAGACTGGAGAAAGACCATGTGACCTGACGAGTCCACACTGAGCCTGTTCCAGAGTGATGGATACAGCAGGAGAGAGGTGGATAAAGTGATTACCCATCATGCCTAGTGCCTACAGTACAGGCCTTTGGGGGCGGTGTTATTCAGTTTGCCAGGTCTATGTTCAGCAACACTATGTTCATAAAATGAGGCTAAACCTGAATATACTGTATAACCAGGTTTTTCCATCACTTTTTATTTTTTCTTATTTTATTTATTTATTTTTTTACTGATAGCACAAGAATTCATGTATTCATTGGGCTAAAATTGTGGAAAAAGTGGTTCAGGAAGCATGGGACAGTATTTTTACACATAGATTGTCCACCAAAGAGTCTAGACCTGAACTTCATGGAAGATGTTTGGGATGTGCTGGAGAAGACACAGCGGTCTGACTGTCCCATCATCAGGACAAGCTCTTGGTGACAAATTAATGCAACTCTGGACAGAAATGTGTTGTGACATTTTATAAAAATTGTATTGCCTGAATGATGCCATAGTTGCATAATTAAAGGCAGTCCGATGAAATATTGTATGTGTTAGGGTTTTGTTTTTTTTTTTCAACCCAGACAGTGTAAATAACACAGGTCTAGTCTTTTTTAGATGCTTCCCAGAAGAAATATTATATATTATAGCTTTAAGTGATGTGCTTAGTTTAAACTGACTCAAGTATGATTAACACAATATATTTGCTCATCTTTGTCATGTTTAAGTGCCCTTAAACCTCTGATTCTGATGCAACCGAAACTTTTTTGTATTAGCATGAATACTTTTATTCATGCCGTGGTAGCTTGCAGTACTGTTGCTTGCAGTTTCACTTGTGGCTATAGAAGCTACTCAAATTTCTGGTAGCTGCACATATTACCTCACAGAAGGCTCCTTAGGGAGGTCTTATTTCAACTAAACTTTCCACCATGTCTTACTGTAAAAAGTAAAACAGAGTGCTTGCCACAGTAGTGCTGTGGACTCTGCACCGAGGAATGGAGAGAGAGCGAGAGCGAGAAATAATGGCATAGATACACATATAGTGACATAGCGATATAATGTCCCAGTGCAATGTACATATAATTTGCGAATTGTCTATTATAAAACCATGTTATAACGGCACAGCTTTTTAACTCAGAGATACTATAATGAAAGAAAAGAAGAGGGGAGGGGAGATGGTCAGAATTTCTCTCCACTATATAGTATGTCGTGAACGGATGCATAGCTAATGAAATGGATGACACCAAAGACATGGTACTGATAGAGTAGCAATTACCAACTGCTGCAACTGCATTACCTACTCTGCCTCAGTCACATGCTCATAGCCCTGAGCATGTCTTAGGCAATGCTCACAGCAGCCAGTCTCTCACCACTCCTCTCCTGCCTGTCACTGCTCCTCTTTCCCTATCGTTTCTTTTGTTCTTTGTAGTCTTTGCACATTTTTTTTTGCACAGGCTCCCATCATTCACTGTTTAACTGTGCTGGGTAACAGAGCAGTTGATGTTTTGCTTTTTTTTTTGTTATTATAGGCATAGTGGTTTACTATTTCCATCAAAAATCCAGATTGTGACATGATATAAATGTTACTGTAAAAACTATAAAACCAAAAACTATAAAAGCAACAAAAAATGGCTAATCCTTTTAGATGTAACATTTCCAAGGTAGGAGAGGTTTGTTTTAGTCTTCACCGTTCGGCCAACTTTAAATGCAGATTTCACATTTGCATTGAAAATCCTCAGTTGTCCTTCCCCGTACACTTATGTCTAAATCCTGCACAAAGGGGAATGGTTTTATCAAATAAGCTTCTGACTGTACATTTGGAAACCTTTGCTTTACTGACCTGAGTGTGACCCGACTCGGTGAAGGAATCTGTAAATCCTGTGATGCAGGGCACGAATAAAAAACTTGCCGATGACTATGTTTACTTAAGTGCCAATGTGCCTGATTTTTTTAGTGAATTGATTGCTGCCCTTAAGGGGAGAATTCTCATTATAATAAAATGTGGAGTCCATTTGGGGCCACTGTTGCTGTAAAACTGTCATTCTAACTTAAATCACTGCAAATTTTACTGCCATTGCAGTTTTCAATATATAATATACAGATGTAAACTATTAAATAAAAACACTTGTTATTCATAATAGCCTTCTAAAGTGCGTACTATGATAAGATCCATAGTTAATTAAGAAAAAAGACTAATATCACCATAACACTATTAAGACTATAGCTAAGAATTCATTTCAAAGCCATTACATTACCCTTCTCCTTTGCGTCTTTGGTGTTTTGTGTGGTGTTTCTCTACTATGTGGTCTTATGGCACAAAGCTATTATACAATATAAACCTGTCGAAACCCTGTTGATAGTAAATGTTCCTGTTCCACTACCTGCATGGGACACACATCTCTGAATTATCCTATGATTAGCATATGCTAATGAGGCGGTTGGTGGTAAACAATGAAGTAATTACAGTTCTTCCAGAAAGAAAGGAGCGTTTGATTGATTGTTAATCAGCATCAGATGGGTGAGACTGGATCCCCGGATGCAGCAGAGTACAGCTTTAAAACTACAGATGACACAGACATAGTGTATTGCAATGATTACATTGCGCGGATGGAAATTATGATGGGACAGCATGAAGATACTTCTATGATAGTCAGTAGGTCAGTCCCTTTTACCGCTCCAAATCCAACAGACGGCTTATTAAATGAAGAAACATGGTTTAACAACAAGCAATTATGCACAGAACCCAGCACCGTGAGTGGAAATTGCAACACCTGCAGAGACCCTTAAAGCTAATTTGGGAGAAATCCTTTGAGTGAGACATTAACTCAGCACAAATGATACGAAAAACTCAATTAACATTTAACCAAGTGATGAAATACAACAATACAAACAACTGCGCCTCTGGGCACAGTGAAAATAAGCCCTCATTAGCCAGATGGAAATTATTAAAATAAGATAATAAGTAGCCCTCCCCCAGTGCAAGGCTGCGCAGGGTGGTAAAGTTAAAGATGCTGCTTTTATTTACCAGAGATGAATGTTAGTAAAGAAACTCATAAGTAGGAAATACTCATAGTAGGAAAACACTTAATAAGAACATTCAAAACAATCTGTGAATGTACATAAACTAAATAGAACTTTCTATATTTGACAAACTTGCACAACACTGAGATGAAATTGCGTATCTGAAGCCAATTTCTTAAACTAGTTTTAATGTTAGATTTATTTTTCCTCACTAGACTACATATGTTCTTCTACTTTCGTCTCACTGTGTGTGTGTGTGCTGTGTAGATAGAGACTATTGATTTCAGCGTTGGTGGTCTTTGACCTATACCAAATAGCAAGCGGCATGCTTATCTCGTCCCTTCATCATAATGGGATGAAAACATTGGGTGCATTCTTGGCAGTTCATGGGGGAAGGGGTGATGGTACCAACCTTTTCCCCTTTCACACGTGATCTATTAATTAAGTCATATATCATTGTAATGGTGTATTATTTTACAGCTCTCATTCTTGCACTGCACTGCAATTTCCTAAAATATTCCAGCTGACACTTTCTCAGCCCCAGTGATAAATAAAGAATTAGACAGTCTTAGCATCATTAAAATAATCTGTTGAATCTCTTGACTTTCAATTTCACCTCCTTGAGGCTTTGAGTGTCAGCCTGACAGTCTTATGATATACATTCATGCTGCAATTTATGACTTTGTCCAAACTCTATGCAAAACACAGTAAAGAAAACATAAATCTACTATTTACATGTTCTCTTACACTGTGATGTACTTGTAATTTTCTTCTTGCGGGACCAGAATGTAGTGTCATAAAGTGAAGGCATGTGTTGCTATTAGAGCCACATACTAGACTGTACAATATCCGGCTATGATTTATGGAGCATCACCATCACCTCTCCAATTCCCATCTATATCTGCTGCTATAATTACACTCAACAGCATTTTTCTTGTACTTGCTGCATGGATTGATGTGCATAATTTATTTACTTTCCGACAGATTTTAAATAGGAAGCATCAAACCACAGCGTAACCTTGGCGCCTCATCCAAGCGCAGTAGCACTGCTGTCACTTTGAAGAAAACAAAGTGTAAATATGCAAATGTATTTCAGTTGTACACTCCCTTACTAGGGCTAAAGTAAGAGGACATTGACTACCTCTGGTGCATCTTATTAACAATAACTAAGTTTTGTTTTTGTTTTTTTGATACCACCTTGATTGTAAACTGTGCATCCTGTGACATGCATTGGTTCCAAAATGGGCTGAACTGATGCATTAATTCACAAAGGTGCAAAAATAGGTTCTTAAAATCACCTACATGCAAGGAAATGGACAGTGGAGATGACAAGCTTTTTGGCAGCTTTTAGCTGAAGCTTTTATCCAGGGGAAAACATCATGAGTGAGTTGGTAGGGATTTGACGTCTTCCTCAAGAACCCTTTAACTGCATGGATGCGGACTTGCTGCTGTATAGGGATTGAATCCATCACTGTATATCTAATAACTAGGTCATACTGTTACAATGTGACTTTACTGAAATGTGTTCTCAATACATTGTACTGAATATGAGGCGGTGTCATCAATACTGACCATTGAGTATTCCATTAACACTATCTGCTAGTTAATGTATGAACCTTTTGTTGCCAGGGGGACAGGACTTGCCACCCCCCTCATTCAGGAACACCAGACAGAGAATTTAAAATTAATATTTCATAGTGCTCGAACGCCTGTCAGACAAATTTATGTGGACATCCCGTCAATAAATGGCTGAAAGATTGATGGAATATGATGTCCCCGGGTGAGGCATGAAGCAGCTGGTGGGAGTGTTGATACGAGTGCTATTTTTGGAAGATCTCTGGTTCTTTCCTTTAATCTGGTGGGGCAGTCTACTGATGCACTGTTGTATGCATTAATGTGTTTGCAGAAATTGGAAAGCAGAAAAGCAGGAAGCTCCCACTGCCACCATGATTAACAGTGTATCACAAGTGAAGGATCTCGATTAAAATCAAAATGATCAAACAAACTGCCAACCATGTTTGAAAACTACTTCTAATACTAATAATACTAATACTGACAGGATAGTATGACATTCCAAAAAAAATTGAGAATTTCAAAACGCATGTTTTAAAAGATTAATTAGCAGATATATTCTTTATCTTCATCACTGTGATATTTGTTTTCTCACTGCAGAATTCAGTGCATGTGCTTAGTAGGTCAGCCATGGAATGAGAAGACGACGAGAAAAGGTGAAAAATGCAAACATCTGCACAGACCCCCCACCCCCCGACCATGTACACCAAATCAGAAAGTCAGAAATACTTCATCTATGCCAGGATGGGTAATTATCGGCTGTAGCATACACAGAAAGTGCAAAAAAAAAAGAAAAGAAA
>JAPQRQ010000006.1:11536959-11553889 GCA_037367365.1 Apogon talboti
TATGTATGCCATAATGTAATACAGTACACAGTAATATAATAAACCAATTATACAGCAATGATTTCAAAGAAAAAATAAATATAACACAACAAAGAAAGAAAAAATTCTCTTTAAGTGTGTGTGGACAGCAAATAAAAACAGGAAACAAGATGTGTTGACAAAAAAAACCCAATTATGACAATTATGTTGTCAAAACAGTAAAAGAAGTATGTATGGTACATACAAATTTCTGAGTATATAAAAATTTCCCTTAAACACATTCAAAGGATTCTGTTTCCATCATCAGTTGTTTTCAACCTACTTGTGGTGCAGCGGATGCAAGTTTAATAACATCATACTATACAATAGTACTATCAGAGTATGAACACTGGTCAGATATGGTGGACTTTGAAGTACATCCACTATATTTAGTGAATGGATAAATAAAAAATGGGTCATGGAGATAGACATTGTCATACAGCATGTGTGTGATTTTTTTTTTCAGAGCATGTGCTTTCATGACAAAAATGTCAAAAAGTGCCCTATTCCCAGGGGTGAAGAGTGTCTGCTGCACCATCTTCAAGGAATATTCGAGATCTACTTTGTGTGAAAATTTCAAACTGAAATGTGCCGTGAATTTCAAGTTACATGCGTGGGTGTTCATACTATATACATATATACATACAGACCCGATTTAATGTAATACTATTGTGGGAGTGAGAATAACAGTACGTGCTATTTCTGTATACTAACATACACTGAACCAATGACAACGGGATTGAGACACAACATATGTCTTTCAACAGCAGTAGTTACATGGCTTGTCGATTGCTCTCTGACATCATAAATAAATTAGCAGAATGTCAAAAAAAATGCCTAACATTTGTGCAGATAAACCCACAAGCCCAGAATGGAGGACGTACACAATATTAGTTGTGACAATGACAGAGCCAAACCTCTGGAAAAGCCTTCAGTGGATTTGACGTGGTCCCATCTTGTTGGATCCGTCAAACTCCTCTTGAACTTTTCTTTCGATTATTTTACGGTGAGGAACACAGCACAGCCTAGAGCAGCTCCTGCATGGGTTTAAAGTAATGTGCTTTACCCTGACAGTAGACATATAGGGCTGAGGCTGGGGGTAAGGAGGAAAAAAAAAAAAAAACAACAAAGGTCTCGAGAGAACACACTGGAAATTTGAAGGTTAGCTCTGCAGGGTTTTTTTTTTTTTATGCTAATACAAGCATACCGCAAAGGTGTGCAAGACAATTAATTTACACCATGAAAAACATTTGGGCTTCTTGCACTTTCCAGAAACACCTGGACAGCTTCTCCATTAAATTACAAAACAATATGTAATTTCATTTAACCTGCATCAGTAATGTTTTGGAGGCTGTAAATAGACATCCAATCCTGTTGTAGTTTAGCAGCTTTTAAACAGTGATAATGATAGCGGTGCACAGTTTACATATTTACCAGTATGCATGCAGGGTGGTGACCCCATAACTTCAGCAGAATTAAAATTCAGCTCCTCAAGTGGCATTTGATTGAGAATAACTATAACACTTTGAGAACAGCTGTGCTATCACGTCTAAATGGAGACATTTTCTTATCTACTATGAAACTATAAATTAAACCCCATTGCAGTTGCTAAGTGATTGCTTTAATGTACCATCATTACGGATGGCATTCTGACTAACAGTAGGGCTTTTTGTACAATAAGAGCAATTTTCCCACCATTGACTGAGGTCAGATGACGAACCTGAACTCACCAGCGAATTAGACACAGATCTCTAATCTCGGAAGTTTTTCATGTGAAGCAAATATTTGCATCACAAGGAGTTGGTATAACATCCTCTGATCAGCTGATTACCATAGTGATGAGAATCTTCAAAGGGAAAACTTTCTTCTTCTGGGGTTGAGCTCAGAGTTATAGGTTATGAGCTGCAATATTGACTGTCTCCGAGGGCATGTTCTGCTCAGCAGCAGGAATATGGGACACTCCACTGTTGATTATAATGAAGTAGGGGAAAAGGCAAAGCTTACTTTTGGAAGGCAGGGGGGAAAAAAAAAAAGAGGGAAGCAGTCTTTTTTGACAGAGCTCATTATCTTCAGTGAAGGTGTTTGAGGCTTTAAAAAAGAAGCAGGAGAAGTGGAGAAGAGAGGGAAAAAGAGCTGGAGGTGGAATATCCAGGAAGGTTGAAGATTTGTGGTGCGATGAGCTTTATACTGTGGGGATCCATTTCTTAATTATTCCTCCAGGACAGTCATTTCCCTTCCATTCCGTGGCTATAAAACACACTCCATATGGCACATTTGGCAAAGGGCATTATTCTGTTCCTCAACAGGCAGGCATCCGGGGTGAGCCTGACTGTCTGAAATGTGCTGACACCTGAATTTGTGAAACAGTTAAAGGGGTAGGGGTAATGGGTGGAGCGATTAGTGTCTGCAAAACAAATGTCCACTATTCTTTTGTTGCAACAGATACTCCCACCTACGCCTCTCATCTTCATATTATAATCTGTGAGTTAGTATAAGTCCTCTGACAGGGGGGCTGGAGAATAAGGGGGCACTATTCAAGTTAAGTGATGGAAAGGAAAAGTAGTTTTGGATGGCGTGCCGCAGTCTGTTTTGTGGTGTGGGTCCGATGCCAGACATCCCCCCTCTTTGTGATACTGCTACTCAGCACTGCAGCACTGTTGCAACAGGATGGATCTCTCCCTTAATGTGTGTGTATGTTAGAGAAAGGGAGACGGAGCATGAGAGGAGGGTCACACAAATGAAAATGAAGTCACAGCATATCAGGGCAGCAGCAACACACAGCGCTGATATTGAGATAACAAGCATGTTGCCCCCGCGAGAGAAAACTGTAAAGAAATGAAGCGGCTCAGACATCCCTCAGAAGATTTTTGCCTCCATTTGTTTTAGGAGGGCGCTGAAATAGGGTGGCAGGCTGCCAGTGATGAGCACTTGTCTGCGTATGTGTGGGAGAGAGTCACTTTATCACACGTGTCTTACAAAGTGAGGACAGAACATTTCCCTAAAGTCCCACACTTAATATTGGAAGCAAACCTGTAGAAATTGATTGATTGGAAACGATTATCATCCTACAGGGGAGGGAATGAGTAATGCTGGATGTGTGTATCATAGATTTTCTTCTGCTGCAATATATTCAAGACTTGAAGCTGGAATCGAAGAAGCGGAGTCATCTTACATATAAGACTGTACAGACAACAGATCATATGCATATTGTACGTGGATTTAACATACAATACAGAACCTATTCCTGCAGGAGAAACAGATTGTAAGCTGCATGTACATGCCACTTACTTAACTATAAAAGCAACCATGTATGTATAGTCCGTAGTCCTGAATAATTAATGACATCTACCACAAAAGTGGTCCTGCTTCTCTACTGAATTAAGTATGATTGATCCTATTACGCTTGGAACCACGACTCAAACAACATCCCGATCAATTGAGTCTATCCAATAGCAGTGCAGGAGGTGTAAAATAAGATTTGGGGAAGATGTGGGTAAGCACTTACAAAGGTACAGGCCATTAAACCTTTCACTGGATGCACTGAGTGGGAAGTCGCTCTGTGACATCACAGTGCCAGAGAGGGATGGCTTAATTAAAGTTTCATCCGACAAATATTCATGTGAGTTTAATGATCCTGAATCACTTCATTCCACATGAATTATGAATATTAATGAATAAGAGAGAAGGACAGAGGAAGGGTGTGCTGTGTAGGTTGGAGCCTAAAGCAAAAAGTGTCATCCAGTAATCCAGGACAGAGGTCGTAATTTCAAGTGTGCCTGCATTGTGTGAGCTTATCTTTACGTGTGTAACCTCGTTACACTATGCGGAAGCAATAAAGCACCAAAAGCTTTCACCAGAGTAGGGGTTGGTGGTGGGGGCTTATCTCTGGGGTCCTGCCCTGCCATATTTTTCCTTGTTGAATTAACATTTAAGAAGTATTTTCCTTTAAGCATTGTTCCATTTAAAAATATTATTACTACTACTACTAATAATAATAATTCCACTTATAATTAATACAATGCAGCCAAGCTTTATGTAAAATTTTTTAGGAAGGTTGTCACAAAAAACAGAAACTGGTACACTTGTATTAATGGTGAAGGTAGAATATATGGGGTTTTAAATCTAAAGTGCATACTACTGTTTCATTTTAGCTCCTAAAGTGTTTTGGTAATTGCTCTAAATTAGTGCAATTGCTTTCTGCTTGAGCACCGCTTGTTTTCCAACAAATTAACAGGCTCAAGAGTGCCCTGCTTGACAATATCTTGGATCATAAAAAGTCAGGCATATCTGTGGGTTTCTTCTGCAACATTAGACTTGCTGATTCTGTGGATTAATGAATAAGTAAAGGGGAAAAAATGTACTGATGTGATGTAAACTGCAGATTGGTTAAAATTGTATTTGGAGTGTCTTAACTTCACAGAATGTCAAATGTCGAAATTGATTCTCTGCTAAATATAATGTTGTATGTTCTCTTATTTACATATAACAGGAGCAAATGATATGCAAACGTCTTCATATAACTGATGCAGTTAAATAATATTAAATGTTGTGTAACATATTTGTGTGTTGTCAAACATATGCTTAAACATATCAACACAAATAGTAGTACACTGGAAAGGCGAGCATTATTGCAGCATCACAAAAACTATGAGCCATTCAGAACTCTCATATTAAGAGACATTAAAGTAGGCTAAAAGCTATGAGGAAAAAATAAATAAATAAAGGAGGATATTTCTGTGACAATCAAGTCTCAACCCCTTTTCTGAAAAAAAAACAAAACAAAAAAAAACACTCTTTAAACTCATGCATTTTATGTCTTCCACAGTACAAAGCAAGTGTATCCTATCTCCACATAGATAAATCCCCCACTAGTGCGACTTTGCCATTAACAGCATGACTGATTCAATGCTGCCATCTGCTGTTGATTTTAATGCTCTTCAATGGAGCTCACAATATTTTTGAGGTATGAATGAACAGAGTATGACTAACACATCTAATTAATTCTCGTCAGGTTATGTATAAAAATCAAACTATTCCATTATTTATTTGGCAAAGCAAAAATACAAGGCATTGTATTCAGTTACTACAGCCCGTAATGGGTTTTACAGATTCAGCAGGTCTGTTTTCTTCCAGTCCATTTACTCCTTCCCCTCATTTCCACACTGTATACTTTGTCCTGCAGAACAGCGCTTTCACAGTGCTCTCCTAAATCCCATCCAATGGTTATAAAAAGGGAGGAGGAAATACATCAGGGAGATGTATGGGCTAATGGCAATGTAGAGACCTAAAATAGATCTAAGGGCTTTAGTCATCAAATAGTATACTGCACAGGTGTGGTTTTATGGTTTAGCCGTTTTTTTACTGCTTCCATTGCAACCTTGCAGCATTTAAAATCATAAGCATTCTGTTGGAAGGTGCCAGTAAATTCAATACGTCAAGTGTATGCACAACAGCACAGTTTGCAGAAGACATGAATACAGCCAAGATTCTGGCGTTATATTGCGGTGTGCATTGCCACAGGAGTAAAAGCACACTGCATGGAATAAACATGTCACACAGATTGCAGGGTGTATAGCTTGCCTATATCTTGGATGCTATTCTGATCTTCCATAAAACAGCTAGAAAAATTCTAATAAAGCAGTAGTCAAAGTATCTTCTATCCCTACTTCTCTTGATAAGAGCTTTGCCACAGAATAATCTGTAAGGTTATTTCCCTTGCATGAAGGAGAAAATCATTACAAATTACACTGGTTTAATTGATATTGAGGACAGAGACAGAGGTTAAAGCCTTTCACACCAAATTCAGTGGTTTCGTCAGCACCAGAAACACTTAGTTCCGGATAATTAAGTCGATTGATTCACAGTCAAGAACAGGGCTTTCTAAGTAAATGAACTTAAGGTGATGAGACAAAAGAAGAGTAGAAAACTAGAACATCAGCCTATGATTTGGACCAACAAATAACTGTATTAGAATTAATAATCTTTATTTGTCAGTATAAATTACATGCAACACACTGAAATTCACGTTGCATTTATCCAATCATTAGCTGAAACATGCAAGAACATCACCCACTGCAGACTAGGGGCAGTGGGCTGCCATGTCAGGCATCCAGGGAACAAATGGGGGATTGAATCCCTTGCTCAAGGGGTACATAAGTCAACAATTTCTCTGCTCGTCCTGGGAATCGAACCAGGAACACAAGCCGATTCTCCAACTTTCTTGACCACGGGTGTCTCCCAAACAAGTGTTTTGGACAGCTAATTCACATTTTTTGTACCAAAGTGCCGACTGTCATGCTATTTATTGTCAACGCAACAATGAAGTGAGGAAGACAAAACAATGAGCTCGTTACTACCTAATGATCAACTGCAGTATTAGTGAAGTTCATAGAAACTTTAATTAAAATGGTAATCAGAATTTGTATTGTATTATATCTATTTCCTACCTCTATATAAAATATTATTGTGGACATGGGAAAATAAATTATTAATTTCCAGAAGAAGAAATTATCCGCATCTCAACGTAATTTGCCATTATAAGTAACGTAAATCCACTGTTCCTCACGACTGACGTAAAATGTCAGCTCTACTGCAAAGGCGTATTGCTTTACGGCATCACTGGGCCTTCCGTCTATAATTCGCGGAAGGTTTAACGCCGGACATTTGGAGAGTGCCAAAATCTATTACAGTACAATGGGAATAGAGGAAGAAACAGACAGGACGGTCTTCATAAGAAATTTAGACTCAAGAGTGACAGAGGAGCTTTTGTTCGAGCTGTTTTTACAGGTACTGTTGTTGCTAACGTCACATTAGGCTAGTAAGTATCAGTTGGATGATAAACATAACAGAGTGAAGTCGAAGGCATACAATGGAAAACAGAAAGTAATGTCTTATGTTCGTGAGCGTTAATTAAAGCTTCTTTACATGCACACAGAACGTAAACCATTTCTGTGCACACACACACATTCTAGAAACAATTTTTTTATCTTGGTGTTTTTAACTTGGCTAGGCTAACCACTGTTAGCCTCAGTCGCTGTTTACAATGCTAACGCTTCGCCAAGGTAACCACTAATCTGATTGGATTTGCAGGCGGGACCTCTCATCAAAACTAAAATTCCAAAAGACTCGGATGGGAAACAGAAGACGTTTGGTTTTGCCGTTTATAAACACGAAGTGTCCGTACCATACGCCATGCAGCTCCTTAACGGAACGTCGCTCTTTGGGAGAAGTATCCACGTGCAGTTCAGATCGGGTAAGTTGACGGTGTTTTAACAGGTGAAAAGACTTGACCACTAATTACAAAGTGATTATGAAAATCATTTCAACCTCATCAAGTTTCGTTCGCATACGTCCATTGGTGTGGGAAGATGAGTTGCATTTCGTAATGAAACATCAGCTAACATACTCAGACCAGTAATTCATTACCTAAATGTGTCATATATACTGTAGCAGAGTTACATATCTTTTACTCACATAACGTCCTATGGCCCAAGTTTTTCCTAATACATTTATTTTAGAATAAAAGCGTTAAGTTAAACCAGATTTCAGTACTAATGTAATGGCAGGGTAGTTTATCTGGATTTAATTAAATTATCATAATAAAGTAGCATGTCTCCGTATAATAATGTTACTCGTCATTGTGTTTGAAACCAGTTATTCTGCACTGTTTCAGAAGCGAGGTCAGATTTTTTGGGTTTTTTTAGACTGCATTAAATATCTACTGAAGACGAAATCAAGCTCAATAGTTAGTTATCATCATAATAACAATAGTATTATATTAATATATACCAAAAGTGGTCATTTTGAAGATGTGAATGTGATGACACTTTCTAAGGCTCTTGAGCCTTCCCACCGTGATGTAGAGCCAACTGTTTTGGAATAGCTGACTTCATATAATTGTTTCAACAAAAAATATTATTACCTTTTTATCAGATGTGCTGCCTATTAGCCCTTTAGTGGAACTCCAACATCTGAAGCTGAGGCCGTTCAAACAACCAAATACACTATTTTATCTCTTTTACTGCTGCCCCTGTTGGCTCATTTGTCTATTAGAATTTGAACCAACATGTTCCTACACCAAAGTCATTCAGTAAAATACCAGAGCTGGCTGTTTAAGGTGGCTGCAGAATACTTGTTATTGTCCGCAGAGTCTGGTAGGTGCGAAGAGTGCTTAAGGGCTGCAGTTTCTGCAGTTTCAGTTTGAAAAGACTGTACAAGGGTTGGAAAACGTGATAGAACTATTAAAAATATAATGCGCTTCTAAAGTGATAGTTAGTTACTTCTGTATTTATTTATTTTCACAAAAATCTAAAATAATCCCATCAGACCCTCATATGGTTCTACATTGGTGTCTTTCAGAATAACTGCCTCATACATCCAAATCTGCCCCCTCCTCATACTTCTACTCAGTGTGTTTCTGACTTTGTAGTACTTGTTAAATTTTTGCATTGGGTGGAATTGAACTCACAATAGTGAAGATGAGTTTACACTTGTTACATACATTGCTGTGCAAAGGCCTCTCTGTTAAACTTGGATTCCTGCTGACAGGGTGTGTCCTTTTCTGACATGCTACAACATGGTCCAAAATAAGTCAAAATCAGATGGTCACTTTATCCCTCTACACTTTAAAAAACAATAATTGCACCATATGTGTGCTAGATAAGAGTTTGTAATTGGTTACTTGTTCACTTACAACCTGCCAAGGAGGTTATGTAATCACCAGGGTCTGTTTGTTTGTCTGTCTGTCTGTTTGTTTGTTTGTTAGTTAGCAACATAACTCAAAAAGTTATCAATGGCTTTTAATGAAATTTTCAGGAAATGTCCGAAATGGGACAAGGAACAAGTGATTAGATTTTGGGGGTGATCCAGATCATCATCTGGATCCAGGATTGTTTTATAGCATTTTCAGTTGAATAACCTCTCAGCTGGCATGTCTGTTTCTGCACATGACATTTGACACCATGTCAATGTGGCCCTATTGTTTATCTGTTGGTTGGTAACCCACTTCAAGGGTATTATATGTTATTGCTGATGTCGCCATGACATGTACAGCAGCATGGTGGGGAACTGAACTGCCTTGGTCTAGGCCTGCGCTCTCCCGAGTATTTTTCTAGTTAACTGTTTTTTTTCCTTCTTCTGCCCAATCACAGGTAGCAGTCATGGAAGCAGTCCGGTGAACTCACAAAATTCAATTCCTGCAAATACCCCAAATCCCCATGGTCAGAGGTAAGAATCAACTCCCAACGAACCACTTAAACCAAAATTTACGTATTCAGCATTGGTCAGCTGCTTAGAGTCTTTTGTCTCACCTTCAGCACTGATAAACCTGCATTGAACTTGTGCATTTGTCAGTTTTTGCACAAATATTCATGCATCATTCTGTGAGATACACCTTTCAGCAAGTTTTTTTCAAGGTTTCTTCTTTGTTCTGCTTTTTTTCATCTGTGTGTCAGTACAGAGGAGGTAAAGATGCAGTGTACGTGGACAATATGGAGTCCAATAGACACATACCTAGTGAAAAGTACATCAAGTCTAAACTAAATAATCAGTTTTTCCCCAGGGGCTGCACAATTTATCATATTACAATATCAATACTATACAATGTAACCTCCAAAAGGATGCAAATTAAAAGGTCCAGAATGATCTAATTATAGAAATGTGGAAAGAAAAACAGTCTCTATTGGTTTTTTGGTTCAGTAGCACAGAGCAAAAAATGCTCAGTGAAAAACGGAGAAAAAACACTTTATGTATTTTTTTTTTTAATGCTAGTTTAACTTTGTATGTTTGCGTTGCGAACTTCAAAATGAGTACTCTGCATTTTCTTTGATAACTTAACAAAAAGAAATTGAAATTCTAATAGCAAAAAGCAGTGTTCCCCATAGTCATTGCAGTTTTTTCCACCGTCATCCAGCTCTATTTTTGTTTTCATTCCTGTTATTGTTACTGAATAAGCCTAAAATTGAGTATATGTATTTTTACCAGTGTTTGTGAGCAGCAGATCACATAATGTGCACATAACAAATCAACAGTTAGTCATTTTAGACATACTACTACTATATATAAACAGTCCATACAAGACCTCTTTATTGAAAAGCACTTAGGCATGCATGTTTTTATGTCACTGGTGATGTCCTGTGTACTAACGGGACTGGAATGGTCTGTTCTTACATTTACTGTGAGACCCAGAGTGTCTTTCATGTTTCTGCCAAATTCCAGTAATGACTGTTGTATAACTTTGATGTTTATAGACAAAGAGAAAATGTTGGCCCTGAATTTACATTGGTGTTACAGTACAGTATATTTTGTTTATAAATCTTTCGTTCCAAGGTGTTATTTCATTAGAAATGTGACTGTATCAGCTTCAAATGCATTTCTTTGAAAATTTGAAATGAGACTATAAAATTAAAGAAAAGAAATAAAAATTAATACTCTTCAGAATGGTTGCTTGAAAGAAAAGTTTGTCAGAAACTAATCAAAGCTGCTTTGTAATTTATTTACACTTACTGCCTTATGAGGACAATGCTATAGTCACACATTAGTGTATAGAAACACTAATGTGTCACAAATAGAAGTCTTTAGATAGCAACAAAATAACCTGGGAATGAAAGACTAATTTGTGGTGAATACAGAGATGATTACAAAATCAGTGTAAAATTTTTGAAGGTTTTTCTCTGAACTTTGTCTCATACATCCAGCTTTACATAATGTTAACATGTAAACTTTAAATTTGCTCACGGAATGATCCAACAAATATTAAGACGAAGGCCCTTGTGTGATGAAAAATATTTACCAAGTCTCTTTTTTTCCTCTTACAGGATTCCAGCTCAGTTAAATTCTCCACCATATACTCCGCCCCAAATGCAGAGGTCTTTCTCCTCTCCTGATAATCTGCAGAAGCATGTCACGGTAACCTGTTAATGTTAATCTACATTCATGTTTAAGTATCATTTATAAAGGCTGCTTTTTATTGGTGAAAGTCTGTGGTTTATTCCAATAAGGGGCATTTTAACACTATATCAATTGTGTTAAATCTTGTCTTAAACCAGTCTTTTCTTCAATCCATAGATGAACAACATGATGTTGCAGGTTCATATGCAGCAGCTTGAACAGTTGAACAGCGCCTTCTGTAAGCCTCTGCAGAGGCAGCCGGGTCCAGGTGGAAACGGAGGCGGTTCATGGCAACACGACAACCCTCATTGGCACCATCCATCCCAGATGAACAGCGGTGGCAGAAACCAGCGCTACGGCGATGAACCAGGTTCTGGTCGCCACCGGGACGGCTATCACCACCAGAATGATAGAAGCGGCGGTCGTCACTATGACAACAGGGGCAGCAACAGGCATCACGATGACAGAGGAGGCAACCGCAACTACCAAGATGGCAGATGGAGAAAATACTGAGGCATGTTAATGATTTCTGGACTTCTGTTTTTTTTTTCCAATCTGTGGACAGCTTACTTTAGGAGATCATAAATTATGTTGATATAGTCCCCACATCCACTCAGGTTGTTTATACATGGTTCTACCAATTACGGGGATTTATATGAAATATGCCTTAGAGCTTTTTTTTTTTTTTTGTTCATTTTTAAGATGTTTTTAAACTTGTACAGTACTTTAATGTGAGCTTTTCCTCACAGATGTCATAAATATTTTGAGGTTTCATGCGGGCAAGGACAAACGTTAGACTTGATTAGTAATGAAACAAAATATGGATTACAAAAAAACGTTGGAAAATGGCCAGTTTTTTTTATGCAAATTGTCTTTAAATGGTGCTTCCACAATTTTGGATTCTTCAGGTATTTTGTAAAAGAAAAAAAAAATCAAGATTTTCAGCTAAAGGTTTCACCAGCACCAATTTGTGCATCAGAGCACCATTCTTTCTTACCGATAAGCAGTTGTCCTTGCTCCTTCTGAAAATGTTTTATTTTATTTTTAACGGAGTCTGTAAAACAAATTCATGATGTTTTAAATGGAACACTTTCATTATTATAAAGGTCCTTTCATCTGAGCGTGGCATTGTCTTTTAATCCCTACAAAACACAAATGCTTGGGTTTAACTGTACATCGACAATGATACAGCTCTTTCTGATTGTGTGTCACTTCTCAGGGAATTCTACTGTGTGTGTTGATGTTACATGATGTAATACATGCACACCAGGCCTCATGTGAACCTATAAATGGCCTACCTGTAACTAATATGCTTGTGCAGGGGCTTATGTAGTAATCTACAGGTGGCGCCATGCACATCCTTTTATTGAATCAATTAAGATGTTAAATATAACGGAGCCCTGACCAGCTCCAACATTTGATCTTTCTATTTAGGATGCTTTCAAGTCTTAACGTGGATTAAACACCTTCTGCGCTCACTTTGCAGCATAGGCTGGATCGTTTATTTCATAATCAGAAGTGGCCGTAGTTATGTCCTATTCTTCCTTAGTCGCTGTTAATCAAAAGAGTCTTCACACCACCTTAAAATGGTACAACTTCTAGATGCGATTACAAAAAGTAGCTTATTGTCCCATCCCAGAATTAGCAGCACTTTGATCCAAAACATCTCAGGTTGCAGGCAGCCTCTTAGCGTTTATACCCCAGTGTCTCTGTTACAGCCTGCTTACAACAAAGTGATGATCAAATCCCTTAATGTCCGAGCTGAGGTCATAATCTACCCTTCCGAAAGTGCTTATTCCTCTAACAGTGCCATATCAACAACTATATCCCCCCCAATAAACCTGTGTCCAAAAGTGGAGGTGTATTTGCACCCTCTGCTCTAAGCCCTGTGTCTTCCCTGTAATCTGTGTCGTGTCAGATTGCATCCTGATGCTCCCAAATCGCTCTAATAGAGAGTATCCTCTGTTCAGTGTCAGTACTAGGAAGGCCTTTATTACACTCCTGGCTGGGGCATAACTCTTTTAATTGGTTGATCTGCCTGGCGTCTCCAGCCCTGGAGCGGCCGGATTACAGAGCCTGCTCGGTAGCCGCTGCTGTGTGGACTTATATAGAAGCTTGTCTCCTGAAATGATCCACTTCCAAACACCCGGAGACCCTCCCCTCCCCTCTGCAGCAGCCCAACAACGCAAACCGCAAGTGACAAGATGCCTGCAGCCGTGACTCCTGGATCTGCGCACCACACACGGGTTGCTGGGTTCACTGGTGACACTGTAGCAGGAGAAATAGGCCGAATTCAGACCCTTAATGTATGAGGGGTCTTCATCATAGACTAATTTAGAGTTTGGAAGTTTTATCCAGGATTTAACATTTTATAGGGCACTCATAGGAATACTCTGAAATTCAACATTTCCAACCTTAGTGTGTTATTGGAGGACAAAACAAGACTTTAATACTTTTGTGAAATTTTTCAAATTTGTTCTGGTGTAGAAAATTAAGGTCAATGAAGTTACCATATTTGGTTCCTTGCCTGTAAGTGGCAAAAAAAAAAAAATCTACAAAGTATAAATAAAAAGTAAGAAAAATACTTGTAATGTGAAAGGAACATGTATTTTAGAACATTAGAACATCACTTTTAGAACATTAGACCAACATAAGTGCTGATCCAGACACCTGTCAACATGCACATTATCCCTTTGAACATCATTACTTACATTAGTACCATTGCCTCATGGTACCTAACAAAGCAGGTACAGGTGGACCTTACAGACCCTGAGATTGTTGACTCACTGTCCTCACTTTAACTGTTGTTGAAATGACCAAAAATAGTCACAGCCAGATAAAGGGTTAAAAAATACAAGGCTATTCAGTGAACTTGGTGGAAAACAGCTACACATTTATATGTGTTGTATTATTTTTTATTTGTAGGCATAATAATATATCTTAATAATATACAAGCCTATATAGCAACTCAGTTTTTTTCCGCTTATAGCCGGCCATCAAAAAGTAAAATGTAGTCCCCAGACTGCAGCAGCAGTTGTTCTCATCTCCCCCTTTGATCAAGCCATCAAGCCTGTGAAAAGCAGCCGAGCTTTCCCATGCAGAGCTGCCACATTTCCTCCTCCATAATCCTCCTCACTTTGAACAAGGCGGCGGCGGAGGCACAAGCCGGAGCGACTTCCATTTATTTTCGGTTCTTGAGATGATAATCAGATGCCGCTTAGGACACCGAAGTTTAACACGGACGATCCGCACAGTCTGTAGAAAAAGGCTTACTGTTAAAATAAATAAATGGAAATGAACTAAACGGAACTTTCTTCATTTTTCCAAAGTGCGCATCAGTAGAAACACAAGTGTGTGTGTGTGTGTGTGTGTGTGTGTGTGTGTGTGTGTTTTGTTTAATAAATAAGAAGAAGTGATTTGAGGAATAATTTCTACAGATTTGTTTTAGGAAACAATGATGTGATTAATTGAACATCAGCCCGATGGTGACAGACAAACGCTACAGTTTTAGTTCAGTTGAAAACATTTGATTTATTATATATTTCAGAAATAAACCCCGGTGGAACAACTTGTTTATTTTTTCAACGCCTTCTGATCACATTCAATAGTTGATTAATAATAGTTACATTACTACCACACCAATAATGATGACAAGTAAACAAAGAATAAGGACTTTATCAACTTAATCTATATGTATGTTTGTTTTTTTATTGTGCACGTTTAGCATTGTTCTGTCTAGTGTAAGACATTTTTAATAGTTTTTAATCGGCTATTAAAAACAATTCTAATAACGGACCTATTTATAATTAGAAAAAATAATGCTAAGTATCCCAATAGGCTGCATTATCTTAATAACAGGCCACAATAACAATTAACGCACAAATTATGACAATACATATCATTCAACAATTTCCATGAATAATATAGCCTATAGAAAAATTTGGATACACACTTAGAAAAGCAAATAAAATAAATAAAATTTCAGCCCCGTGATCATAATTCATTTAATTGTTGATTTGATAGGGCCTATAAGGACACTGGCTCAGACAAAGAAAATGACAGTTTTTAGTCTAACTCAAGTTAAAAATGGATTAAACATGATTTCCCATGTCGCATGCAGTGAAACTCAATGTATATTATTAAACAAAACATACTTTTATAAAGGTAACTCGACTGTAATCGATTAAAACAGATGTAATCTAATTACATCTTTTGAAATAACAAGACGGGAGGTAGAATATTTCTTTAATAAAAATTATATAAAACCACAGACATTCGAACTACCTTCCTTCAGATATAGCCTATTATCGCAGTATTGGTTATATAATAGTGTAAAATATTAACTTTTATATATCCTGTCGTCAGTTGTCACTTTAAATCAGTGTGTTTCACGTGAGGAAACAGACTTTTGTCAATGTAGCGGGTCAGTGTGTATAGCACGTGTGTGTCTGTGTGTGTGTGGGAGAGAGAGAGAGAGAGAGAGAGAGAGAGAGAGAGAGAGAGAGAGAGAGAGAGAGAGCGCCTGGGTACATTGAGCGGTAAAGATGTGTTCACAGATGGTTTATATATCAGTGTGTGTGCGCACAGATAGTAGTCACTTCATTACCACTGTGGCAACTCAAGTTGAAGGCTACTGCTCCTCACGACGAAACTTCAGGGAAAGCTACACTGTATTTAAGACAAACAATGAGTTATTTAAGTGCATAAATTTTACTAGTTGTTTTTTCCACAGTTAATCCTGCATAACAGTAGTTGTCAGTGAATAGTAGTATTGTGCAGTAAAGCGCACGGCGCACAGCGAGAGATCATGCACTGTCAAGCCGAGTTGAGGCTCTCCACCCCCGGCCAGCTGAAAGCTGCCAGACGGCGCTACAAGACCTTCATGATAGACGAGATCCTCTCCAAGGAAACTTGTGATTATTTCGAGAAACTTTCTCTGTACTCAGTGTGCCCTTCGCTCATTGTTCGACCGAAGCCTCTTCATTCATGTTCGGGTAAGAAGACTCTTGTTCTTATACAGACCAGTTCAGAAAGAAACACATTAATGCAGAGCACTGATAGATTTGTGGTCAAATTAAAAGAAGTGAGTATTACGCACGGGAATAGTGAAACCTAACTTTCATTATTGCTTTTTGTTTGATATTCAGACATCATCCATCTGAATAGTGTGGAGGTCTGGACACGCGCGGTCGGTAGTTCTGTTGTTCGGCAAAATGTGTTTTGGTTTTAATTTTATTATAATTATGTTTACATTAATTTTTTTAAGCAGTAATCTCCCTACGGAGTTTTAATTACAGTGTTTGTTTTGGACTTTTGTCATGTTGTTGGTAAACCTGTATCGGATAATTTTATTTCAACAATTAGTTGAGGATTATTCGTCATTAACTACTTCCCCTTTGCACCCATAACTTCCCCAATAATCTGTATGTGCAGATCACAACAGTGGAGTGTTTGTGTTAAAAATCACAGTCATGCGTCAGTGATGCTCCGGGGCTTTTGTTGAGCAGAGGATGATAAATGATTTAAATGATTAGTTCATGTATCACCGTAACAATGAGATGAAGTGGCGATAAGAAAAAAAAAAACTTAAGTCGAACCATTAATTGTGAAGTCATAACTTTGAAACTTTAGCTTTCAGTGGGTGTTGTGTTAAACTAAAGTTCCCAACTAACGAGTTTTGCTGCTGAGAGGCATTTGTATATAGAAGGATTATGTCCTGAGCTAATATGATGTAAATTAAGGTTACATGTAACAGAGTAAAGCTGTGTAAGAAAGGTGACATTTACAGTGTGAACTGTACCATCCTGGAAAAACTGAATAAATAAAGGATAAAGGAGGAATTAAACTGCTCATTAATGTACAGAATTTGGACTACACAAATAAAACTATGGAACAAAACATGAAGGACAATTATTCATACAATAAGATTTTAAAATTTCCCTT
Source organism: Apogon talboti (assembly GCA_037367365.1). Taxonomy (NCBI): domain Eukaryota; kingdom Metazoa; phylum Chordata; class Actinopteri; order Kurtiformes; family Apogonidae; genus Apogon; species Apogon talboti. The sequence goes on from JAPQRQ010000006.1 coordinate 11,553,808, forward strand.
TAATTAATAGTAAATGTACTTGAAATGTTAGTTTTATCCCAACTGATGCTACTTCATGATGTAGAAAGGTGTTTAAAACAGA
>JAPQRQ010000006.1:11574719-11591970 GCA_037367365.1 Apogon talboti
AGGCTGTGGTAGCAATTTTAAAACTTTTCTGCGGAACACTGAACCGGTGTTTCCACAAAAGATTTTGCTCTTGTCAAAAAAAAAAAAAACACAAACAAACAGTAACAACTGGATAGAAACACCCAAAGTGAGATGAAGGCCATGTGGGTGGTGGGTACTGTCAGAGTTTCCTACTGTGATCATAACTCATTCCCAGGCACAGCTGAGTACAAGGGAGTCATCCATACAAAATCCAGCAAAGCTTGTCGTTTTTTTTCCCCTTCTGTGACCTGGTCTGGCCTTTTTCGAGATGTATGCTCATTTACCATTTCAGACTGTGGATTTTATGGTGCTCTTCCTTGCCTCAGTTTGCAGTAACAAATCAAAGCTTTCAGATAGAGAGAATGGCTTACAAGGGAGAATGTTTACAGCTGGCAGCAAATCAGATGCTGACAACATACTATACATCTATGAAAGCTTTAGCTCACAAACTTTCTAGGTGGAACGTTGGAACCGTCCTATTTAATAACAAATGAACTGATATTTGAACTTTTAAGTTTAGTTTTCTGCGCAAATCGAAACATCTTTTACAGATTTACTATGAACAAACCTAAAGGATTCTTATAAATATAATTCCTTAACTTGTCACTCAGGGTTTTCCCTAATGTTAAAGAGCAGCGCTTAATGCACTTAATTTAGCCTACATGAAAAACTGAGCTCAACAGGCTTGTAATCCACATTTTACACAGCGACTTGACTTTATAAAGGAAGCCGCTCTAAAAGCCAAGGAAGTGTCAAAGGCAGTCGGGGAAAAAGAGCAATAGTGCCGGCTGTGTAATGTGGGATCAACTGAGTGGCAAAATGACTGAGCAATTACGTATTTGTTGAAAGCCCATTTCATAGGCCTGTGCTGAGCTGAAATAAAATGAGCTGAACCAAAGAAATGTGCGCTAGTCTGTGTGTATTTTTGTGAGCCTGATTCTTCTGTGTCTTGGCTTTTTCTTCCTATTCAAACCCATTTTATCAACTGAAGGTTTTTTTTTTTTTCCTCCTGCTCTGCGAGTGCAAAGATAACTTCCTCCTTGTCAAAAATTCTTTAAATAAGACTTTTTGACACAAATCCTATAGGATGCTTTCCTGTGCTGACAGAATTGACTTTCCTTTTTGCACGGGTGAACACTTAACACATCTTTCTGCAGAGAAATTCACATGTGTGTGTGTGTATGCGCACTGAGGGACTTAATACCACTTAAATTGTGTTGTGTTGGGCCAGCAGGCAGGTAATGAGCTCAGGTGAGGGATCAGTTCTCTCGTCAGATAATTCCACTGCGGAAAAAAAAAAAAAAGAGAGAGAAAAACAACAGAGTATGGGTATTGTTGATTGGCAAGCTGTGAGGAGCTTCTATTTTCTCAACATCTTTAGCTTCTCCTCTGTCAACTGCTCTGACAGCAGAGCATGTCAGTGATTCTGTGACGGGGCTCTGCACTTTTCTGCCACGACTGATGTCAGGGAGCAGCCAGGGGTCAGACGTCAGCTCTAACAGCTCCAACGGGGGGCGGCGCTAACAAAGAGAGGGGCGGAGCTGACAGACTGACACGGTTCGCTCGCTGTTACTCAGTCCCATATGTGGTTTTATGAATGAAATAAACAAAGTAGTTCTCCTATATTTATGTATATACGTTAATGAAAGAACACTCACAATCTCTGTTGAAGATAACACGAACTGAAGTCATTATAAAACGCCTCAGAACAGCTGTGCTTATGGACGAGGCACATGCAAGCTGCTACAAGGTGAGGCAGATGCACGCCTGACTCACATATGGCTTATTCACAAGAAAACTACCACATGTTACTCAAGGCTGTCATAAATAACCAGTGCAAATTGCAAATCGTAGACAGAGGTTGACATGATTAAGTTTTTGTGGGCATCATCAGTTAAATTACTCACACTTAGACATCTTAATAAGTTCAACAATAACAGGGTAATTCAACAGCATAAGCTATGTCTTGCATGAAACAAGTCAGGCCAAACGTATGGCTGATTTAACAATATCAATAACTGTATGGTATAATAACGTTATAACAGCAATTTGAAGGTATAATTTATTTCACAGGGTGTAGTTTAAAGCATAAGTACAAGCCTACAGATACGAATGATATACAACTTAAAATCGTGCTTTCCAGGTTCTAAATTATAGCTCAATCATATGAAAGAATGCACTTTAGCAGGTATGTGTTGCACTTTCAGTCCCTTTCCCTGCTTCAGACAAAACCTTCTTTATATGGGACACACTCAAGTGAGTCAGTTCCTCTTGACTTGCTGTCATAAGGCATCAGAAACCACTGCTCCATGAAGAGCAGGACCTGCCAGCTTGCCAAAGGTTCATCCCTCTCCACCTGTTGTGGCACTCGTTGCTATAAACATTTGAGTAATTTGAATTGAGAATGCAGTACTGTAATGTTTCCTTCAAGATGTTATCTGCCTGCTTCTGGCAAAATGCCATGCGCTCAGGGTGTATGCACAGGCCAGAACTGATCCGCACACATACACAGGCATGCAAAAGAAATCTATTAAATACAGAAGAGGAGGAAAGATTTTTTAAGGTGAAAATGAGGAGGGGTGGGGTGTTGCAAGGAGGTGGTATCTCTGCCCTTAGCTCTGACAAGGTGAGCTCTGTTTGCCCCCAGGACTGACTACATAAACAACATTGCTGGATGGTGAAGCAAAAGGAAAAGGCTCTGAGCCATCACTGAATATAGATAATTTCATAAGCACTTAAAAGGTGATGAAACACAAGGGCATGGCAGATGGGCGAGAGATAAGTTGGTGTGTTTTATGTTTTAGTATGTGTGCGTATGTGTGTGTGTTCACTGAGAAAAAAAGACAAACACACTCTATCACATTGTCAGCAGGTGCCAAAAGGAAAAGCATGTGAAAGAAACACAGCCTCTGACAATGCATTACACATACCCAGACAATGCTGCTATTATTATTAGTGTTTTGCAAATGTTAGTTCAATCTCTATGCGTTAACCCTATTTAGTGTTGCAGCTCATTTCACTCATAATGTTCACCAACTGACTCAGCAGTGTAGTATTTAGACCGCTGAGTGTAAACTGCAGTGATTTGATCCTCTGTTCATTCAGCATTCATTTACTCACTTAATCCTTTCGTTCAGTCATTTTTTTCCTGGCGGTTCACTTAATCCATCATTGATGACTATAGGGCCTATCCCAGCATGCATTGTGCAGAAGGCAGGGGAACACCCTGACCATGTAACTGTGTGTCACAGGTCATAACCACTGAAATCCTACTCCTTACAAGCATAAATGCTCATTTAAGCAGTTAAGAAAGTGCACAAAGCAGGTAATCTTTAAAACAAAAAGAAATATGTGATGATTTCTGATGATGTCTTTACACATGTCACAGTTTGTCCTGTTTTGAAATATTGGACAACAAATGCCAGCAGAAAAAGAAAGTCTTCATCACATACAAACAACATCACATCGATATTTTTTACCTGATTTAGCTGCTTTATGAACACAAGCAGTGGTGGAAAGGATGCCTTTGACACAGTACAATATTTTACAGATTACTAGTTGCCCCGTTAAAAATGTAAACATAAAATAACATTTTTAAGTAGTTAACGAAATTAACAAAATGTATGACAGTCTTCTAAATGGACAATAATACTGAAAAGTTGCATCAGTTGCGGCAATAACTATCACTTAATTTCTTCTCAGTAACAGTAACTGATTATAATTTAATTTATGTAGTAATTCAATTTCATAACTCAGTTACTTAAAGGTTATTCTCCAATAATAATCACAAATTACAATTAAACCTAGAAAAGCACTCGGAGAGCGCAGACCTCCGCCAAGGCAGCTCAGTTCCCCACCATGCTGCTGTAACATATAAAAAAAAGTTGGTTACTTAGCAACAGATAAATAATAGGACCACGTTGACATGGTGTCAAATGTCATGTGCAGAAACAGACATGCCAGCTGAGAGGTTATTCAACTGAAAATGCCATAAAAAAATCCTGGATCACCCCCAAAATCTACTCACTTGTTCTTGTCCCATTTTGGACATTTCCTGAAAATGTCATTAAAATCCGTCCATAACTTTTTGCGTTATGTTGCTAACAAACAGACAAACAAAACCTGGTGAATACATAACCTCCTTGACGGAGGTAATAAGAAAGTAAGTCAACCACGTCTAGCACTTTTCACAGATAAAATCACAATAAAAGTTCATAAGTGGCATAAAACATAAACAGGACAACTAAAACAACACATAATTAAAATCCATCATATTAAAACTGTACTGATTCTCATACCTATAAAAGCTAAATGCTCACGATGAAGAAGGGGCTGTCTGTCTAATAAAATATACACTATACCCTCTAACAGATTAAAATATACCCATGTCTGTGAGAACAATCACTATACAAGGCTATAATCAGTGGCACAGAGATATTTTGGAACATCTCACTGTCGGGCATTAATAGCTGAGCTAAAACATGACAATGTTAAAATTTCAGGCTAACTCGTTTACAGGAGATCAAAGCATTATCATTAACCCCTCACATCTGTTAAACACATAATGGCAATCACTATAAATGCAGCCTCAAAATGCATTAGGCCATGATGATGTTTTTCTTTCCTGTGGTGTGGGTGGTAATGATTCAATTTCCATGATAAATAGGGACTAGGTGCTTCCTGATTAGCGGCCAAACTGGAGGGGAAAAACGAGGAAGAAGAGATGAAGAAATGATGAAAATGGCCTCGCTATTAGGTTTGGGACGGATGAAGCACAAGAACAGTCAAGCTTGTTGATCGCTAAATGAGAGAACAAGAGAGAGAGGGGAAGAAAAAAAAAAAGTTACCGCACTATTTCTCTTCCACTAAAGGAGTACCGTAACAGAGCCTCAGGGGGGATTTTCCTTGCAGTTGAGGGGCTTATTTGAATTGGATCTGCTGTTGATTGAAATGAATCGGTCCAATATCACAACTCCTTATAACTCGATCCTGGGGACAGATGGACGAGTCATCCGAGAGGACACTTTCTCTAATCCTCAGTCCTCTCATGTGCTGTGGCATTTTAGGATGTCAGAGAGGGAAGAAAGAGGATGGCAGAGACCGATGACCCTTTGAGCCCTCCAACACACGGAGATATACGCGCCCACACATTCATGCGTTCACACACCGATTCATCCAACGTCAATCTGCGACTCTTGGCTCTGGGGCAAAAACCGATTTCATGGTAGACAGAAGAATGAGATCAAAAACAACAGAAAGGTGTAGAGGACAGTGTTTTCTTAGTTTTACTTCTCATCCAGGAGTCGGAGTGACAGGGTGCCGGTGTCAAAGGTCAGCTTGTCAGACGCAGTTATCTAAACCTGGTTTTGACCCTGTCTTGCCTTTGACTGGGTTGAATTTCAGCGAGACTGAAAGAAAATCCCTCTTTTTTTCAAACAATAGGAGTCATATGAAGACCGAATTATTTCAAATATACTCAGTTTAGATAAAAGCTGTCAGATAATTAATTAGACAATAATGACTTACTGTAGTATATTTTTATTCCTATTTTTTATTGTGACTACCAAGGATAATGCTGCTGAATTGTTTCTATTCTATATAATCCTATTCTATTCTATTCTATTCATTTCTATTTTATTCTATAACACCTTTCTTTTTTCTCAGTAATACTAAGTAATAATTAGTAGTAAGGTGGAAATTGTAAAAAAATATATGTACACATATCCCACTAACAAAGCTCAAATGTACTGCAGAAATCCGCAGAGTTAAGCTCTACTCTATTTTCTCTCCGAGACACTCTCCTGAAAGTAAGCCGTGATATTTGAGTCCTTTCTCCTTCCACTTCCTGCTGTTAAATCAGGCAGATGTTGTCAGCACCACGGTTTGTGGGGATCACATTCACTCATCCTCGACAGCAGAGTAGACGCTCCGTGGTGAAATTCTGACACACAATGCATTGTCACAAATGTCTGCTCTGACAACGGGGCCTCTGCTAATGCTGACAAAAAAAAATATTTGACCATATAATGCAAATCCACTCTAACTTTATGACTTTAATTAGTTTTGAGAATATAAAGCTAAAGGGAACAGACATATACCTATATTTGGCTGATATTCAAGTCCGATCCTCCCACTGACATTAAAAATAATGGTTGTTTCAGGGCTTTAAAGTGTACTTGCCAATATCAAGTTTTATCTATTTCTGTAAAACTTAGCATTTTAACTGTTTGAAGATGAAATACTCGCAGTAGCAATGCATCATCTTAGCTGGTATTTCAGGATGAGTCAGTCAAGGCAAAAGTATAATGAGGACTATTGTTCATGAAGCGCCTTGGATACAAACTAATGGTTGCTATCTTTATCAACACTGGGTCAAAACACATCTGGCAAATTTCTGTTAGCTTCAGTGGCCATAGACAAAGACAGCCAGTGTTTAATGTTGACTGACAAAAATCTGTGAGACATAAATGGTTTACTTAGCCTTTAATACCAGGGCAGGGTATTGAGCATTTGCAACAGAAACCATTGAAATAATATACCTGTATGGTCATAGACATAACCATTCACTGAATTACCTGCATGCGTTCAGTCATGTATGTAAAATCTGATACAGCTAATAGCAATCCATGACCTCTGGTAACCATTGCACAAAGTGAACACGCATGAAAGCGCACGATCACACATGAGTTATACACAAAGGTATGAGTAAGTATACGTTTACACACACCAGCCCATGCACATATGCACTTGGTATTACTGTTTTGTGTAGCATGCGCACGTTTTATTGTAGGATGTTGTACGTGTTCAGGGTTACATAAACAAAGCAGCTGCCAAGAGATACATTGAATAACACCTGATACTTCAGTGTTTTCCACTAACTGTCATCCATGACACTCAACTCTTTCCGCACATTGAGCAAAATCTCTTCACACTTAAGTTTCTGTCCAGATCTAAATACAAAGGAAAGATATGATTTTTATTTATGCCTGTTTTTTTTTTTTTTTTTTTTTTTTTGCTTTTACCCTCCTGGATAGAAGCAATCAGTTTGATATCATGTCTTTGGATACTTAACTATACAATAAAAGGAAAATTTTAAGTTTCTTAAGTGTGTGTTTTTTTTTTTATTGCAATCCAGTCAGTCAAGATCTAAAGGTTAATACTCATCCCATTTATAAAAGTAGCATTATGTCTGAGTTATTGAGAACAAAGGTCTAGCAGACTCTTCTGGCACAGTGCACACATAAATTATTGTTTTCTTAATTGGATTAAAACCTCAAAGTGAGTTTGGAGACCTCCCACATTCAGACAATGGAAAAAACAAGCTGTAGATTTCCATCTCAGAAGGTCTTCAGTTTCTCAATAGCTATTAGACAAGGATCCTTGTTACAAATTCTTTTTTTTATTGCGATAATAAATCTATCATCTCTACGAAACAGAAGGGAACACAACTTTTTTTTTCCCCTCTCTTTTGCTTTCTTCCCCTCGGAAAAAGATGTTCCATATAAATAAACAATAGGTATCTTTCCTATCATCTTCCGCAATTTTTCCCCCCTCCTCCTTTGTCCCCAGGTGAAAGGAAATTGTTGGCACATGTAGACGAATTGCTCAGTCAGTCAAAACGTACTAACCTCTCTGACAGTAATCCTGGCTGATCTATGCGTTTTCGTGTGTGTATGCATACATTCGATGATGTGTGCTTGTACTATATGTTTGTTTGTGTGTGTGATTTGGACACTTATATGTTGACAGCAACCTGCTGGGTGAGCTTAATGCTCTGACTGAGTTGAACTGATGACACTGTGACACATGTCAGCAGAAAGCATCCTGTTCAGTCAGCAGTCATTCGTAACTATTTATTGACATGCACTCAGGAAGTCAAACACGGTGTTGAGTATTTATTTCTTCTCTGATGAGAGGAAGAACAGGAGACAATGTCACCATCAGTTCCATGAATCTGTTGTTTTCTAAAATATGCAGTTTTAGCACCAGATGTGAAATATTTTATATTCAGCAGCTGGTGAAAAGGACGGACTGATTTTTGACAGTAAGAAACAGAAAGTACAGTAAACTGTGGAAACTCATGTCTATGCAAGTACTGCAAGGTCTACTGCAGATAATGAGCCTGAATCAGAGTGAATAGAATTTCAATGTCTGAAGTGATTTGACATTATGACATAGCTCATGCTTGGCGCCCTGACCCACTCTGTCCCAGGGTCTCATCCCTTTTATAGTCACTTTAGAGGCTGATGAAATCACCGACACACCCTTTCAGGTCTGTGTGAGGCAGCGGTGTGTTTCTCCTACGATTAAAAATCCAGTAGATGAACAACATCGGAGAATAATGATACAGACCAAAATCAAAAAGAGACATAATGTGATGTAATTGAAAAGAAAACTCAGTCAGGTAATTATTCCTTCCATGACAGATCAGTAAAGAAATTATTCACGGAAAATCCCATTATGTAAAATCATCTTGTAGACTGTAAAACAAATCAAACCAGCTTGCAAACCGATTTGATTTATAATTGTTTTACACGCCACAAAAACCCCCTGAAAGTGGCTTGTGAATATAAACAGAGCCCATTTAAAAAGACAAACCAGTCTGGTTTTCATGCAGCCAATTTAGACATATCGAGGTCTCACACACCAGCAAAAGGTTTCCACTTGCTCATCTGAAGAACACAATCCTCCCTGAATTACAGGGAGATTAGGGCCGGATTATGCTGCCTCTGAGAGCAGCTATTATATCCATCAGAGGAGACAGTGGGCCGCACCTGTTGCTGCACAGCCACATGGAAGGCGACATGAGGGTCCAATTTAGGATATATGCTGTTTTTTTTTTCTCTCAAAAGAAAGAAAACACAAATAATGTAGAATTTCTAGAATAAATACAATCAATTCCTATGTTATTTTAACCTTCCGTCTTCTCCAAAAGGAGCAGTTTCACTTTAAAGCGCCATCTGTGAAACATAATTTACATTTTATAACATTACTTCATACCCTGGCAAAAGATGTCTTCAAGAGTCCATGCATGTGTGTATGGCCCGAGTGGTTCTTTATTGTCCCTGCAAGCACTTTACAACCAGCCGTATGTGCAGTAATTCTCTTAAATGCAATTATCTTGAAAAAGTGGACCATAAAAGAAGGCAATTTCAAGAAAATGGTGTCAAGAAAAGTTAATAAATACTGGAGTTATTTACATGGATAACTGTGCAAATGACTGCTAATGCTGTGGTAATGGAATAGAGGCGGGAGTGAATGGTCACAATTAACTACACCTCTTAAAAGTGCTGCTGACTTACAGGTGCAACACGCAAGGCCCGAATGATGTGTGCATGTTGTGGAAATAAAATATGAGAAGTCATTTTTCACTTGAACAAGGTTTTTTTTTTTTTATTTATATTTTATGACACAATTGGAGCATTTTTACGCACTCTACATAAACTTCTGTAAAACATAATGTAGTCCTGTGACTGTGGATTCAATGTGGCATTTAGTTTAAAGCAACTATTGGAATTATGACTAAACTTTGGGATTAATTCATAAAACAACAGCAGTATTAAAGGATCAAAAACTGCAATGATCACACCCCTCTGCCTTCTCAGGTCCAGAATGCAGATTACTCACCCTAGACTGACCACACCTAACTCTTATTAAAACTCTTCTTTACTGATGTATTTACAATAACAGTGACAGGTCTTTAGTCATGGCAAATTTGGTTGAATAAGCATGTAATGGTTTAGTATTAATGCATTATGTTTTAATCTGCAAGTGCAACAACTTGTCAGTCAGAATGATGCTCTTTCTCTGTTTTGATAAGTGGAAATTAAAAGGATGTGAGCCAGTTGCTTGGGTGTAAAAGCGCTTATAAAAATACCAAATTACAAGGCATAAGTGAACTAAAATACTGCAATTACCCAAAGTCAAACCGCTGCTGTAGTACAAGTCCATTTGCTGTTTTGAACTGTCTACATGTGGTGATCTCATGCAGACCAAAGCAGATATAGATACAGATGTAAAGAGTCCCATTGTCCCTAAATGCAACAAAGCTATTGGGCAATAAATAAGATGAGACAACTTAACTATGTTGTCAGAAGATAAACAGGACAGGTACATTAGGAAAACAACATGCAGTTGCTAAGGAACTGCTAAACAAACAGAAGAGAGAAAAAAAAGTGGTTGGGTGTAAATCAGCCTGAAGGGACAAGGGCCCAGTCACTGAAGCACAGAGAGCCAGTTTCACAAGCGAGGCCCAGCCAAGTATCATCCAGCATGAAATACCTGCAACTAATCATTTACCTTTTTCCTTCTCTTTCTCTGTTCTTTATGTTATTTATCCAAATCTATCTGTCTCTTATAATGACGCGCGGCCACAGCGCAATTCAATGAAACAGTAGGAAAATCATTAACGGATTACAGTTTGCATTTCCCACTGCTTAGAAGTGTTCAAATAAATGCTCTCTAAAAAGCGCTTCATATAAAAAATATTCATACTTTACATCCAAAGATTCGCACTGCGCTGCCCATGCACACAGTCTCCTGCTGAATGCATTCAAACACATGATTGCAGGTTCTGTAATTTGATCTTTTTAAATAAATGTGGCAGCTCCAAATTAGCCTGTCATATTTTAGCATCAATTTTAATTACCGCTCTATTATCCCATTTCAAGCTATTTAAAACAAAGCCTTCTCACTTCGGTACGTGGAAGGTTAACAGTTTCGTTTGACGTCTGTAGGCTAACGATGCGTCTTTTCAGCAGCCGCACAGCTCAGCATATGAAGTGTACATCATGCCTCAGCTTCCAACATGTAATTTTCTTTCTCCTTAAGTTGCTTCAGCAGATGACAGACAAGTTAAAAGGGTAAAGTGAAGTGAACGTGAGATGCAGGTATCTGCTCTTAACCTCTCAGTATCGCTGCACGTCTGAGGTGATACTTGCTCTCCGGTTTCGATGCAGTTACGCTCGACCGGGCAGACTGGGGACATTCCTCAAATGAACAGGGCACACTTAAACACACTTGCACACACCCCTGTCACATGCTCAATTCATAACCACAGGGACAGCAGCATCTCAGAATTTGTTTCTGCTCTTGACATGTTAAGCTAAGGAATGTGCATGTAAAGGCAGCAGAGGCCTCGCTGAAGCTTAGCCGTGTGTTTTTCAGCACCTCATCTCACAGTGACAAGCACACTTTAATGACCATACACACTTCTTGCAACATTTGCAGTACAGCCCTGTTGAACGTTATGCCGGTTTCCAGCTCTTTTTGACAACATGGTATACAGTAGCAAAATAACAATAACCATAGAAAGACAGAGTTGTTTTCTATTCTGTATCGGCACGGTAACAAGGACCCCAACATCTGTGTCCACAAAGTAGACAGTGATTATTGCAGCATCCACTGGCTTGTGGAGCATCTTTATATCTGCCTCTTCATGCAAGCAAGGTCCAATCACAAATGGAACATTAAGTCTACAAGTGTAAACAACTGTTTTAATAGTCATCATTTCCACATGGTCCCTGGCCTGAAAGTTAAAGAACTCACCCACACTGTTTTATCTGTACTCTCTTGTCTTTGGCCCATATACTATAAACTCTGAGGAGGGTTTAACAACTGCAGGCCCATTTGGTATTTGGACTTCACCGTCTGATGTGCTGTCTAGTGAGGCACTGTCTGGGTCGGCAGGGCAGCCTTTCTCCAGCTTAGTCCACCATGAGAGGACAGTGATGGAGGGCAGGCCCAATTTTCTTGTTTGAAGAAGCTTTCAGGCGTCCAATCATGGATCTGACAGGAAAAATAGAGACTGAAAACAGCACACCTCCATTTTTCAGTGGGTTTTTAGTATCTTTTGCTGTCCTCTTACTGGAGCTGTGTCCAAAAGGACAAACACTTACACTGCTCTTGGCCTGTCCTCTGCACATCCATCCACTGGGCACATAAACCATGTTCAGTGCTTTTTCATTAGCACATATCAGCTGTACTAGTATGACACACACACCAGGTTCAGACCAGAAAAATGTTCAAGGAAGTCAAGTCTCAAATTTCAAAAGAAAGTCTTATTACAAAAATATCCATGCGAACAATACGCACTATTTATAGACTGAGTTGAAATCTGTTTCAAGGCAGGAAACTTTCAGACAAAAAAAGGCAGGTGTATATAAATATATGGTTCATATTATTATGGTTTAGTATGCACTTTGCTAAAAGTGCATATTCTGAAAAGAGTGTTATAGCTCTTAACCTCATGTGGGATGGATGTTGTCAACCCAGCTGTTGGCAATATCACTCGGCACCAGCGGTGCAGTGCCGTGCTGTGAAGTGAGCTAATGGGCCCCGTGTTACTTCATCGCACTTCTAAGTGTTGCTCCATTTAAGAGAAGCCGGAATGACTGCAGAGGCACTAATAAAGCCATTCAGAAGAGAGACTGTCCCTGGAGAGTTCAGAGCTCTACTTGTGAATTGTTGACAAGTCTTTCCTAAAAGCCCAGGTGTATCCTTCAGATGGAACTTTCACTTCTCCGTTGCTGATTTAAATGCTGAAAATGCTTCAGAAGTATGTTTTGCAGCAGAAGAAGCTCAACCAACCATAGCATCTTCAAGTGTGATTTGGTTTCCAGTTTGTCCAGATGGAAATCAGCATAAAATATAAAAAAGTCTTAATTCATTTACAGAAATATAAAAACATAGACAACAACAACAAAAAAAGAAATATGGAAGCGTCACAAAAATACTTTGCCTCAAGCTGTGCCCCCCGCGGTTCTACAAATTCTATGAGACATATGTCTCTGAACTTGGGACAAATTCTTTAAGCACCATAAACCATAGAGAAGTGGCAAAATGAATGTAAGGATTTGTGTAGATGGAGACACCTGGGTCTTGGAGTAATGTGATACCTATTTTTTTCTATACATGAACAGGGGCATCAATCATCCCTGTTTTGGGGGATAATGTATATGCTGTATGTAACATGTCACATGGGTCATGCATAAAATCGCTCATCACTACACAGCGAGCTCCCTACAGCTCGCTTTTGCAGCTTCAGTTTTGCCTTGAGGCATTTTATGTCTATAAATTAAATAGCAATTACACAACTGGTTGACAAAGCACAGAGTTTATGCATCTGCGTGAGGCTCGACATCTTGGCACAGCTGTCAACACATAAGGCTCGGTTGTGACTGGGTGTGAACAGTGGTTTGTAAATCATCCTCTCCGTAGAAAACCAGAGATGCGTTGCTTACAGTATGTGCAGCTAAGCTTCATCATACAATATTTGCTTAAAACGACTGTACTCTTGCTTGTTCAAATTTACAAGTAGTCACACACTGTTATTCATTCATCAAACATCCATAAAGATTATTAAGACTTAGAAGGAAACTATGCTGTCTTGATTTTGGACATAAAACCTTAAGGCAATCAATCATGAAGTTTAAACTGTTTTCCAAGTACTCGATCAAGCAGGTGAGATCATAGCATTGGCATTGATCCTCAGGACTGGACACGCTTAGCTCCTTTCTCGGCAGGTGAATTAGAGGTTGTCTTTATTTTACAAGACGGCCCATGGTGTTTTTTCCACAGCTGGATGTTATTTTCCCCTGTCAGTGTGATGCCGATGTTCCCGGTGATTTTACAGGATCGGATCCCTACCTATCAATACATGTCATTCATGTTTATATCCTTTAAAAACTGACAAATGAGGAAAAAAAAAAAAGGTGGAAAGGAATTCATAGGTTGTTGCTAAGGAACAATAAATCATAGTCAAAACAAAAAAGAAAGACCCTGGGGTGAGTTTAACGTATTGCAACCAGAGGCATCAACCAGTGTCTCATATGACAACATGAAAAGATTACCTATGTTGTGTTGGGGTGATATTTGGACAATATGCTGTGTTGAGGGGGAAAAATCTGAGTCCTATCCAAACAGTGATAATACTGGCATTTGGCAAATATGCATAGCTGAGATTAACTAGAACCCTCAGACATCAGCATGCAGCGTTAAAGCATAATGCTTGGTACAGTAGGTTCGATAAACCCACTGAGGACAGATTGATGCTTGGAGTTTTCACTGTGAAAACACAGTACAGTAAAGACCAGTGAAAAGCCTACACATTAATCATGACAAAAAAAAAGGTCACATTTCATGCATTACATATTTTTGTGCTCTGTTGTCACAATAGGTGAGAAATAACAAGGACTTGACATATTGTTAGCCTCGTAGCAGAATTCTCTAAGTCATATTTGTGGCCAAATTGTCATATCTGCATAGAATGAAGCAGCAGTGTTAGAAGAGTAAACTTATGTAGATATCACAGTTTCGCCAAAAATATGACTATGAGGCTATCGATATGCAAAATTAGACTGATATCTGCTAAATGAAAAGACTTGATTACAAGGAAAGTTATCATGTTGGACAAATTGTACGATAAAAATAAATATTTGTTCATATAAATGTATGGATCCTCTCTTTTCCCGCTCAGCTCTGCTAAGTTCAAGCAAAGGCATCTATAGTTTCTGCCTCAGGGCAAAGGGTTCGAGGAAAAGGAAGCAAGAAAAGCACCTATTCATAACAGTTAAAAACAGAGCCCTTCCTCCAGGCCTTAGCCGCTGATAGACTTACGCCCATTGACTGATAAGGGGGAGGGCATCTTTCAGCGTGGATTCTCCTGCTGGGCTTACTTAAAGACACATACAATTCACCATTCATCAGAGAATCTGGTGTTACACGCATCCATCTGTCTCTCAAGTGGCATACATGAGGTGAGCAGTGGCATAAATAAAAGATAACGTGTCAACCCTGCGAGGAGGACTGACAGACTGTCAGCAATAAAAGAGGAGCTGGGGATAACAGTGGCTATCAAGCAACGAAATGTAAAAAAAAAAAAAAAAAAAAAAAAGTGCATCTAGGGGCAGAACTGAGGCCAAAAAAAAAAAAAACAAAAGAAAGAAAGAAAAACAGACAGACAGATAGAAAGAAAGACAGAAGCAGAATGAGCTGGCGAGCAGCCAAGTCCTGTCTGGCTGACATCCAGCTGGAATGATGTAATAGTGGGTTAAGTAGTTCAGCAAACGGCACAAGTTGGAGAGGAGCTTTGTGTTTTTTGGGGCGACTGTGCAGCAGGTGAAACATAACAATCGTTGGATTCTTTTCCCCTTTATCCCTCAAAAGTGGAAACAGAACTCCAAGACGACTCGGAGGAGGAAGTCTGTTGATCTCACCTGCCACTCAACTTTTGACTGTTATCCAGTGTCCGCACAGTTACTCAGTGAGCTGAGCGTTCACAACATGTTGATTGATACAGAGGTTATTTTTAGTCCCATTTCTCATAAATGTAGTGCAACTATTGCCATACCCTGTGTTACCACAGAGGGGCATTGCATGTTAGTACAAATAAACAAATGCAGAGCACATCAGGACAGAAACATTTCAGAAACATTACTCATTACTCAATAAATCACTTATCTTTTCAATTCATTCAGTTTGGTTAATCCGTCATCTAATCAATAAATCAATCTACACGTTACAAGTGACACATTTGACACATGTAACCGCTTATTATCTGATCTCTGAGTGACCGAATTCTTTTGCAGGTGCATATGTAACCTGTTTTGAGGAAATGATAAGGTGGCCTATTTTTAAGGTGACAGATTTAATGTGTGAATTACAGGAGGGAAACCTACACAGTGTTTCTTTGTCCTTGTAATTTTATTTCTGAATTGCACCAGCTAGATAATGCATCCGTCTCTGTCATGAAAACCGGTCAGCATCGGTTAAAACAAGGTGCATTTACGCAGAACTGGAATTACACAGTATGCATCAAATGAGTCATGCTGCTTAAATGGGACTGTTTATACAGTAACCAAAAACACATTTTATTGCAGGGTGCAGCCATAGCAGGAAACTCTCAATGTGAAGTACAAGTCTTGTGGTGTGATTGCAAAAATTAATAACCACAAATAGGAAGTTGAATTGTTTTGAACTGTTTTGCTAATTCATGGATGATTTATGCACATACAACAATCAATGTATTTAATTTTAACGTACAAAAAGCTAAATACTTTCAACAAAAGAATGAAATATTTGTTAATAATGTTTAAGAAAAATATAGTTGTTATTTTTGTCTTAAATTAAATTTCATATTTATTAGTGGGAGATCAGTTGTGTCATTTGGTTAACATGCAGAATAAAATCAAGTAAGACGTTTAAGGGAATGTTGAAAATTTATTTAAAATTCAGAATTTATTACACTTATTTTTATTCCTCTCTCAGTTTAGAAATATAAAATCGATCAGCTGCAGGACAGAATCGTGCAGTGTGTCAGAACATCACACTCAGATAGAGAGATAACCTGACAAAGAGCAGTGTTGTAACTGATAAACAGTGACTGACACTCGTACAGTCACTACTCTGGTAAATACCGACTCTGTAAAGTCACTCTGTTTCTGATTCAAACCCAGTCTTAGTCAGTGTGTTAGCAAACAGTCAAAGTTACCAGGGAGACGTTGAAAATGACGACATACAAGATTGAAAAAGAACTGGGATTTAATGTCAACAGACAGAGGTGCCAGGTAGCCCAATATTACCCGTTGGTCGGAGTCTCGGCAGTATTTAAAGCCACTGATATTAATTGTGGTAGAGGGAAACATTATGCTTAAGTCCTGTGGTTGAATTGAGCACAGAGACCAGAGGTCTGCCAATACATATGCAGCTAACCCAGTCTAATATCCAAATTACATTATGGCACACTCAATCAGGCCGACTGCTATTATTAGTCACAGGAGAGGACATAGGCACATTTGCGGAGAATGGTTTCATTTATGAAGCAGGTCGTAAAGTTTGGGACTTGGGGGTGGTGCAGGGTACTTAAAAATATCTGAACAGGGGGACATGTCATTGCAGTAATAACATTAAGTTAGCCATTTAATCTGCATTGAAGTATGTTTACTCTTCAATTATTTGGAAGTAATGGACTCCAATAGATCACAGTTGGATATTTAAAATTTACTGTGTTTTTGGTTTATTCCAGTAAAATATACTAAGCAGACGTTTGACAGCTTGAGTGTGCACCGGTAAAAAGTTTGGAGACAAATGGAAAGAAAGAAAGAAAGAAAGAAAGAAAGAAAGAAAGAAAGAAAGAAAGAAAGGATGAGCATTTCACAGACTCTCACCAGTACTTTAAATAACAGTCGTATTTCTTTCCTGACATTTGAACAATTTGCTTTACCACCGTGTT
>JAPQRQ010000006.1:11619764-11634935 GCA_037367365.1 Apogon talboti
TATTAACAAAGCTTGTTAGGATTTTTTTGGTTTTGGACATCTTTTGGATAATTAAACATGCACCGGGTCAAATTGACACAGAACATCATTGCTGTTCCTGACAAATGAACATAACAGGAGGGTTAAGCTAGTGATAGATTTTGCTGAAAAAGTCACTTTTTCCTCAGTTTTCAGTTTCTAATATAATAACCCACAACTATAATCTGAGATTTTATGAACATCTACATGATCAGTTAATTAAATACAGGAAAATACCTGATTTTTACTGTAAAAACACAAAATACAGAGGATAATATTATAATAAATGGTGATAAATCACTTAAGAACAGTTACATAAGTAGCACTGGGTCTTTATGGGCTAAGCTCATTATTGGGCTAAAATGTCTTATTTCAAGTAAAATTATCTGCCAGTGCAGTAAGAAAATTGCACTTATAAAGTTTTCTTACAATAAGAAAATATTATCTAAGGATTACAGAATCCTAAAATTCTTATTTTATGCAAAATATACTTATTTCAAGTCTTCAGTAAGATTTTTCATATTTATGAAGATGTAATGATATGTACAGGCAAAACTGCATAACACAAGTAAAGATTTCTTGAGAGTAAACAGTTACTGTATCTGCCATACTCATCCCCCAACAATGTAGCTTGTTCTGTTATAAATATTGCTTAACATTAGTTGCAATATCTAAGTGGGGTAACTCAAGATGAAAATTCTTGGAGCAATTCAAATAATCAAAACAAGATTAAGTCTCAATAAGTAAATAAATCTGAAAAATGGTCTTTTAAGATAAATATTCCAAATTCAAGTTGGCTTATCTAAATCAGACATTCCTTTTTTGCTGTGATATGTTTCAGATTCAGAGTTCAGGGTAGTGGTCAGAACATGTTAATATGTGATTACACTGCAGCATATGGCGGAGCTGTCATATCTAGTTTCACAGAACATGAGGGAGAAATCTGATTATCCGTATTAAGGTATCTTGGACATGGTTAGAACTGAATACATAGTGAAATATGCATGACAAAATATTTTAAATGTATCACAAAGGACATGAGTGCTGTGTTGTTTACTACAGCAGTCCAGAAATAGAAACCCCTCTACATAACATTAAACATATAAAAGCGGTTGATATGTCTTTGCAAGGCTTTTTAGATCATTTACATTCGGGGTGCACTTGACATATTTAAAATGTTCATAATATGCCTAAAGGAATGCTACCGGCGTTATAACATCTAATAGAAACTCCAGTGTACTGTTTGCTTTAATTATGTTAGAGCTTTTTACTTTTCCATTTTTTCATTTATAACAGGCTTCCGGATTTACAACTTGAAAGTCACGCTTTTGTAAGCACAGTAATGCTTGGCTAACAGAGCAGTTGCCTGACCTTTGCGCCACTGACAGGCTTTGGGACCGTCTCAAAAAGGTAAAATAAGCCAATGGAGGAAAAATCTTGCTGTCTTTCTCTATAATTGCTCTCGCTCTAACTGGCTGCATTTGACTATCAAATCAGTCCAATCAATAGATGGAATCGACAAGTACCCTAACTAAATAGGAGGCATGTTTCTATCATATTCTGTAAAGACTAGAAGGACGCATAGTCACTTAACTGTGCACTTTACAGCCCAGTATACAGTATGTGAACTGACTGTTAGCCAGTAACAATACAGTGCATCTCATGTTAATTTCTTAAAGCAGAGTGAGAAATATAGCATCATGCACAATAAAGAAGGTATGCATCTCAAGGGTTCTTTCAGCCACTGTGGGAGGGAGGGATCAAATTGTGACCCCAAGTGTGAGAACCCCTCCATTTTGCATCTGCGCATGTGCTAGTGATAGCCCATTTTAGGATTCTGCACCCCAACATGAAGTCAACATGAAGGACACTGTCTAGACTCATCTTTTTTTCTTAAAAAAACATTTCAATTATTTATTGCTTTATTTAACAGGGGTATTGTATATTAATTCACATTGCTGAAAAAGTACCAGTCAGCGTAATGGCATATATTTTTCATGTGCAGTCCTTGGACTGATGTTGAATTCTCACCCTAAAGGTAGCACAAGGTTATTAACATGCAACGTTTAAAACATCAATTTAAAACACCTAAACACAGACGAGTACAATACAAGTTTTGCAATAGAAAATTTACAATTAATAACACATCTGACAAAGTAAGTAAAACATTATAAAAATATACTTGGCACTTAAACACAAATATTAAAAAATACAACAGAGATAGGACTTAAGCATTTCTAATGTTGGCATCCTGTTGACCACAGCCTTAGTCCCCTCCCTGCACTGATTCACCCCAATGATGGGCAACAGCGACCTTAGGATATTTTCAGTTTTCATCAAGAAATGACAAATACTATTATCAAAAGACATATTTGAGTGAAAAAGGAAATAATAATTGGGTTACTATTTGTGTCAACTTTCAAAATGGAGTGGAGTTTCCATTATACATACTGAATTGTGCAAAAGTCTTAGGCGGCCTTTAGCTTTGCTGTTTTCCAGGATTGCAATGGTTGTGTTTCTTTATTTCTAATTAGAAATGTGCAGGAAATATGTTCACAGTATTGAAACACACACAAAATCACAACTAAACAGCTTCTGCAGATAAAGTCAGTGTATAGGAAACACCTGAGATTCATACCTTCTTCACTATGCATGTTATTGTGTTTCTTACTTGATGTTTCATATTTTTGAGACTTCCTTTAGTAAAGCTGTGTATGTCGAATGCACTGAATGAAGGCTATTAAGTACAGACACTATAAAACTCTGAATGTGTAAATCAGTTAACCAATAGCATTTTTCCCCTTCGATAAATATTGAAGAATTAAACTAATCTTTCCTGCTGTCCTGGATGAGGGCAGGAAGGCATGATACATTATATTTTGCATGAGGTCAGCAACATGATTGTCCAGTTACTCTGAAGCAATATGGCCGCCTTTATGTGTGTTATCTCGACAGAGGTGATAATATGGCATTTGTGTATGACACCGTATAAGTTTAATACCTTGCCTCGGCAGTAAATATCCACTGGATTTAGTATAGTGTACAGCTTAATGGTTGCCGTGGGTCACCAAGGTAAGCTTTTAGCACTGGAACTGACAGGGAGGATGAGCTTAATGGACTGGAGTCCCTCCTTAAGCAAAGTGCACAGATGGAGGAGTTAGGCTGGGCCCTGGCTGATTGGCCATGACCCAAAGAATAACTCAGTGTCAAGGAGGGAGCTATGTCTCGAACAAGACTCAACAGAGAGTGAAGGCTGGGATGGATTCCACTGCTTAGATCACAAAACAGTTATGGTCTCTTCTTAGTTAAGAAAGCGCTTGCAAAGTCATTAACAGTAGAACAGGCCTCACCAGTGTGAACTGTCTTCATCTTTATTCTATCTCTACTGTTTTTTTTATCTCCTGGTCTCCCTCCCTCCCTCCCTCCCTCCCTCCTTTCTAAATCCTTTTCCAGTTCTTACCTGCTCTCCCTTGTGCTCAAAAGATATAGCCTATTTTTGTCAAGAGGACAGTAGGTACTTTCTGAAAAAGCTCTGGAGCAGTAAACAAAACTGATACAGCAGATAAAGAGACAGACGGACAGAAAGTAAGACCATAAAAGAGCTGCATGAATGATGGACAGGTCCCACTCGTACTACAGATGATTAACTGCAGAACACAGCCATTTTTTTTTCAAGGTCTCACAAGAGACTCAGTCAAGGTGAACGCAAGACATGATGAAACTTGAAGCAACCTGACCCCCAGCAGGTAGAGATGGCTGTCTTCCATCTGATCGATGATAACAAACATGTTTTGTCATTTAGACCAAAACAAGCCAGATATGTATTGGATACTGAAAAAAACATCCTATGACTGACGATTATAACACTACAGATTTATTGGAAAACACCTTAAGCAGCATAGTGTCTCACCTTAAGGCAGAAAACACAGCCCTTCTCTACTCCCCTTCAGTCGGTAAAGTTCACATCCAAATACTTGCCAGTCATCTTGATGAGCTGTCTAACTCAAAATGGCATGTAGCCAGAGGCTAAGGTAACTGGTAAATGTACAGCTAGATGTAGAAAAGTGGGAGAGAATATGGCCCAGAAAATGTGCAATAGAAAAAGGGAAAAAAAGTACTACCATGCTGATCCATGTTTTGTTTTATATCCTTTTTGGTCTGTGACATATTTACTGCAGCTACACAGTTTCTTTCATTTCACTTTGGTTTTTTACAATACCTGAAACTTAAAAGACTGAAATAAAAAAATAAGGCTTTTCACAAAGTTAAAAAGGCAGGCCTTCTCAATGAAGACAACCCTCTCACCAAATTACATTTATGTTTTTTTCTTTTCTTTTGACAGCAACAATTTATTTTGTGCTCTCCAGTTCACCACACAACCATGTACAAGGTGTTTTCATTTTGAAGGTGTAGTGGTTTTATATTAAAGATGTCTCAAGGCAGTGGGAATTGGCTGACTTGAATGGGAATAAAAACATCCTCTGCACATGGATGAATTTCTCTCCTGTGCCCAGATACTATAACAAGAGACGTGGTCTAAACCAAAGCGCTGGTTAGTCACGCGGATGAATGAACAGGGGTTGAAGAAGGTGGGGTATGGGCTGTAAGGTGTGAAGGCAGTGAACAGTACTGGAAATCAAAACTGGCTTAAAGTGGTGATCCAAAGCAAGCCGGTGGACTGGCCTTGCCCGGTGCCTGTTTTCGCTTCCAGCCAACAATCCAACTATCGATTCTGTGTTTCCTAATGAGTTCTTTTGGGCTGTGTGGGATTTCTTTCTGGCGTTTTTCCATTCGCTGTCTTTTCCTTCATCAGAGCATGGTAGTGTTTTTCCCCTTGATTCATAAGTTTTCTTTGTAATCTTCCACACATAAACTCAACAACTGAAGTTATTTGCTCATTAGCTAATATATAATTATTTATCTGAAAGACAGGGTTTTGTTTTGGGGTTATGTCTCACGGTCTATCACAGTTAAGTAAAATGACTATTGCTCTCCTTCTCCTGCTCTTTGATTGTGTTGACTGTGAATGCATTCCTTCAACACTGTAAAACCACATACAAAACAACAAATACAAACCAGGTGTTTGTCTGCCTATGAGCTTGTAGCCTACTCACACACCTACTCACACACATTTATTTGTATTTGGAAGCTGAACTGATGATATGTGTGTTTTTCTTGAAAGTTGGCAAAAGAGGAACTTTAGTTGAGAGACAAAAACAACAACAAAATTAAATATTAATCATTTTATATGTTAACATATTCCAGAAACCTATCCGACTTCTGCTGCTTCAACACTGCTACAACTCTACTACTTCCTCCACTCCCTGCTATGTGAGTCTACAATCCTATTTTGTAATGTCTTATATCTTCCCATGACTCCTCTGCAATCTTTTCCTCTCGAGGCCCATCAATTCATAAAGAATTTGATAAATGTCAAAGGCATGCACTCAGCCTCAGGTCACTTTTTCCCTGGGTAAGCAATATAAAATGGAATTCTCCAGATCCATCCATCCATTTGGGGCAGTGGGTTGATTGTCTGGCTTATCCAGCTACTCCTCGCAACAAGGTGGATGTCTTGGATTATCTGCACCCTGTTTGCCTGTTACGCTTCAGCTGTCAACACCAACGGCAACGGTCAGCACCCAGAAATATGTTGTACATTTGGGTTTGGGTATCAGGTAGCTCATCTAGTCATTTATCTATTCTCCCATGTTCTTAAACCGATATAATACATCCTAGGTTTTTATTTTTATTCAGCTATCTTCTTCTTCTTCTTTGCGTTTATTTTTCTACCATATGTACCATTTCCCATGCAGTACAGTATCTGCCCCTTTGACTCAGTGTCTCTGAAACACAGCACCATGTGACATCTTATGACATCTTCTGTGCCTCTAGTTTGTGTCAGCATGGCAGAGGACACGAGTCAATGAACACGCCCTGACAACTGAACTGTAAAGTGTATGGAAACTCCTGTGGGGAGCGCGCTGGCAGGGCATGAGCAAGAGCACAGGGATTAGCTATCACCACATCAACCGACTATACCTGATGTTTTGACAACTTAAGGTGATCAGCATCACCTTCATGGAACTGACACACAGATGGGGGCAGCTGTTGTCATTCTAAGGACCTTTCAAAGACATAGCAACTGAGATTAACTTTATCCATCTCCTAAGGGGGAAAAAAAATGTAAGTAATAAAATACAGTGAATGCATGAGGATGACAGGTCTGCAGCTGCTTCTCTAGTTGGTTAAAGGGGTTATATGTAGCATTTCTACTTAATTTAAAAGTATCATTAGTATTTAGAATAAAGAGGTCTAAAGTTATGCTAGAGATGCTAATTTATTGGATTGCAAAGATCTGAAAACTGTAATATATTTATAATGATGATCCAAAAAATGTATATGGCCACTAGAGGGAGTATTGAGTCAGTCTGTTGGTCTGCAATGGTGAGAAAAACTAACACCACGGGCTTTTAACCAAAGCATCAGAAAGTGACAGTGATTGGATGAGAACCACTAAGAAACAACTTTTACAGAGCAAGTGACAAAGGGATAAACATCAGAAGGACTGTTGTTGTTTTCACCACTAGACACAGCACTAAATTAAAATAATGGAGTTTGATGTTGAAATCAGCATTTCCACAGAAGCTGGTTCAGAAGTAAGGCAACCTGGGCCTGGGCAGCTCACTGTGTACCTGGATATTGGACTTCCTCAGCAATAGACCCCAGAATATCAGCATGAGAGACCATACCTCCTCCACCTTCATCCTCAACACCGGTACACCACAGGGGTGTATCCTCAGCCCCCTCCTTTTTTGTCTCTTCACCCATGATTATTGGACAGTACTGCCCTCCCTCAGTGACATTTACACTGGCAGACTCCAGCGGAAAGCCAGTAAAATAACCAGAGACCCCTCACACCCTGGACACCCCCTCTTCTCCCCCCTCCTCTCCGAAAAGAGATGCAGAACACTCAGGACTAGAACAAACCGACTCAAGCACAGCTTCCACCCATGAGCGGTTAATTCTATTCTATTCTATTCTATTCTATTCTATTCTATTCTATTCTATTCTATTCTATTTCCCCTACCCGGAAGAGTTTGATCATGAGACATATGAAGGTATAAAGTTATTATGTGATATTATTACCTTTGCTAAGTTCATCATTTGTTGATCCACAGCTCAGACTAAACTGTGACAGTTCTGACTTTAAGCTTAAAAAAAAACAAAAAAAAAGTATGGAAAACTAAGGTGACGTTTGGTTTTACTGAGTTTTTTTGTCCATAAACAGAGCTAAGCTATCAAAAGTATAACTATCAGCTGACTGAGCACATGAAGAGTAGAAGACATAGTGTTGTTTTGTCTATTCTATTCTATTCTATTCTATTCTATTCTGTCAAAATAATCAGCTAT
Source organism: Apogon talboti (assembly GCA_037367365.1). NCBI lineage: Eukaryota > Metazoa > Chordata > Actinopteri > Kurtiformes > Apogonidae > Apogon > Apogon talboti. The sequence goes on from JAPQRQ010000006.1 coordinate 11,627,196, forward strand.
GAGTTTTTGTTTGAAGAAGAAAACTTGATAATACCATGATGCAAACGATGAGCTTTATACATATTCAGTGAATGGTACAGTCTGTGGATACATACCATTGATTCTATGGTGGTTTTGGTAGTTGGTAGTAAATACTGTATGTTCTGATACGCCACTTCCCCTCCTGTCTAGAGTTTGGAAAATTAACACTATATATAGCCTCTTAACAATACGGTGAACAACATGATCTGAATTCTCTCTGATGCCCTTTTTATTCTGAGCCCATCTCTCCATCACAGCCCCCAGTGAGTCCAGCTTCCTTTCAATCATTGGACCAGCTTTTCACACCATTTTGTCCTGTGTGAGTCACTTTTGTTACTATAGAGATGTCTGTAGCTGGAGAGATAATGCCACCACTTGGCACTGCTGTTTTGGGGTTTTGGGTATGTTCGCCCAAGAGATATTGAGGGACAGCTATCTTGTGTTATCACGGCACTGTTTTATCTTTCTGGGGAATAGGGGCTGTTATTTGAAGACACATGAAGACACTATGTTGTAATTATTATTTCATTGCCTTCAGAGTCACTTTGGAAACTTTTGTAAATGGTGTGAACTGAGATGTGGGCATAGAGTTCACGTTCTATATCAACATTTTCTCAGATGTGTGCTAATATTTCTTTGTTTGAATTATATTCTTTGTCTTCTTATAGGTTCTGCACCTTCAGTGGGTTGTGTCGTATTGTCAATTTTTCATCTTTTTGTTACAATTATCTTCATATTATTTGCACTTGTCAATACTTTCACTTTCAACCCGTTAATAATTAATTACTGCAAGTCTTCAGAAGCTCTTTCATCTCTGGAACGATAAATAACTCATCTCTTTGGGCTGATTGTGAGAGGCTGTTTATGAATGACAATGGTGAGAAAAACGTGAGATAATAACAATTTTGTCCTGTTTGACATTGGATGTGTTTTTCTTAGGGGAGGTATCTTGTGTATCTGACAACTGGACCCTGAAGACGGGTTTGGGCATTTTCCTCATGCTCTGCTGATGGAGTTAAGTGAAGACAACAAGCTGCACTCCACTGTTAGCTTCCACCCACCAGTATCTGTCCGGCTAATGATGCAGTTTGCGAACACTTTCCAGAAACCGCAGCCTGCAGTCATTCATGTGCGTCTCTGACTGTGTAGGAGACAGAGATGGAAATCCACATGCATACATCAGGCATAATCAGGTAAAACATCAGGCAAATATGATTTTGTCAAACACAGATATTGTGCAGTGGATGCCTACCACACACCAGAGGAGTGTGGAAACACATTAAAAATACTCTAGTGTGATTCAATATTGCATTTTCCCATAAGCCACAGTTTTTAGCAACAGCCTACAAGATTTTGCAAACACTGGGTCATTAATTGCCAGCCTCCTAATAGATTCGTTAAAAACTATGCTTGTTTTTGAGGTTTTTTTTGTTTTAAGTTTCAGAGTGAGATAGATCCTGATCTCCTTACAGCAATAAGATTCAAGTTTGCTCATTAGATTTGAGGATTTAGGAATTAGTGCCATGCAAGCAGTCCCACATTTATGTACAAACTAAATAAAGCTACGACCTGGAGAGGCCTAAAAAAATTCCAGATTTTTTTGTTTTTTTTACTCAATGTGTTGTCTTAAAAGTAAAATTTTGCAATTAGTTGTCTATAATTGTGTTGACTAGATAGCTGAATTATAGGTGATGTATAATATTTAGTATCAGTGTTTCTTGTGTAGGTAGCCTATAGATAATTCATGAATTATAGTGTATATAATTGAATTTAACCTCATGGGTGAACTGAGGCACTTCCATGATTATGTCAGGCAGAATTATCCTGGAAAAGAACAAATTCAACACAAAGATCTGTACTAAATCATCTTTCAAGACTAGATTCATTTAGTTTTCCCTACTGTGGATGCAATATTACAACTATTTCTATGTCTGATTTTTAACGAGTTGCGTCACTGTAGAAAAGGCCTATACTAAAATAAGAAAATTTAACTCATTATTGGGTTAAATGTCCTATTTCAAGTAAAATTATCTGCTAGTGCAGTAAGAAAATTGCACAAGTTTTCTTAAAATAAGAAAATATTTAAAAAATTTTAAAAAATATATTATAGAATGCTAAAATTCTTATTTTAAGCAGAATATACTTGTTTCAAGTCTTCATAGTAAGATTTTTTTTAATCTATGGTATATGGATTTATGATGATGTAATGACTCAATAGATATGTATAGGCAAAAATGCATAAAACAAGTAAAAATGCCTTGAGGTCAAACAGTTAGTGTGCCTGCCCCACTCATCCCCCAACAATAGAGCTTGTTTTGTCATAAATATTGCTTAAAGTTAGTTGTAATATCTAAGTGGCGTAGCTCAAGATGAAAATTCTTGGAACAAGTCAAATTATCTTATAAAGATTAATTCTCAGTAAGTAAATAAATCTAATAAAAATGATCTTTCACGATAAATGTTCCAAATTCAACTCATTTTGTCTAAGTCACACATTTATTTATTTTTTGCAGAGTAGCATATCTTTTGATGACATAATCAATGATTTTCTGAGACCAGCTGGTGTAATTTGAAAGGGGTGGGGGCCTCAGAGCTTTATATACTGTAGATTAGGGTCTCATCAAGGCTGAATCCGGCCCTGCATATACGTCAGTTGACCTGTTTACATACACACCAATAGTCCACTCATTATCCGACTTCTGGAGTTATCCAATTATTCAAGTGACCATGTAAACAGGATAATCTGATATGCTTTATCAGATAGTAGAAGTAATCTGATTATGAGAAACTGGATTAACACACCAGTATTTCTTGCCAATACTCTGATGTCTTTCTGCATGTGTACAGGTTAATCTGATTTATTTCGTTCTTTTAAATCTACACACGTGTAAATACAATTAAAATCACAGAAAATGGAAGTTACATAGTCAAACGTGAGCGGAAGACAATAACAGAAAGTTTGATTCTACCATCAATATCCTCCTGACTACCAGCAATCCATTTTTGTCCTCTGTAGTGGACAAGAGTATCACAGATCTATTGAAAATAAATAAGTAAATAAATAAATAAACACTGTCCACTGCAAAGGACATTCCACAAAAATTTTAAAAATGCATCTGTAAAAACTGTTGCATTGTGTTGTATCCAACAAAGGCAATTATGTAATGTGAAAAAGCCAAAGCTTGTACTTTCCTGGGTAGTCAGAGGCTATGTATGTACGTACTGCAAAAGAAATCCGATAATGAACTGGAGCATCTAAACCAGGTTTTTTTTTTTTTTTCATTATTTCATTTCTGAGGTACATGTAAATGCGTCAGATCTGATTATTACAATTGTCTGATTACTCCCAGTTATCAGACTTTTATGGTCATGTAAACAGGCCCAATGTCAAGAGTTGAATATTTAGTGAACCAACAGGCTTACCTCCAGGGGGCGCTAAAACAACTATAAGGATTTAACTACAAAGTAGGGAGAGCAAAACTGTACGCAGTAACCCCACATGTCCATGAGTAAATGACTGTCTATTCATTATCACCTGTCTACGGCACTAACATCATATTTACTCACAACTCACATAACATCTGCACAGAGATGACAGATTGGTTCTACTGTGTGTTCCTGATCCAACTGACCATCTACCATATTAGATATTCAATTTAAATGTTTAGTGCTTCCTGTTTTATGCTGTGCAAATCTAATTGTTGCTGACAGTGTTTGCATGATTCAAGTCCAAAAACATTTGATAACACTAACCCATAAAGACCCAGTTATTTTGCCTCTATATTTAACCTTTCTTAAGTGATTTAACACCATTTATTGAATATTATTTCCTTTATTTTGCATTTTTTGAGCAAATATCAGGTATTTTTCTACATTTAATTTGCTGATCATGTGGATGTTCATAAAAGCTCAGAGTAGAGTTGAGGGTTATTATATCAGAAACCGAGAAAACTGAAGAAAAAGTGTCCTTTTCAGCCAAGATATTAATAACTGAACATAAAAACAAGTGCCTCGATCCACTATCATTTATCAAACTCCATGGGTTTTACTGGTAAATCAATGTTGCAGTAGATGACGGTGTTTCCACGTCAACTACGGAGCCTCTGAATGTCCAAATGGGTCATACCTGATGACCATGAAAAGATGACAAACTGTATTTTACACCAATTATTTACATGTATTGATAGGATTAATGGATCAACAGGTATTAAACATTTTAGATCAGTAGATGATTTTGGTCGACGGTGGACATTTGGGTCTTTATGGGTTAAACAGTTTGATTTTATTGAAATATCAACATGGGAAAAGACAGACTTCAGACAGCTCAGACTAAGCATTTGGACCATTTTGCATCAAATGAGTGAGATGATTGTAGAATGCCTCAACTCCATCAAAAGTCTTAGGAATATTTGTCTGTTTACATTGATTTAAAATTCCATTTGGTATACAGCTGGCATAAGCTGATGCTTAAGACTGTCATTATTTGTTTTTCTTCCTCTTTTGTTTCATACTTCACTCATCTTCATGTGCCCTAACTTGACTTACATCATTGTCTTTGTGTTTTTCCTTGTATTTCGCTGCCTCTCTGTCCCTTAGGCCTCATATTCACTCTGCAAAAGATAAGAATGCATAGTGATATTTAATGTCACGCCAAAAGAATGGCGGTCCATATGTTGGACAGGTTCACAGACGGTCGATGTCCTGGTCTCGGGACCAAAGACAGACAGGGTCAAATTTCTGACAGATTCAAAAACAGTGTCAGAGATTTTTGATAACAATTTCACAATGGAAGTGCTGTTACAACTTATGTCTACTTAACCCGCTATCAGGTAAGTGACCACATCTCATTACTTTGAGAAAACCTGGTGCAATATTTATTTTTGCATCTGTATACGTGAATCACAAATAATATTTCTAACATTTTCATTTTAAAATCTAGCAAATTACACCAAAAGCAGATTAAATCTTGGGGTGGTCTGGCCATACTGTCATGATAAATGGATGGCAGCTTGACTCTGTTACCTCTAATGTTTATAATGGACTCCACTTGATGGCAATTTATGAAAAGATGCGTGACGCACATCCACACAAACAAAGAATGCCTGCACACACACATGCTCAAATGTCAGAGGGGCAATGAGCTACTTATTAGAGAATATGCTCTGGAGGCCAGCCCTGCTTTAATTAATTTTGTGCCTGCCAGTAACAAGGAGAGCAGAGGGAACCTGGACATCTCAGCGTTGATGGAGATGTCTTCAGTGCAATGAGGTGGATGTTATGAATTTACATCTAAAACTCCAATATATTTAGCCCATGAGGACCCAGTGCTAGTTTTGTGGCAGTTCCCATTTTTTTCTCTATTTAACCGTCCTTTAGTAATTTATCACCATTTATTATACTATTATCCTCTGTATGTTGCATTTTCACTGTAAATCATGTATTTAATTTCCTAAATTTTAATTTAGATGTTCATGAAAACTCAGAGTTAATTCAAAGATTATTATATCAAAATAGAGAAAACTGAAGAAAAAGTGACTTTTTTAGTAAAGATATCTAAAAAAAAAGTCTCTCCATCCACTGTCATTGATCCAACTCCATGGGTTTTACTGGTGAATCAATGTTGTAGAAGATGTTTCCACGTTCACTACAGAGCCTCTGAACGTCCAAATGGGTCATATCTGAGGACCATGAAAAGATGACAAACTACATTTTACACCAATTATTTACACGTATTGATAGGATTAGTGGATCAATATTTATTAAACATTTTGCATCAGTGGATGGTTTTGATTGCCAGTGGCTATTTGAGTCTTGGGTTAAACACAATATAAAACATTACTCAGAGAAAGTAATTTAACAAATATTAAACGTTTTAGTTCAGTAGATGTTTTTGGAGGTTTGGGTCTTTATGGGTTAATAAACTTCATCAATTCAAAAGAGAAATGCTCAATGACAGTTTATTTCACTTAGAGTACTGCAGCTATTGTAGTGACAGTATACCCATTATGTACTCATCTTCCGTTTTGTCATATTGCAGCTTTCATAACAAACTCATTCTCCCCTACATCCAGTTGTTGAATCACTCTGTGCCTTTAACAGAGAAGCTTTGGCATGCACTATGAGCATTAGACTTTCAGCTGAACCACCACTAGGGCATTGTGTGTGACTAACAAGTCTCTGTAGCCCTTATTAGCCGTGTATTAGTTGGACATACTTTGCCATACACTGCCCTGTGTCCACTGTTTGCAGTGTTGGATGACAAATTGTTTTATTTCTAAACATACCAAGGCAGAATAAATACTGTTTCTCAGGTGTTTTCCAAGGACATGAATATATACTGAAGTATGGTAAAATGTGAAACAGCAATTTATGAGCTGATCGAAGAAGCTTACTGTTCAGCTTTATCTGTTTGCTGACAAAAACATTAGCCACATAACCTTGGCAACCAGGTGGAATTTGACAAGGAGGGGTGAACAAGACAAACGCGTAGTTAATTATGAAAGCAAAAATTAGTGCAATCTTTCATAGCTTGCGATGATGCTGGTAAGGTGTTATATTAACCTCATATACAGTATATGATGAAGCAGACACAAAAACAGCTGGAGATGTGCATGACAAAATTTAAATGAGATTGTGTGATGTTTTAAACCAAAACTGAACGTTGCAGATAAAACTTCAAAAATCCTCTAATATATAACGCCAGAACAGGCATGTTCATCTTCAGTTCATTATGCTGCATATCCCCAAAGGCGGTAAAAATATTTTGGCTCATTAATCAAAGTCACTACCTCCTTGAAAGAAAAACTTGAGGTCAGTGTGAAGGAGCAAGGCAAGACAAATTAGGCTTAAAATCTGTAATGAGACAAAAAATTATCAACAACAACAAAACGTGGCGTATGTATTGAAATCAGAAGAATAGTTGGAGTCATTTACAGAAAATCGGCTACAATTGTTCTGTCAAGTACTGAATGTATAGATCTAATTTATCATTGCTTACCTGCTCTGAGATATACACATGAGATCTCAATTTCTTCATAATGAGTGGGTGTGCACTGTACCATCTACCATAATTTCAATTACTGCAGAATTCATAGGAATAATGCCAGTAATAGACCAGCACTTCTTCTGGACTGGATTGCAAGTGTTGATCAGGCATTTAAATATAGATACATAATTATGTCCATTGGGGATTTTTTCATCTGTGTACACTGTATCTATAAATCCATGCAGGTGGGTTACAGTATATTGTACCTGTAATAGCTCTTTATTTATGTTATGTGCCATAATATACAAAATGAAGACTGTTTCTAGTTGCTTTTTCCCCAAAGTCAAACTGCTCTGCCCCGAGTCTCTTTGGACATTAGAAAATCAATCAATCAATCAATCAATCAATCAATCAATCAATCTCTATTTATATAATGCCAAATCATAACAAAAGTTATTTCATGACACTTTAGAGCTCGTTGAAACCAGACTCTCAAACCACTTTACAGAAACCCAATAGAATCCTCCAGGAGTAAACACTTGGGGACAGTGGAGAAGAAAAACTTCCTCTTAACCATGGACGCCGGAGCCATTGTAAGTGAGTGGAACAAGACTCACCCACTTTTTAGACCCAATAATATCACACCCACCCACTTTTAACGTCTGGAAACAATGGCATTTTCAGCGCGCTGTCAGTAAAATCCATTCCGTTACCCTTGATCTTTAAGAGAATGG
>JAPQRQ010000006.1:11656517-11669193 GCA_037367365.1 Apogon talboti
CTGACTTGGTAAGAGAGCAAGGTCTATCGGATGATCTGTCCAGCACCGTGTCCAAACAAAAATTAAAATCTCCTCCCCAAGGCTCGGTTCTTGGATCAATACTGTTTATCTTATACATGCTTCCTTTAGGTAACTTAATAAGGAAACACTCCATCAACTTTCAGTATTACGCCGATGATACCCAATTATATTTATCTATTAAACCTTATGAAGCCAGTCAGCTAACTAAACTACAGGAGTGCATTAAAGAGATTAAAGATTGAATGACCAACAACTTTCTGCTGTTAAACTCCAACAAAACTGAAGTCATTGTGTGTGGCCCAAAAACTGTTAGGGATGCAGTGTCTAGCAAAGTAGTCACAATGAATGTTGTTATCCTGGAGCCCAAAACCACCAAGAGGAATCTAGGCATTATTTTACATCAGGATTTATCATTTAACTCACACATAAGACAGATTTCTAGAACTGCCTTTTTCATCTGCGTAATATTGCTAAAATCAGGCATATTTTAACCCAGAATGACGGAGAGAAATGAATCCATGCTTTTATTACATCCAGACTAGATTATTGTAATTCACTTTTCTCAGGCTGTCCCAAAAAGTCTTTGAAGACCCTTCAGCTAATCCAGAGTGCTGCTGCCTGTGTACTGACTAGAACCAGTATCAGAGACCATATTTCTCCTGTGTTGGCTTCTTTGCACTGGTTCTTTTCTGGTTTCTATTATTTGTACTAACAGTTGTAGTGGTAGTACATCCACTGTTAATACTTGTATTTGTAATAATAGTATTAACAGTTATGGACATTTGTTCTAGTCATTGGTAATCATACTAACACCAGCTGTTCTACTTTTTAATAGTTCTAGTTCAGTTTGCTGTGCATCCATGTGTCTTCCCCCCACCCCTTCCCCAGTCTCTCTCTCTCTCTCTCTCCATTTACCCTCTCTCTTTAACCCCAACTGGTCAAGGCAGACGATCATCCTCCAGGAGTCGGGGTCTGCTCGAGGTTTCTGCCTGTTAAAAGCAAGTTTTTCCTCCCCACTGTCACCAAGTGTTTACTCCTGGAGGATTCTGTTGAGTGTCTGTAAATTGACTTCAGAGTCTGGTTTCGACCAGCTCTATATGTATAGTGTCATGAGATAACTGTTGTTATGATTTGGTGCTACATAAATAAAATTTGATTTGATTTTGATTTGATGTATGTACTGAGTGAAATGTACGCAATAATTCAAGAATTAGCAGTCTTTGCATTTTTCTTAGCTGCATGGGATAATTGCTTGAATTATCATTTTTATAAAGTCCTACATCTTTCCAGTCTCCGGGATTTATGAAGAGTAATTAAGCATCTCCGGAAAGGAAGAGACATTGCAGCAGTTTCTAATATCAACTGTTTATTTAGCAGGACGTTTCACACATGCAGCATTTAGAGGACTTAAATGTCTGTTTCACCGACAGAACCACTTCTTCTGATTTAAATAATGCAACCCTGCAGAGTGGAGGTATCCAGAGGCTATGTCAGCTCAAATGCTACAATCCTGCCTGGTCTGAAGGATTTAAGTTGCCACTCAAAGTAAAGTCAAAGTGTGATGCCAAAAGTAGATTAACCAACACTTTTAGGCCTACTCATGATGCATGTTAATGCCAGATTCTCTGCAATTCAGTGTTTTTTAATTCATACTTTAGGGATCCTCCTGAGTTTCTTTTTTTTTTAATATAAAACACAGATTCTGGTTGTTTTCCACTGACAAAGCTGCTTTTAATAGACAAATGATTATAAAGGCAGCATTTCATAGGCAATTGGTTCTGAAAAGCTGCAGTGTGGAGCATTACTTCAACACGTCACTCAACACTTTTCCGCATGCTATTAGGCCATATGGTTCACAGTGAGGAAATTAGAAACAAGTTTGACTGACAAGGCAAACAGCATTTTAATGTAGTGAAGTCACAATTTAGTGGGAGCTAATGCACAACCTGCATCAATAAAGAAATATTAACCTCCTTTACATGTGTCATTGAGCCGGTTCATTCTGCACCTCCTACCACTTCTTCTCCCACCATGTAAATACCTGTCTGGAGATAATTTTATGACAGAGTGCGTTGGTGCACCAAATGCTTAGTCTGCCATTTGCTCTAAATTTGTGCTTTTGTTAAATTGGATTCCAAATGCAATTACCTGCCAAGGTAATTCATGACAGAGTAGCCCGCCGTAACTGCTCATTTGAAAGGATGCAGAGTCATTTATGAGTCATTTTGGAACAATACGGTATCATTTGGAAGAGGTGAGGCCCATAGGGGGCTCGGCAAGCTTTCTACTTTGTCAGGAGAGGCAGACATGAATGATTAGTGTCTTCCAATAACAAGTTCCAATGAGAGTGTTCAAAGTGATACAGTAAGCAAATGTCTGGCCTAGATCTGTTTTGTAATAAGTTGGATCTCCATGATTAGTCAAATCCATCACAAATGGCACTATTTTGTGTGCAGAACATCAACAAGGAAAGCTTTTCCAGGGAAATTGTGCTTATGTTGGCATAAGGACTCTTAATATCAAGACCAGGCTCTGGTTATCGCACTTGCTTTGAGGTAGGCACAGTCAGTGCTTAGTCTGTCTCTGTGGTAGTTTGATGTGTAGCAGCAAATGCTCACTTTTTCTCTTAACCACAAAGCAGTCAGAAAAAAAAAGCGAATTGTTTCTGATGCAGACTTCAATAATGTTACGTTTCCATGCAGACTGCAAGTGGATTAATCCAGCTGAAGAGTAATTGCCCTTGTATTGTATTGACTCTATGCATGAAGGAATTCAAATCACTTTTAAGTTTCAGTCGTGCAGGATTGGAGCCAGTACTTGAGGCAAGCTAAGGTCTTTATGTGAGTTCATTTAATTTGGAGCAAGACTGCAATCGTCCTATTAATGGATTAAAGAGCTGCATGTAAATGTAATGGTGTGAATCTGCTGACTGCTGAGGACAATATCAGAAAGGGAAGTGAATAAACAGCAGTCTGCCCACTCTTAACAAATACTATAAAGTGTATGCTTGAGCCAGATACTAAACACTGAAGAACTGCCGGTCAGTGGCTGACAGTGTTGAAACGCTAATGGCTGGATCCTGCATGTCAATGTGATATGTGTGCGTGGCTCTGAAACAAAGCTTAAAGGCTGCCGCTGTAAATATGTTTTTATTGATCATCTATGCTTTCATTTAGTCTCTTCACCAAGTAATAAGTGTATGCCAACCATCCGCTGTGACTCTCACTCTCCGGTTTCCACATCCATTCATTTTAATTAACAAAAAAATAGGGCAAAATAGACACAAACTCAAACATTATTTTTATTTTCCAAATATACAGAGCAAAAGCATCATAGTTTCACAGACCAGTACAGTTAAAATACATCCTTTTTTCATGGTTTTTTTTTCTTAGATACAGAGGGCCACTGCCTGAAAATAGTGGTTTACCCAGACGAATTTACATGTTGGCTTTTTATTACAATTACGTTTATGATGTAATATTTATACAAACCTTTGAAATGACCATCTAAGTTTAGTACTTTTTCAGACCTGGGTTATGTAGTATCTGTAAGACAGTTTGCATTATTTGGTTTACAGAGGAATTAAGCCAATCACAGACAAGCATAAATTCATTTGACTTACAAATGCTTCTCTGTGATTCTTCCAATTTTCTGTGACTTATCATACACTGTATGCTGCAAACTAAACCACACGGAATCCTTGCGTGTCCTGCAGGCAGAAGATTATTCGCAAATACTGTTTAGTCCAGGTATTTTTCTGTATAATATGCAAGTAAAGTACTAACAATGTCATGGTTTGCATAAAAAAAATCAAATGGTGTAAAAGAAAAAGATAAATAGTGACAGACAGCATTTTCAAGGTAAAGGTAGAGATATTAAGATCAATTCAGTGTTTTCATATGGCACCTTATATAAAGTCTATCACAGACAGTACCATGTTTTATACTGAGGATGAGTTCAAATAGCCTCATGTAAACCAGTTTCTGTAGAAATAAGAAAAACATGGACAGCGCTAATATTCACCATTCCTTTATCCATTTTTAAAAAAAACTTTATTGAAAGCAAACATATTATAGCTAGTGGGTAGAGAAGCCAAAATAAACACCTACTAATGAGTCCTTCCTTCACACTGCTCATAACCTCTTTTTCTGACTAAAGACTTGTCCTTATCCAGTGCACTACAGGCTAGTCTTTAGTATTTGAATAATAGACTGTTCTGCATCCTCCATTCGGAAAGGGTTGCTCTGTTTTATCAGGAAAGGGCAGCAACCCCTTGTAATTGTTCCGGGTCTTTATGTTTATTCATCTGTTATGCCCTGGCATCTGTGCCGCGCTTGTAGCCAGGCAAACAGGCGCCGCCAGCACCAGCCGGGGAGGCGTCCACAGGTGAGCAGGGCAGACTTTGTCCCCACATGGGCTTTGATTCCCAAAGACTGACATGGCACTCGCATCCTGTGGTACACTCTTGCCCACTGTAGCTGATGCCATGGGGGATGGGACAGAAGGCTGGCATATCAAATATTTATCTGTTTGCTTTGCAGTGTGCAGATTCTCTGGACTGGGAAAATGCATTATGTTTGGATCAGTGCAAGAGCTGCATCAGATAAGGAAATTAGACTTTATGGACAGTAAAACCAATTTGTTTGTTTTTAGGGAGACATACTGAACCTCTGAATAATGTTTTATATTGTGTTTAACCCATAAAGACCCAAACAGCCACCGGTGATCAAAATTCTCTACTGATGTAAAATGTTTAATAACTATTGATTCACTAATCCTATCAAAACATGTAAATAATTGGTGTAAAATACAGTTTGTCATCTTTTCATGGTCATCAGATATGACCCATTTGGATGTTCAGGGGGTCTGTAGTTACCATGGAAACACCGTCATCTTCTGCAACACTGATTCACCAGTGGAGTTTGATCAGTGACAGTGGATGGAGATGCTTATTTTATGTTTAGTTATTGATATCTTTACTGAAAAACTGGATTTTTCTTTGTTTTTGATATATTAACCCACAACTTTAAACAGTTTTTATGAACATCTACATGATCAGTAAATTAAATATAGGAAAATACCTGATATTCACTGAAAAAATGCAAAATAAAGAAGATGATATTACAATAAATGGTGTTAAATTACTTAAGAAAGGTTAAATAGAGAGAAAAAAATAATTTGGGAACTGGCACAAAAGGAGCTCTGGGTCTTTATGGGTTAATATTTGAATTTCAGACAAAATGTATGTAAAACAATATATAATCTAAGAACGTATTAAAATAAATGAAATCTGTAACTTGTTAGATCACGGTGCCGCTGGCTGCTCTGTCAATGAAGAAATGTCCTAGTGCATCCACAAAATGCATGAAAAATAAATAAAAAAATGGCACCAACATACTTGGCAGTCATCATGGTGTCAAATGTAATATATTGCTGGGCATCTGGGGAGCTCTCAGAAGCGCTGAAGGTATAATAACCCCTTACTGAATCTCACTTCAAAGCTGTACCAGTTAAGCTCAGCCTCTTATCCTATAGCCTATGTGTGCTCCGTTTACAGAGTATGAGTTTCCCCTTTGAGAAATGCGGAAATAAAAACTGCTCACATAAGCCTTTCATGTAATTTGTCAGAAACAAGTATGGCTAGAATAGGTTGATGAAATTTTTGGAAGAGAAACAAAGAGAGAATGATTGTCTGCTCGTACAATGCTGATGCCACGTGGATTTGTTTTGCTCTAGTATAGTGAAATCTGACTGAGAAAGAAAGAAAAGCCAGGGGAAAAAAACAACTTATATACAGAGAAAGACAGCATTAGAGATTTATTTACAGTCTACTAAGTGCCAAGCTGGATTATCAGCGTTGAAACAGAGCTTTTTGTCTTAAGCTGTACAATGGGCGCCAATCCATTTGTAAAATTAGAGTCCAAACCATTGCCACTCAAGTGAAAAACCTCATTCAAATGCCTCCAATATAATCATATGTAAAGTGCTTACAACAACAACTTCTTTTTGTTAGAAACGCCGCGCATGGCCTTTCAAAAGACAGATTTTAGAGTTTCAAGCTCATTTTAGTGCGTTTCACTGCAGAAGACACTGAAAACCTCCGTAATTGAATATGTTTTATCGTATTCTATTCAACTCTCTGTCATGTTTCTGATTTGACAACGTAGAAGTGGCGTTGACTTTCTCATCCAATGATCACAATACTAGTTTACAGTAATTCAATGTCCCTTTCCAGCAATCACTCTTTACCATTTAAACTACTAATTGAACAACAAAAAAAGCTAATTCTGTCTTGGATTGACCTAAAAACCTTGAAAGCATTTGGTGGCAAATCAAAAGTGATGTAATGCTTCCATGATGTAACTGCATCTGTATCGCTGCAGTAACAGATAGGCTACGTTCAGACTGCAGGCAAATGTGGCCCAAATCCGATTTTTTTTGCCCATATGTGACCTGTATCCGATCTGTTAAAAACAGTTTGAACAGCACTAATCCGATTTCTTCAAATCCGACCTAGGAAACTTTAATGTGTGGTAATAAATCCGATACATATCTGATATTTTGCATTGTGACTTCATTCTGAATGGCCAGGTCGCGTTTATCCGACCTTTACGTCATTGAAATGTGACAAATGTCACAATTCTGCGTCCCAGTAGGAGGAGCAGCGGGAAAAACATATTCACTTCCGTAAACACAGTGCGTGCCTGCGTGGTCACGGATTATGTGGACCTCGTCTGCGCATGTGGGTCACTTTATGGTCGCATTCAGTTCCTCCTCAAAACTGATAGAAGTCGCATTTAATGTGTAATATGAACGAGCACACAAAAAAATCGTATTTCGCCAAAAAATCCGAATTGTGTGTTAAGACCTGCTGTCTGAACATAGCCTGACTCTCTATACTCAAATGTTACCCTTATTAACCTGAGCCTGCTTTAAGACGTCTATAGGAGATTTTAATGATCATGATTAAACTTTGTTTAAATCTCTTGTTTTTAAAAGATTTGTCCTAATCTAATCTGACACAGTTTGGATTATGGCAGCGTTGAACCCGAAAATTAAGATTAGATGACATTCTCATGGTTTTACTGTAGTCAAACAGTGCACAAATCTGATTCTCATTGTTCTATAATGTGAAAAAAAGCAAAACTTCCCCATTGTTATTTTGTGTTCTTTTGCAAAACATGCACAGTGCATAACTACAACACGCTTCACAGGAGGCTCACTTTGAAACTGTGGTTACATGAGTGTTTATGTAGCTGTAGTTAAATCATTATCGTTTGTTTCTAACTAAAACTAATGCAGCATCAGTGATTAAATAATAAATGCAATTTCATATGTAACGTACAGCAAAAAGAAGACAAAACAATGCATTTATAAAGATTCAGTATGCCACCATCAGCTAACAACAGTAGCGAAAAATGACTTTCAGTCAGCAAAATAAACACATTTTCTGAATTTGCTTCATATGTCCCTTGATGACCGGCACTATCACAGGTAGGTATACAGTCAGGATGCACTAATCTCCAGTGTCAACAGTGATATTGACAAAAGCAATGAAATAACCACACAGTAAGAAGCTCAGCTAAAATATAATGTTTACATTTCATTCAACAGGTACCCTAAAGTATATGGTCGATGATCTGCGGCGTAGGAGAAACTCCCAAGTACAACACATGTTGCTTTTGTGGGCTTTCCTGCTGTGTTGCCTTGGAGCTGGACTTGGTGCGTTAACACCGTGAATGATGCAGCTCACCACCAACAGAAGAGCCGACAGTGTATTTCAATCTCTTTTAGTCAAAGTTTGTATTGATACAGTTCAAACAGACCCTCAAGGCAAAGTAGATAAGGTTTTCGCCCACAAGAGGAGGCGCTCATGTCTCATATAGAGTCCTCCATGAGTGAAATCAGAGGCAGAAATTAGATACTAGAAAAGAAATGACAGTCACATATGTACAGTGATATTCTTTTATCGCAGTGTCAAAGTAAAATAATGACTCAGGGATTTCAAATGAGATCTCAGCCCCTTTTTATCGGCTCAGCTTGGTGGCCTATATACTGCTGCGGAGAGAAAACAGCCATTCATTTAAATGTTCAAAACATCTGTGGGCACATGGAGAAAGTTTTCTTCCACCTACACACAAGACAAGTTTCAACAAGCCAAGCTTAACGTACGATATGTAACGGAGGTTTGGTGAAGGAGAGAATTAAAACTGTGTGCACATTCATTTATTGTGCTTCGAAGTACAACAGAGCTGCAGGACATTGGCTCCGACTCATTATCGTGCATTTCCACAGTTGTAAAAAAAAAAAAAAAAAAAAAAAAAAAACCACAGTTTTTTTTCTGAATGACAATTTTCCAAAGGCAGGAACAGTCTGTGCCTGGGGAGCAGATTGTCTCACAAAGCCATGTGGTATTCCTGCTCTCTGATCCACTAGGAATCCCACCGCACTGCTGAATGCTCAAGTTCCAAACTTGTGTTGTCTCTGTGTTTGTACGTAACCTCTCTGTGGCATGATTATGATTAAAAAAGGAGGTGGCTGATGAGTTAAGCATGAGGGAAGTATAAGGCTTCATGATCCACATTTTGGGACACTGAGAAGTCAAATGATGTGTTAAAGCCAACCAGCTCCTGCGTCTCATAGCATCCAGGAGAACAATGACACCGTTAGCGTCGGAGCTCCTGGGTGCAGATTTGCCCACAGTTTAACAATCCTGATTGGTTGTTAACACCTCCCTCCAACTCTCTTTCCTGGTGGTCAGACGTGGGTCTGCATACGCTTCTGCAAGGGCCGGGTAAGGTCTGAGTTCTGCGATGAAGACTGCGAATAGTGAGAGGAAGAGGAGGCCGAGGCTTTGCTGTCTTTGTCAAACTGCACGTAGCCGTCCGGCTTACTGTAGCTGCTGACGCTGCTGTCACACTGTGTATCGATAAAAGAGCTGGAGTCGCTGAGCGAGCCGCGCTGGAACTCGCGCTCACACAACTCGATGGAGCTGCTGCCCATGCCAAGTACGAAGCGTTGGCTGTAATCATACAGACGATTCGGGCCCGCTCCCAGGGTGGAGTAGATGTTGGTGAAGGACATTCCTGTCGGTACCCGCTGCTTTCCCAAGGTACCTGTGTTAGTGGGGTTCCTCACCTCAGTGGACTGATTTCCTGCTATGGTAGGCGTGTGGTGCTCTTTGAAGGTATTGACGCTGTAATAACCATTTGTGGGGTCCTGTTGGAAACAGAAAAGAGGTAGTACTTTCATTACTTTCATTAGTAGATTTCAGGCCTTATGTAAGACAAGTTTAACCCTTAATGACCCAGAGCTACTTTTGTGGCAATTCCCAAATGAAGTGTTCTCTCTATTTAACCTTTATTAAGTGATTTATCATGATTTATTGTAATATTATTCTCTTTATTTTGCCTTTTTTTCAGTGAAAATCATGTATTTTCCTATATTTAATTTACTGATCATGTAGATGTTCATAAAAGCTCAGATTAAAGTTGAGGGATATCATATCAGAAACAGAGAAAACTGAAGAAAAAGTGACTTTTTCAGCAAAAGATACAAATAACTGAACATAAACCAGGTTTGTCCATCCGCTGTCATCGATCCAACTCCATGGGTTTTACTGGTGAATCAGTGTTGTAGAGGATGATGTTGCTGATCACTATGGGGCCTCTGAACGTCCAAATAAGTTCATATCTAATGACCATGAAAAGGTGACAAACTGTATTTTATACAGTGGATCAACAGGTATTAAACATTTTTGATCAGTAGATGATTTTGTTTGATGGTGGATGTTTGGATCTTTATGGGTTAAGTGGTAATGCTGTTTTTTCTCGGCGCTCATCAAGCACTAAGGTCAAACCGGCTCTAGTTTCTGTCCAAATTGGTCAATAAATGAAGAAAATAAGGTTGTGGTGCACACATAAGAAAAACGGTAAATCCTAGTAAACTAGCAAACCTTTGTGCTGAGATTTAATCAGCTAGTACCCTCAATATCATTTTTATTGCTAATTAAGCAAGCCTTGATGACTCAAAGTTTGGCATGCAACCTATGACGGCAAAGTTCACTCACATACCATCTTTAATTGGACCTGAATGGATTCTAGAGTCTGTACATCCATGTATGTAGTCAAATTGCTTCTGAGGCTGCAGCTGTGCCACTTGTTTGTCTACATGGCCGCAGGCAACATGCTGTTGCTAAGAGTCCAGTTAGGGCATGTGTGTGTGTGTATGTGTTTGTTAGTGGGTTTTGCGTGTGTGTATGTGTGTGATGGCCTATTGTGAATAGATGTGAATGTCAAGCATAGTGAGCACGGTGGCAAATCCCAAAAGAAGAATGCTCATAATGGAGAAATGAGAGCGACAACCTGAGAGGATCCTCGTTATGCTTGTCATTATCAGGCAGCAGACAGGGAGATTGTTTACGTCTGCCCTTTATCTCCTTTCAGTCCCACCTCTGCTCTCGCTTCATGCATGCTGTCATTAAATAGGATCAAAAAATCCAGCCCCAGAGGAAGCAGGTAAGCAGGTAACACGACAGAAATACACTCCAGTGAGCCAAGGCAAACATCCATTTGGACAAAAGGACGAATGAACAGGATAGCATTTTCTGGTGCACTGATAAGCTCTGCCATGCTGTTGAATCTAAATAATCACCTTGCATATATAGGGTCAAAATAGTGATATCATCTATGTTGAAAATAAATTGCGGTGTGAAAATTCCTCTTCTGTCAACAGGAGTACAGTAAAAGCACCAAGGCTCTTAATAAATATAATAAATACTCCACACTTTTACTGTACATTCAAATAACAATAACTTTGAGGAGATGTGAATATTGGGAAATTTCTGTTCCAAATAATTCTGTATATTACAGAGACGATCAGCGTGTTTTGGAAGACGTACAATGCTGATATAATGCAGCAATACAGCACAGTGTTACAACCAGCTTCTGTGCAAAAGCCATAACGGCACTAAATGTTCCTAACCTGATTTTATATGGCAAAAACACTTTTTGTGCAATAGGCATTACAGTATGTGCAATTCAAATGAGAATTGTGCAATAACTGACAGTAGCTTGTATAATGGCTTATGTATTTCACCTTCCCTTTTAGTTTTAGTCCTAGGTATTTTATTATTTTTTTATACAGCAATTTATCATATACATTTTTTTTCCACTCATTGTAGTTGTATATTTATAAGCACTTTTACTTTTGACACTTGGAGAAATTGCTTTCAGTTTTGTTGTAATGTACAATGATACTAAGGACTATTCTTCTTCTATTTCTGAGTAAAGCTGCTTAAATCTGACCCTATACAATACACACATCAGAGTCATTTATCATTTAAAATAATAAAACTATAATAATGTTTTTACTTTTGATGACACTGCAGGTAAAATGTACTAAAATATCATTATTTCATATTCTGAATGGATTAACACCCTGGACGTTCATCGCAGGTCTGACATAAACAGACAAATAACCATTCCTTAGATTCGAGGTAGGGGGTCTGTGGCCATTACACAGAATTCTGTGAGACCAGGTTCTAACCTCTACATCAGCGTAGGCCAAATTTGACTAAATGACTCTTAACCAACAGACTGGAAAAGATTTACACAGAATGATTTGTCAAATATGACAATGATGTGAATCCCATGCTATGGCCTTCACAGTTTCCAGATCAACAAAAACTGTTCTTTATCATGACGTCTCCTTTATTTTGTCATGTCTGGATGTACAACAGTTGAAACTTTTCAATTAGTGTCCTGCTGTTGTCTCTGATAGTGAAAAGTGGGATCTAAAGTCCATAATCACTTAACAATCATTACTTAACATAATGTGGTTTGTAAATGTAAATAAACAAATGCACTTTGCCACTCAATGTGAGGGAGAATGAATACAATTCTAAAGAATTCACCTAAAACTCTGGCAAGATGGGGAGGGGGTTTATTTAAAAGTTGTAAAATGGTTGGATAACAGTGGAATAATGCAGATATAGACGAGAAGTTGGCTATCCTTTACTAAAAATTCAATCAGGCGTTGAAAAGGTGCTTGATCCGAGAACCTCTACAGTCTGCCAAATCGCCTGAGGATCATTTATTGCGGGAGTTACAAGTGCTGAGGTACTTTCATATGCAATTGGAGAACTGAAAGGAAAGTGTGTCGTCTGTGCAAGTTGATCTATTCACACTTTTTCATTGGCATGTAAATGTGTGAGCATCTAAAAATAGCAACGGAGTCACTTTATTGAAATCTTCAAATCCCGTACATGTAGGTGAATATAGGATCACCATACTTTTAGTGAATGTCATTGACTGAAGGATGCTTGAGTTTATGGTGACACTGTCTACTTAGCTTTGATTTGATTTAACTAATATTTTTGACGCACCCTGTAGCTAGTTGTTGGAATTAAGTAATTTATGTTGACAGTTTCCCTTGAAAGATGTGATGTTTATGTAACACAATAAATCTCTTAGTAAATTTATCAAGAACAGGAAATGCTACCACACAGTGAGTTTACACTGAAATATATGCAGTACTTTTTTAACATCCACTGTCATCCAAAACCATCTACTGATGTCAAATGTTTAATACCTGTTGATCCACTAATCCTATCAATACATGTCAATAATTGGTGTAAAATGCAGTTTGTCATCTT
>JAPQRQ010000006.1:11669701-11680224 GCA_037367365.1 Apogon talboti
CACCATTATCTTCTACAACATTGATTCACCAGTAAAACCCATGGAGTTGGATCAATGACAGTGGATGGACACACTTGAATTATGTTCAGTTAATAATTGATTTTTCTGAAAAAGTCACTTTTTCTCCAGTTTTCTCCGTTTCTGATATAATAACCTTTGGCTTTACTCTGAGCTTTTATGCACATCTACATGATCAGTCAATTAAACATAGGAAAATAGATGATTTTCACTGAAAAAATGAAAAATAAAGAGGATAATATGACAATAAACAGTGATAAATCGCTTGGGAAAAAGGCAACATAGAGAAAAATTAATTTGCAAACTGCCACAAAAGTAGCACTGGGTCTTTATGGGTTAAAAAAAAACAACAACAAACGAACAAAAAAAAGACTGCCAGACCGTGCGTCACTTGCATACTGTAATGTTATGAAAAAGAAGTAGGAGTTCAGTCTAGAACAAAGATATCACTATTTTATCCGCAGTGCTTATTGGTTTTGACATCAGATAATGCAATAACAGTAGTCTTCCTTTAAAGGGGCTGTTAAAAAAAAAATGCACCAAAGACAGACAGAATAGAGACGTGAATAGATGTAATTTAAGTGAAAGATGTAAGAAATCAGGTTGCATATAAGACGCAGCATTGCTTCTGGAATGATATGTTTCATATACTTAAAAACAGCTCATTCCTCTCTCATGTAAGCCGCTTGGAAATCTAAAATAACAGCTCAAGGGACAACCAGCCTCTGATTTTCTGAAGCACCTTTGATGAGAGACTAATTAATAAATTTAGACCTCTAACTGGAGTCATTTTGCCTCTGGACTTGGAAAATCATATGTAGCAAGAGAAGGATTAATGCTTTTCAGCTATTTCAGTCCCAGACTTGAAGACCACCCTCTGCCCCTCAGGCATTCTCTCTCTCTCTCTCTACCTTTAACTCTATTTCTTCTGCTTTCATGCTGTCATTGTTCATGAGCCGTACCTTAATATGCTGATACTCCTTCTCTTCTTCTTGTAATACCTCCAGCTGCTTCAGAACGGATTCCTGCTGGAACTCTCCTCGTTCTACCTGCATCAGAAACAAGGCAAAGTAAAGTAAAGTGTCTGGAAGTCCTCCATTCAGAGTTAAAATCAATTCTGTAAAGGAGGGATTTTCCTCTTTTATCACTTTTTAATATCAGTCAGACTTTTTTTTCAGCTTTTGCTTGATGCCGACAGAGATCATTATTAAGGTACCGGTAACTATCTTTTATTTATCTTTACAAAATCCAGACTGAGAAGAAGGTAAGATCATTTTCACTGCTGTAAGATCAAGTACTGACAGTATTCAGCATTTTAACAAAAAATAAAAATAAAAAAATATAACCCAGAACCAGAACTGCAAATAGCCCAGCCTTGGAGCAAACCTTATGAAAACCAAAACACTTGTACAGTTCAAAAAAGGAAAGGTGTCTTGAAGGCATGTACATACAGGAGTACACCCACTGTAGGATTACACAGTATTCATCAGCATCCTCACAGTCAACGTACTGGGGTCTGTTATAATCATAGAACGGCATAATCAAGGGGATAAATATAACCGTTATTCTACAGCAAATGTGCAATTTTTACACATTTCTTACAAAATGTTACACATTATTCTAAAGCCAAAAAGCTTTGCCATTTAACATTACAAAGCACTTCCTTCCTGAAAATAAGAAGAAGTGGAAAGTACGGTGCGACACTCACACTCACCATCAGCTGTTTCATAGAGGTGTGCTCTTCATTTTCCCTTGCTGCGTTATGGTCTTTGTGTACAATCTCCACCCGTATGTCGTTTTTGGCCGACACAACTCCTTTTAGATCTGGCAGAAACAGACGACATATATAACTCACTAAGCTGGATAAACACAATTGTGTATTTGTTGAAATTCTAATTCCCCTCAGTTCGTTTCGCAATAATACAGAATTTAGCAAGATCCCTGGGTTCAGTCTGACAGTTTTCCCCCATTCCTCACAAACAATACAAAGCAGTATTAATCATTTGATTCTTGCCAACACAAGATTATCTTTCTGCATACATATGCAATCTCACACAGCCTACCACGACGGCTCATTCTGTTTGGGACAATGCTGATGATACTGTCATATAACAGAGTCTTACTTTCTGTCTTAATTTTGCTTGCAAGTTCTCTCTGGTGAGCACAGATGGAGACGGGCAGTGAGGGCATAACCAGGTGCGCTTCCTCTGTAGTATACAGACAATAGACATGCTGAGGGGACCAGTAGCACAGTTTGGTTCTTGGAAAGAGGCAGTGGCTGACTGTCTCTAACCTGAGTCACTTGGTACATGGGTGGGTGGTAGTGAGGATAGTGCAGGATGTAAATAGTCTCAAAAAGCGAATGAAGCCAGACAGAGATTGCATGAAATGAACCCTTAACACAATCTATCTCAACGCCACAAAAGGATGTCCATTTCAACAAATGATTTCATGTCACATTAAGTGTGGCACTGTAGCTTCCAGTGCAATTATTCCTGTGTCAGAAATTTCTGGAAGCAGCTGGTATCCTTTTTAGAAATGACCCATATTTATGAAAACCCATGCCAGGCAAGCAAAAAATAATGTCTCCCTATATTTTGTATGAATAAAAACAACCTCTACATTCAAATGCATGGACATCTTTGTGTGCTTGGGGACCATACAGTGCGATGACATGCATGCTTCAGTGGGTGTAACAGAAAAGAAGACATACTTCTCTGGGAGCGGGTGCAACAAAATGCACCAATGGTTCCCATGAGAACAATGAAGGCCACAAAAGCTCCCACAGCAATGCCGATGATCACAGCCACTGGGAGGGATTCTGCAGAGAGCAAACAAAAAAGATTATCCTTCTACAATAACATACCACAAACGTCTCAAATTTGTATTTAATTCAATATGAAATACATAACAATACAGTATGCCACAATACACAGTCACACTGCATAGGCCGCCTTTCTTTCAGGCGCACAATACGCCAATCTTCATCTTCTCCTCTTCATTTTTTTTTTTTCCCTTCAGCAACCACAAACAAAGAGAAGACGTGATATATTTCATCCTCCTAAATGACATAGATGTCACTGGAAATAGGTGCAGCCTTTTAATGAAAGGAAATATGTTCAGGAAATGTAAATGGAAACAAATTATGAAGCCTTTTGTTAGTGGCCAGAGTAAACATTTCCCAACTATATAATAAAGTCTAATTGTCCTACTGTGTAATAACATTTAATTTAGACTCATTTAGGCTTGTGCACAAATTTCACTGAGGGCCTTTATTGTCATTGAAGACGTCATAAGAGCGTATGCATTAGTTTAAACTTAATCATGTTTGTACGTTTTTTGCATAGATGTTATAATGCATTTGTGACTGTGAAGAGATTAAACCTGAAAGCACATACGCCTATACGCGACTGCAACATTAAGAACCTCATTAAAGCAACATTTTAATGAGAAGAACCTGAGTTACCAGCCCACATTTATGACCTTGTATTTTAAACAAGTGCAAAACAACCTAGCCATCTTCCTACACCATTAAAGCCTATTTAATGTCTTCATTGATCAATGTCACTTTCACATAAGCAGCTTATAATTTATAATTTGCGATAAGTGGATAGAAAACACAGCTTCCCCATCGTCAGAGGAGAAAAGGTCAACAGATAAAAGGAGTTCATTTTTTAAGCAATGCAAAAGGAATATTTATGGTTCCATTTTATTTGAATGCAGCAACATTAATGGTAAGAATCACCATTTCAGTGTAATGTGGAGCAACAATTTTTAATTTGGAATAAATATATCTGCGCCATTGTCACATTAACAGTACATCAAATATTTCTGAAACGTAGGTCTTGCACTTTTCATCTCGCAGTCGCATACTTTAAATACATTTAGGAAAAATATTGCTTTTGTAGTTAAATGTTGTGTTATTCTAAATTCACTATTCATGTTTCATGCCACTCGACTATTCTTGTAACGCACTTTGTAATTTAATCTGTGAAAAGTGCTACAGAAATATGTTTACTTACTTACTAAACAAATATCATCATGCAGCTTTTATAATGTATGTCTATAATCAGTACAAGGGAAAATTACATTACATCATATACTAAGCTGCTGTTTTTCAGAAAGGCTACATATTGTTGTGATGGAAAAGTGCTTTTATTGTATAAAGACTATTTCTGTACAAAGTCAGGGTATATGCAGGTTTAAGGAAGTCACATTTAGGACTTTTCAAAGCGTCTTTGGCCAAATTTATGACCTTATGTTGACATAAACAACAGCACAACAGGCCTTATTGTTATTTCCTTGAACCTGTCTTAACCATGTTCCAATCCAGCTAACATTACATTTCCATTTGTGTATGGCTAATATTTCTGCTGCTGACGTTCAAGCTGCTAAAGCTCAAACCTGAATCCCCACCCACCCATGAATGACTGTTGGAGACTCCACTCATTCTCATCTGTTATGATAAAGTGCTAAACACTAATTACATAAAGCTTTCCAAAGCAGCAATGTCAATTATTGTGTCTGTTGAATTTTTTTAACACCTTTGAGTGGCAGATTTAAGGATTAGTAATCAGGATAATTAAGGCTTTAATTTGGGACAATCTGTGGACACCCTGCAAGTATAAACTGATGATGTGAGACTAAATTGTGTAACAAGTAGATAGTTCACTCATATGTCAGTTCATTTATAAGTGTTTATTGTCAATAATACAATGTCTGAAAGTTTGGTATCACTTCTATTTGTGATGTTAATTGGTGTATGAACTAAATATTGCACTTATGTTATTTTTTTCTTGTATTGTTGGTTGTTGTCAATAAGATCTTGCTTGTTTTTGTGTGGAATTACTGTGATACTAACTAATCTAGTTAAGTAAACACATGAATAAATGTACCTTTTGAATTCCTATTTTAACAGCATGTAAATATAATCAAGACAGTTTGCTATGATTCATCGGTTCATACATGCACACACATAAAAACACACACGTCGACGATAGCTCGCAGAATGGTACATAGACGCCGTCGCACACAAAGCGCTACTATTCTACTATTGCCTACAATCTACCATGGCCTAGAAAGCCACAGGTGCGTAATATAAAGAAGAGGAAGGTAGAACCTGTCGAACCTTGGCTCCCACCTTGTTCCTTAAGGCGAATGATCTCGGTGTCAGAGCCAAAGCTGTTCCACGCCGTGCAGTTGTAGATGGTCTGGAAGTCGGCCGGGACAATATTACTCATGGTTAGCGTGGAGATTACTCCTTCTTCTGTGCTGACGGTCTCCACAGTGTAGCGCCCAGAAGTTCCAGACTCCAACACAGTCTCCTTCCACGACCAGGCCTTGGATAAATGAAAATAATAGTTAAATCATTAAAAAAAAAAAAAATCACTTGATGATTTTGCCGACTATGACAGTGACGTTAAATGCACTAAATGTGTGTGAAAAATATTTAACAAAGTAAATAAGGAAATAATGAGGTTTTTTGAAGCAAGAAATATAGCCAGTTAATAAACAAATGAGTTTTAACCCTTTAAGGACTATCATTAAAACAGGGAGCCTATATTTCTTTGTTATTTGCAATGAAAGTGTCAGAAAATGTGTTTTTTGCCAATTCTTTTGCACCTTTTTTCAGGAAGAACGTCATTTTCAATATCTGACCATTAATTATCATTATTATATGTAATAAATGCTTAAAACAGTGTTATAGCAAAATAAATTAAAAATTGAGTTGTATTTTTAGCATATTTATTATGAAAAACAACTGTAAACACTCATGACAAAATTTTTATAAGATTGCAGAAATAAACTTTTAACTATTTTACATGTGCTCAAACATTTTTGTTTGTCTTGAGCTCAGAGATACATAATATTTACAGCTAAAATACAACTATCAATGAATTATACAAACCAGAAAATACAGATAAAAACAGTGTTAAAAAGGTGGGGAAAAAATGGCTAAACTCCAAAAAAACACTGAAAAACACACAAATAAAACACTAGACAACATCACTATCGCAATTATATACAATTAATTACAAGAATTCACAAAAATGGCACTAAAACCTAGCTTAAATGCTGCTAAAATATAACAAGTGTCTAATTGGCTTTCTGCTCCGGGCACTTCCACCCCTCCCCCACAGGCAATGCACACAGCCTCTACTGTAATGTGTTATATACCGATCGAAAGCTCCAATTCTCTGCTTTCAGACTCTGTTTTCTCATTAGCGTGAACCCTTAAAGAGTTACAGTAATTTAAATGACTGTGAATGCAAAATGTGGCGCCAGAGACACAACCGTATTAAAAGGGCTAATAAGTCTTTTCTGACGTTCTTGTGCCATACAACAGCGTAACCTCTGTATGTACAGTTCTTGACATATTCAGCATGTGGTTTAGAAAATCTGCAGCTGAGGCTCGTGCTCATACATCAAACGCGAGCGATGCGGTATCTACTGTACGTTCACTGACTAATGAAGTGTAACCCTGCTGCAGACCACATGGAGACAACTTTGACCTTAATAACAGCTGCCACATGTTATAACAGTGACTGAACAATGGGCCCTGTAGCAACGCTTCAAACCGCGGAGGCTGGAGTTCACTGGGAGGTATTTAATGGAATTTTGCTTGACCTTGTCATTAATGCCTTCATTGGATTCTTTTTTTCTCTGCTGAGAGGCAGCATTATTTTTCAAAGTGTGCAAACCTCAATATATGATGGCCGTGAACAGATGAACCCTGTTTTACACAATCATATATGAATAGTTGTATGTTTTCTTTTGTATCCTGTGGTAGTTATCACTTAATATTTCAGCGCTGTGACAGGACCATGATTTGTCTGGTGAATAGCTCCATTGATTCTCACAAGGATATAAGTTGGTACGATTTAGTATGTTGATCTTGGGGACCTTAAGCTAAAAAAAAAAAACCCAAAAAATATTTCCACTTAAAAATACTCTATATTTGCTTGATAACTTCCCTTAGGACATAGTTTTACAAAGCTGTTCAGATAGTAATTTGTTAGTTCTATAAGCTGGCAACTTAGACAAACCATTTTTGTGTAGAATTTAGGGCTGTTTTTGAGAAAAAGTAGGTTCAAGAAAGAATGATTAGTCAATCATTGCTATTTAATTTTAGTAAAATACCATTCAGAAAAGTATGATCCAAAGTATCTTAGTTAATATCACTCGCTTAAATGTAAAGTATGTACAGTTTCTAACACATTACATGGACTCTTACAATAATAGTCTTCACTCATCACTTCTGACTGTCAGTGTGTGGTGCTCTTGAGAACATGCCCTCTGCCTGTATTTTCTATTATCAGATACTATTTACGTCGCTACCTTTGCCAAGGCTAAACATGATATACTAGAAATTATAACTTAGGCTTTTAAGCTTCATCCACCTCCGTTGTTAAATTGCTTACTGCTGCTGTTGTGCTGAGGACAATATCACAATACTTTACACTGTATCACTATAACAACCAGCTCTGGCAAGGGAGTATCATACCTGCAGAAGAAATGCAATGTACTTTTGGCTAAACCATGCTAAGTGAATCAAGCTTATACTGACAGTAGAAAAACTACATTGGTGCGCAGTTCTGCCTGAGAGACAAAACTGTGGGCAATCCCAACACACTCAGACCTCTCAGCATGTAACAGACCCGTCAGAGCAGAAATGAAGTTTTCCAGTTCTATATTACACTAGAATATTCCTACAGAGTTGTGCAAAGGTGTGTGTTTCTCACTACACCACTCGCTCTCTCCATTCGGTCTATTGCTCGCTCGACCACTGCCCTTGTTCCTCATTCACTGAATTGAGAGGAAAGTTTTTACAGTTCTGTTTTATGGACACAGAGGACAAATGTAACATGCTTTGGCTTTAATTGAGTTGTTATAGTGGTCACAGACTACTGACCGGGTGTCATATTTAGAAGAATAGAAGAGAATTTATTGTCATTATGTATTAAGGCTATGGCTATACATATACGTATATGTATTAAGGCTATGGTATACATACATTTCTTTGTATACTTTTTATGCTAATTCAAGATGTGTGAGTTAATGATGTGTAGTTTAAGTCACTGTACGCTGTTTATTTAATCTAAACACTGAAAATGATTAGAAATCAATATTCGGTGCCTCTGTAAAAACACAGAGGGATGCGTAAATGTGATAGTTATTATGCTGCTAGTTAAAATTACAGGGTTTTGACAGTTTTGAAAGACATAGTAGATATTAAGAAGTGATTGGTTTGTCACACGCTGGACTAATGTGAGCTTGTCTTGACACTTTGAGTGATGTGGTGAGAAGAATGCGGAAAACAATTGATATTTGCATACAGAACTTATTTATGCAGAGCTAAAATAATTTCACAAATGGAATTTAGTGGCTGCCTTTGTCGAAGCATCTTTCTGTACCGAGTGCATTTGTTTTGGGAGGATATGGTAATAATTACATTTTAGTGGATAAAGTGTGAGAAAAAGTAGATGGAAGAAAGATAAATAACACCTAGAGCGTCAAGCTTGTGATAATGGACAGGTGGCTAAATAGAGATGTTAAAATGCAGCATTTCAATGTTACAAATTTCGCCTTGATTTAATTATTTTCACCCAAGTATAAAGATTTTTTTAAAAAAGTAAATAAAGTTGAGTGAATTATTTTTTATTACGGAATTTAACTTTTTCCGGTAAGAAACACTGAGGTGCCTTTAGAGTTGTGTGTTCTGTAGAAAAATAAAACAGACGTTGGATTGAACGTTTAAGATCCAGGAGCTCTCTCTCTCTCTGCAGGTTCACCTCTCAAATAAACTTGATAATAATTATGTTACGAGTTAATGCTGGATATCAATATAATAAAAAAAACACAAATCAGATGACAAAGTAGGGCAATTAACCACATGCATATGCAAACACACAAAAATTAATAATAAGAGTGAAATGAGCTCAGAGAGTAAGCTGTTTATAAAAGGTCCATAAATCTTAATGGGATCAGTGCTAAAAGAGCATAAGTGTGTATTAAATGAGAAACTGGGGGTTCAGGCTGTAGTTTCAAGGCTGAATTTTCATATAAAAACAAATGACTAAACTAGGGCTGTAAAACATCTTCATCTTATCTTTAACTGCTACCTGTGTTTAGCTTACAGATTAATAACGTTCAGAGAGGCGTTTTACAGATACAGATGTTATTATTCCATTTAATTACCATTTTTCAGGCGCAAAAAAATCCATAAAACAGCCAATTCATGCTTATGATTTTGACTGGTCCTTGTGATAAAGGATATTTTTGGTTTATGATACAGAGATAACAGAAACAAAAGGAGTAAACAAATGAAAAGTCTACTTACAATGCGGTCTGGGGGAGGCGTACTTCGAATGAAACACTTGATCTGTCCCTTTTCTCCGTGCAACGCCTGCTGAGTCTGTGTACTGGAGATAGTTGGTGGCCCTGAAAGAGATCAGAACAATACTTAAAAAAAAAAAAAGTTTGAAGACGAAAAACAGGAATTGAAACATGAATAATTAAATCCATTTTTCAGTTTGAGGTCGTACGACAATTTTGTTCCGTCTAGCTCTTACGGCACATTATACTCTAATCGCTCTCCGGTTCCAACCAGTAACACCTGAAGTGTTCAGTAATTTAGGACTCCTGGGGAAGATCGCATTGAGGTGCGATATGAACAAGCCTCATCCCTCAGTACAATCTACCCAAGGACACACCAGGGCAGGGCATAAGTGGAGGCCCAGACCTCATTTTGGATCAAGAAATTGTTGATTTATGGCTTGCTTGATTTCTCCCACTGAGATAAATGCCGGTGGAGTGTGCTATAACAGTTTTTTGGAGTGTAATCAGAACTACACAGATGGAAAAAGAGAAAACGCCACTGTGGGGAGATAACACACTTGTCACTATGGTTCACCTTACTATGTTGGCTTACAGCAGGTTTGACTCCTGTTAAACTGCACGAGGTCAGCAAATAACATTAAATATTAACCGCCAGCTTAATATTTCATTTTATTTTACACATTATGTCTATATTTTACTGTTAGCAAACATTTTCACAAGGGTATAGTTTTATAATTTTAACCCATAAAGACCCAGTGTTGTTTTTGTGGTAGTTCCCAAATGATTAATCCCTCTCTATTTAACCTTTATTTAAGTGATTTATCGCCATTTATCATAATATTATACTCTGTATTTTGTGTTTTTCAGTGAAAATCAGGTATTTTCCTGTATCTAATTAACTGATCATGCAGATGTTCATTAAAGCTCAGATTAAAGTTGAGGGTTATTATATCAGAAATAGAGAAAACTGACTTTTTCATCAAAATATATCAATAACTGATCATAAAACAAGCGTCTCCATCCACTGTCATTGATCCAACTCCATGGGTTTTACTGGTGAATCAGTGCTGTAGAAGATGATGGTGTTTTCACGTTCACTACAGAGCCTCTGAACGTCCAAATGGGTCATATCTGATGACCATGAAAAGATGACAAACTGTATTTTA
>JAPQRQ010000006.1:11682551-11703994 GCA_037367365.1 Apogon talboti
CAAATGCAACAGTGATGTTTTGGGATATTTTCATGCTTTGTGTAATCAGTACTTTATCTGAACTTCCACACATTCTGTTGGGTCTTTGTGGGTTAAATAACAATGTAAAAAACAAAGAGCAAATTCATTCAACTGGACCTGCAGGAATGAAAGCAGCCGGTGTTAAGCTTTGGTCAGGCTACAAGATCTTGCCTGACAAGGGCAGCTCAGCCTAAACGACTGGTCTGCTTGCCATCTGGTCTTGAGGCTGTTCCCACCAGGTGACAGCGCTAATATGAAGACAAGATGTCACGCGTGACCCAAATCTGTCTTTCAAGTGCATCCCTTTGGTCCCTTAGCTAACTCTAAATTAAATTACAAAAAAGCAGGGGATCACAGCGAATTTTTAATTCACATTAACTGTAAACAGTAGATTCATTTAACCTTCAAAGACCCGAAGTAATCTACAGATCCAGCCTTTTTAGTTACTATTCAACTACTAAATAGCAGTTAGTGTCAATACAGTGACATAACTTGGGTAAAATAAATTTTTTTTAGTGCATCCAGAGTCTCTGTAGTGAACATGGAAACACCCTCATCTTCTGTGACATTAATTCAACAATAAAACCCATGTAGTTTGGCAAATGACAGTGGATGGACAGTATATGCTTGGTTTAATGATATATTTAACTTTTATTCCAATTTACTCTGAGCTTTTATTAATATCTACATAAGTAAATTAAATATATGAAAATATGTGATAAATGCAAATAATATTATAGTAAATGGTCATACATCCGAATCAGAATAATGTTTATTGCCATGTAAGTAAACAGGGTTCACATTACTAGGAATTTGCTTCAATGGTTTGGTGCAAACACAGATCATGGAGTAATTAAGAAGCATGCGTTAAAAAATAAAACAAAATAAAATACATTTTCAAAATATACAATATACACCAATGGGTTTGAATGAGACTATAACAGTACCGGTTCTGGTTCTGTGCAGATAGTACAAGTACATCTTAATCAGCAGGTGGATACATCACTTGGTAATGGTTAAATATAGAGTAAAATCCATTTGGAAGTCACCACAAAAAATATGTATGGGTCTTTATGGGTTAAAAGAATAACACTGTTAAGGCATTCATATGGCACACAGTGGTCAGCTGCTTTTTGATGCTTTGTACCTTTTCACAGGATAGAAATCTGGCCGGATTCATGCTGATATATCCAAGCATTGTAAAGAATAATATGTACTACAGTCAGAAGTATGTTGAACATTATGGGATAACACACGGCGAATGATTTATTTAGTCTATTAGTGAACTTTCTTTGGATTTTCTGGACATAAGGCAGACCTAATTCAGTTTATAAACCATGCTTAAATGCTGAGGCACCTTCTCACATCCACCGCTGTTTCCTCAAATCTCAACGCTCGCTGGATTTTCACAGAGATGCTCAACATGTAACAGAAGGGATGCCATCTTATCTTCTTCTATTTGATAAAAAGCGCCTTTAAAAGCTGTTATAATCAAGTGTTAAGCAAGACCCCTGCGATGGTTAAGGTTAAGAATGTGGTTTTGAGGGGGTGGCAAGTAAGGCAGCTTCTTGATTAGTGAGACAACTCGCTTCCCCGCCAACTTCCCTCAAACTCCTGCTCTCATATCTCTGACGATACATAATTGCAGTTTATTACCTGTCTCTTATTAAAATGAATTAGCATTTTAATGAGACTTTGCCAGATGGCGTCTTGGTATGCTACTGGAGGAGGCTGGAAGTCTGCTACTCCTGCAGGATGAATGTTGCAATTGAAGAAAAATGTAATGAGAGCTGTTCCTCTACTTATACTTATTTGCCAACATAGGATGACAGTATAAGCACAGCCTGTATGGTCTATACAGTAGTTCAGATAAGGATATTTGTATATGCAGAGCAAGTGTTCTAACCTCCAAATGTACGTAAAATGTGTGCGATCAAGATAAGAAAACAGAAGTGTGCCATTTGCATGAACTCCCACTGTAAACAAACGTAAGATCAATTGGTTACAGGCTGCAAAAGGCTAGTGGAAAAGGGGAGGGGTGTGGGGGGGGGCTCTATTCTATAGATCAGAGCTGCAAATGAGGAATATAATTAGATAGCTTTATCTCACTGGCTCAGCCTGGGTTGTGAGTATGTGTGCGCGCTTGTGCATGCGTGAGAGTACGTGTTTGCTACTTGCATTGTGTGATCAGCGCAGAAACGTGGTGGTAGGGAGGTGGTGGGTGGCTCTGCAACATCAATGTTCGCAGCAGGGGAGGTAATCAAAGTGTTTGGTGCAATGTTTGGTTCATTCATTTGAGGAGGTGTTAGCTCTGGAGTGGACATTGCAATATAATTACACAATATCGCTGTGAGTGCAAAAAGGCCAGGGCTTACATTTCCTTCCAAAACTACAGCGTTGACTTGAACAAAAGCTTGACATTTCATCTTTACCTGAGCACAGATGTTTTGATTTCTCTCTCTTTTTTTTTTTTAAAGACCCAAACATCAACCGTCGACCAAAGGCATCTATTGAGCTAAACTGTTCACCCACTAATCCTATCAATACATGTAAATAATTGGTGTAAAATACAGTTTGTCATTTTTTCATGGTCATCAGATATGACCCATTTGGACGTTCAGAGGCTCTGTAGTTACCGTGGAAACACCGTCATCTTCTATAACATTGATTCACCAATAAAACCCATGTAGTTTGATCAATGACAGTGGGTGGAGACACTTGGTTTATGTTCAGTTAACGATATGTTTTACTGAGAAAGTCACTTTTTCATCAGTTTTTTTCTGTTTTGATATAATTACCTTTGACTTTACTCTGAGCTTTTATGAACATCTACATGATCAGTCAATTAAACAGGAAAATAGATGATTTTCACTGGAAATAATGCAAAATTCAGATGATAATATTATAATAAATGGTGATAAATCACTTGGGAAAGTTAAATAGAGAGAAAAATTCATTTGGGAACTGCCACAAAAGTCAAGCTGGGTCCTCATGGGTTAAAGAGTGCATAAAGGAGCTGGAATGGAGTGCTTCACATGGTCAATTCTGACTATGTTTTCCAAGGAGAGACATTAGACGAAGAAGCCAAGTAGATTACCTCAACAATATCATAAATTACTGTCAGTATTTGTATAATAAAATTGGATGACACATTCTACTACCGCTGCAGAAATGCTACATTTTGCAAATACCAAATAATGAATACATTTCCACATGACTGCTTTCATTGAAATGCTGAATATTAAATCCAACTTTTCAGACTGATGTTCCACACAGTCCAGTCAAACAATAAGTTGTTCATAGGAAAAAAAAAACAAAAAAAAAACTCTAATACTATTTGTGCAGAGCAGGTTGCTTTCAAGTTACCATGCATTGTGTGTAATGCCGCTCTGAAGAGATCAGTAATATGTCTAATTATTTCAGCTACAGTGAATTTATAGTAGTAAATGAGATGCACTCACAATCAGGAATGATTTCATCTCCATCCCTAAATATGCATCGTACTACCCTGACAGCTCTGACAGCCTCACAATGTTTTCCCGCTTTGGCTTAATACATCTTTACAACAGAGACTTATTCTCTCATAGTCTCTTTTTTCTGCATACAGTGTGATCTTTACTGTCTCCACTTCACACTGTGAAACTCATTTACAGTAATAACTCAAATGGCACAGGCCAGAATGTCTTGTCATTAGATTTTCTTGCCACGATAAGTTCTGCAACTTCTGAAGGGTGATGAAAGCATTTTTCATGTATGCAGTCATTATTTACATAACATAAAATATGCATTGAATAAACTCACTGATAGAAAACAAATAGTGAATGAGCCTCATAAACAATGAAAAAAAGTCCCAATTCAACACTAAAGACTGGTGTGCTTCTATTATGCATAGAACTATCCATTTTACATTGAAATGATATGATAATGGCAGTTGAAGAGACTGCTTTTGTTGGCCAATGCATGGTCCAAGAAAAAAGATTTAACGTCATACATCCGAGGCCTTGGGGTGAATCAAAATCATACTGACAAAAAATCTCCCATTTTAACACAATTGAGATAAAGTAAAGTGAATTCCTATCTTCTGAATCGTTGGAATGAAGCATATTAGGTATTATTTAGTGTAGAATGTGAGATTTAATTCACCGGCTTGCTTTCAACATCATTTCATGTACTAAGGCATACTCCTTTACTTGCGCTTTGTCTTCTGATTTTTGTTATGGACATCTTGCCATATCTGACCTCAAAGGTCTAGAGCCCTCACAATTCGCCTCGGTGAATGAGTCTGAAATTCTATGACAACATCCTTGCAGAAAATTTCATTGCACATTGAGCCCTTTAACACGCGGATGGCAAATAAACTCAAGGTTTTTTTCTACACAGAATAAGGAATTAAAACGAGAACATGCAGACAGGTGGACACAATGGAGACGGTGTGTTCAAAGTGTCCCAGAAAGTCTTGCAGATCATATCTTACTGTTCTTACATTTAGCTGGTCAGATAAAATGTGCTGCATCTCAAATGTAGTTTTCTCCTTCATTAAGTCGCACTTTTCTCACTTATACAGTGTCATTGCCAGTTTAAAGAGGGCTGGAATGCTAATTAACTAGGCACATAAAGGCTGTCTAGAAAGAGAAACGCTAGAAAAAAAGATCTATAACAACCCGGTGCTCAGTGGGATATTGGGGAATTCTCTGTCCCTCCCTTTTTCTAACTGTGGTAATAGGCTTTCTCTCCCTAGGATGCCCAGCGCTGTACTGCATATGTGTCATTATGCATACTGTTTGGCCGCATGTCCAACACAAATGGTGCTACCAATAAACTACACTTGTGGATATACCGTAGTAATTAAAATGTTTTCCATCAACATTTGCCATTTGCTATACATACGCTAGATCTGTCAAGCATGACTGATAGCTTCTTTCAATTCAGAAAAAAAACCTCATACATATATATTGTATATTATATAATCATATGGATGGATATGCACAGCTCTCCTTCATACATGTAGCCACATGGCGACCTTATAATAAATGCTGAGGAGCTTTTCCGTTTTAAGAATGTTTGACTAGAGTAAGCAATATGTATCCATTAGTGACTTAAACACAAACTGTCTCCCCTGCTAGCTGTTTGATTATAATTAAATTACATTTTTCCCCAGGGAAAATGGGAATTCTCATGTCTATGTGGTACGCCACAGTGGGAGCCAACGACACACAAAGGCAGAGAAGAGAGAGAAAGAGGGAATGACAAATTATAAACACATGTAATTTAAATGATGGCATTAAGGAATCTGGGGATAACTGCAGGGAAGACAAATAAAAAGAAGCGTTCAGATATTCAGCAAACACCGTCACATCATGAATACTCTAGGCACTTCTTTGCCTGAGATGTTACTGTATCCTAATCATTCGCCTGAAGAACTCAGCCATCCGTTATGTTAGTTATTCATTTTTAGAATCAGCCGAGTCCCGCTGACTGTCAGGGATGTTGTGTTTACAGGCTGAGCCGTACGGACTGTTCACTTTCATCTGCAGTCAAAACAATGGCGTAGGACAACGAGTTGACCTCGAGAGAGAGAGCCCCCAGACGCCGCCACTTCAACCACACTGCTTGAACTTTCACGAGTTTGACAGTCTGTTTCACCTCAAGGACTGGGTAAGAAATTACTCAGGGTTCCTCATGTGGCTTTGAAAAAAAAAAAAAAAAAAGAGAGATGAATTTCAATTATTCAGAGAAATATATAAAAAGGAATGAGGCTTTTGAATCCCACATACCAGTATGAGGAGGGAAGTGGCCAAGCACAAAAGAGGAAAGGTAGCAAAAAAATAATGAAGTAAAAAGACGTGTAGAAATAGTTTAAATGAAGCCTCAAGAGACTAAGTAAACATGTCATTTGAGCTTGTGTTGTATGTTTCCCGGTGTGCTCCAAATTCTGCTGTGCTGTAATCTTTATTAAAAAAAAAAAAATCCATCCTGCCTCTCCCATGGCATCATTTTTGAAAACAATATAATCTCCATAGTAACAGAAAAGAGATGCGTCGAAATAAACTGCTAGAGCCGATAATATATATTCTGTTTTTATATTAAGACTTCAAGACAATAGAATTATTTGCTTCAAGCTGCTTCTGCCTTGGTTTCTACTGAATTGCTAGCTTAAAAGAAAGGGGCTCATTGCGGTTTGTAGAAAGTCGTAGTTCTGATCTTGTGCTGGAGGGAACATTGGTATCCCATTCTCTCTGATATGCAAAGCTAGCGTCTGGATTTTGAGAAGAAAATCTTTACATACACTGTTTGCTACTTGATGTATCTTCATCCCAGAATCAGCAGCAATGTTGCTTACAGGCAAACTCTTTTGTTAGCTTTCAAAATGCATAATGATACACTGCCTGCAATAAGTCTACACCATCTTGCCTGCATCTTCCAATCCTCGCTTTTTTTGGGGTCTTTTTCGCTTTCAGATGGACTTGAGAAAAATGAGAGACATGTAAATCCCACAACTAAGAACCTCTGCCACGCTGAAGCATGCTCTCTGAATATCAAGCACTGATAATGAAGTCATTTGTTTGAGAGTTGCCAGGTCTCCTACCAAGGCTGGTATTCATTAGTCAGTCAGTGCCTCAGAATAGGCAGCTTCCCTGTGACTCATGCAGAATATAATTAGCATTAAAGTACATTTCACCTGTTTAGCAAATGTGCGAATGTATCTTAGAAAAATGGCCTGATTTACTAAGATTGCAAATAACGGGCCCAAATTTGCTTGCTCGTGCTAAAAAATGTGCATGCTACTGATTTGCGTGTCATGGGTGATCAACTAAGACTGCCTACGCAAATGACAACAGGTGCAAAGTCTTGGAGACCGCCCTATTTAAATGAGGATTCCACTGGTTGTTGTCATGGAGACATGTCAGCAATAATGTCAACAGTGAGCTAGAATGATCCAGATGCAATGAAATGTAACGTTGGAGGAGTTTAGTCATAGTAGGTATTGCATGACTCCTCCTTGTGACTGGCCCCAAATCATCCCCTAGTTCATCTAGAAGTTCTAAGATAGATAGGCGACACATCTCAATTATCTTTTCTTCCGTAATTCCAAAAATGTTGACACGAGCAGAAAAGATTGGTTCTTTGCCTTTCCTTTGGTTAGGCCTATGCCGCCTCCTCGCCACAAAAACTGCAACTAGTTTTCTATGAAGCAGTGCCAGTTAAAACCTGCCTTTCAGACGTGTTAAATATAGACGCAAAATCAGCCACCGCAATCAGTTTCAGGTTTGGTAAGTCACATCTCATGCAGTGAATAAATATATGCATCTACTCCTCCCAATAATTTTGCGCGTTCTGGCAGAAACACCCACATTGCATATTCATCAAGGTAAACACGAGATGTTTTGCCCATTTGAGAGACGCAACCCTTGGTGCGTCCTGTTAGTAGATCAGCTTCAACGTGTTTTTGAGTGCACAGTCAAGTTTGCGCATATTTTTATACGTGCAAACCTTTAGTAAATCAGGCTCTTAGTCTATATTTATTGGTTTGTACATTTAAAGGCTCCAAATAGATGACAGCAGATGAAAGACTTCTGTTATATCACAATACCTTTGCCAGGAAAATTCATTATTTCACAACCATGTGCCATATCCTTGTGGTGTATGATGGCTTGTGTTTTCCTGATAAAATTAACATCTCATGGAAATTGATACTGCTGCATATTTTGTCAGAAGTTTTCTACACGTAAGGTTTTTGTACAGTCGAGGCAGAATATTGTCTGCAGCAGAAGCAGAAAACTGACTGCTGTGACAAATAGCTTTCTTTTTGCCACCGCTGACCCCGGACCTCAAGATTCACTCTTGTATGTGCATTCTGTTTGTGTGAATATTACACTGTAATATTCAATACTACAGCTTACCGTTGACTGTGAGCGAAACCTCCTTCTCCCCTGCCCCTACCCGTGGGACCACAGCGCGGCAAACATATTTCCCAGCATCCTCCTGTCTCACCGATTTCAGTGTCAGGAGGTTCTCGTTGCTCAGTACCTGCGGCAAAAAAAGTCAAAGATCATCAAATGCAATGAGAGCATAGGCACCTTTGCATTTGAGATAGCAACAAGGCAGCTCCAAGGCAAAAGACTAAGGAAGCACATGGACCATTTAATAACTTAAAGGGCACCTCTGCTCAATTATTAAAATCCAATTTAGGATTGAGCTTAGTGGTATAAAGGGGTTGACTTTGGCCTTTGATGCTCTCAAAAGGAAAGGTGGAAGGAGTCTGAATTTGACGATTACAGAATTAGATGCGATGTGCGTGCGGGTCACCGAGAGGTTGTAAGAGTAATGGAATATGGAATATGTGCCTTACTGGACAGCAGGCTTTAGCTATAGCACAAAATATCGACCCAACATACTTAATATTAATCAAAGCAGAATGCTAATAGCTGCAAATCCTCACCACTCCAGAGCCCCTCTTCATCCACACTATGGTAAGGGAAGGATTTCCTGTCCAGGCGCAGTTGAACACAGCATCAGATCCAAGGTCCACTTGTAAGGACTGAGGCTCCGCTGCCATACGAGGACCAACTGTTGAAGAAAACATCATTAACACTCCATGATATACTGATAATTAAGCACTCGCTGTAGTGGCAGAAGCACTTATGGCTCAGTGTCATAATATAAAAGACAGCAAATCCATAATCATTCATTATCATGCTGCTGGCATTGCTTTACATGGCAAGCAGTAGTGTTTAAAAGGGGACACTCACAGTACACATCAACATTGCGGCTGATGTTAGTGCTGCCAAGAGGGTTGGTAACCTCGCAGGAGACGGGTTCAGTAAAGAACGAGTGGTCGACAATAACTTCATATGTGTCGCCAGAGACCTCCTTGATTATACTTCCTCCTTTGGCCCACCTGGTGAGTGAATTTGAAGGCAGAGAAAGGAGAGACAGGGAGAAAGGGAAAAATGAAGGAAAAGGGGAAAAGGCTTTAAGACAGGTTTTCACACCTCTCTGTGTCAATAGTGTTCTTTTATGAGAATAAATCATCATTCTGGGGCAGGTTTTCTGTGCTGGCTTCAGCATATTTTTGTGGCAGCCCTCCATGCTGTGACAAGCTCCCTGGCAACTCAGAGCAGACAGCGCGTTCCTCATTACGCCAGGCAGAGAGTGCAGCACAGAGTGCCAGCTAAGAAAAACAAATCACAGAATGACAAATGGGTAGCTCCCCCACCTTTGAAGACGTTGGTTGACACATACTGTATTACACACAACAGCTGACGTTAATAAATTGACACGGGATCACATAAAGAACATCTGTTTGTGTTTGTGAATGATAGCTTCTGTGATGGGATACAGACACTCCCAACACATTTAGCGGAGACTTTTATGATGTCACGGGCAGTGGCGTCTCGCTTTGCATGGTGTGGATGGATCTCTGCTGCTGCGACAGACAAGGCCCATTTATAAAAGTAAGGCACAGGATTCCCTGGATGTCTCAGGTCTATTTGGAAAATTTAGACAGTGCTATGGGACATGCAATGCATCATGTATCTAAATGCTGTCATTCTGCTCAATAGAGACATGGCCGCATGTGGCAATTGAAAACAATGACAACAGAACCAAAAGCCTGTGTGCATCTTCTATTCCTGCCAGTACCGTGAGTAGTTTTCACAGGATAGGGAACTCATTTGTTTTCCATGACTAAGCTGGCCCCATGCTTGACTGAAATGCTATCATTTAAATGAGAACAGATTACCTCATTCAATCAGTAAGTGAAGTGAAGCAGAATTCTAATTGGGCTTCATGGAATTTTTTTTTTAAACCTTCTTTTTCAGCTGCAGATCTTTTCTGAATTATATTCTTGCGTGACAAGGATACAACTGAAAGCTCAGCACCACCTGTGTTTCCTAAAATACTGAAATTAGGGCAGACTGCTGTTTTTGGCCTGTCTGCCCTTTACGTAACTGACTCTGTAGTAGTAGTAGTAGCGCTTGTAAAGCGTCTTTGTGCCAGTACGCACCATATGAACAAATCCATACTGCTCTGATAGCACGGGGAGAGAATATAGCACGTGAAATTTCTATATACAAAGTGAGTAGGAACATATGCCACAAATATTAGCACGGAGATCCTACATATTGCAGGCAAAAAAAAAAGTTAATGTTGATGTTCTTTGCTGTTTTCCTATAAACACCAATATTTTTACCGATAAAGATGATGATAAAATACAATGTTGATAAAGGATGTGGCATTAATGATGATGGTTGTGATAATCGCAACAATAGCATTAATGATGATGATGAAGTATCATGACAACTGCACATATATCAGCATAAAACTCTTTCCGCCTACACTTTACCAGCTCACAGTGTATGAGTCGTAGCATGATAAGCACAGATGTTTGGGTCGCCGGATGCTCCCGTGCGGAGGTTGAGGCAGCCAGGTTTGGGAGCCCTTGACAGTATTAGAGGGAGCAGAGATAGAATGCCGTCGTCCGCGGGGAGCATGCGAGCACCGTTGGTGTGCTGGGTCCTGTCCAACACTCATGTCTAAACATAGCTGGCCTTGGGTAACACAAACACCTGCATTCCCTTTGGGAGGTTAAAAGGGCCAGATCGAGCTTACTCAATAGCTGACTCACTTTACACTGTTGTATCCTATTCAGGGATTTGATTCAGACAACTGGTGTGAATCCAGTGTGCTCCAATCAATGTGTGTGCGTGTGTGTTTGTGTATAAATATGTGTCTATACCAGGTTTATGTTTGTGTGTTTGCATGGGCGTGAAGGCTAACACTGTTATACAGATAAACAGACCGTTAATGGAAGCAGAGGATGAAGGAGACAGAGAAGAGGGGGAGAGTTTTGTGTTCGCTGAATGTGATTAAGGCAATAAAACAGTGACAATTAAATTAGGCAGGTATCTGTGCCATCAGCATCAAGACCCACACTAAATCGGGCCCCACAGTTATTATCAGCATGGTTAAGCACAGCATAGCGCGGTTCTATTCGCTCTTACGTGGATATGGAAAGTGATGACTGCTGAATTAACAGTGGAATAGAAATCAAATACACGCGGGCTGCATCTCAGGGATGCAATTTGGCTTTAAGGTAGCGATAGCCTTTTTCTCAATAAGTGTTCAGAATATCAAGCATCCGTGACTCTTTTTCTTACATCTTGGGTATCATTCTTTCTTGAATGGCTTAGGTAAGACTTTTTCGTGTAATTACGATACGCTGTTTTCAATTAGGCTCAAGTTTTCAGGGTAATTTTCAACTTGCTGAGGAAACGCTGATTTATATATTTACAGGAGGAGTGCGTGTAAATATAAAGTATATTTTTCTTGATAAACTGAATTCCTCAGCCAATTAAATTCCACATATTTTTTTTTTCCAAATAAAGACACACTTATCATTTTTCTCTATTAATTTGGCTGCAGCTCATGTAGACATAACAAATATGGCTTGGGAATAGTAGTCATGTCCAAAAACAAGACAGCAGCACAAACTGCATCAATTAGCTAGTTTCAGGTTTACAAAGAAGGACCGCATAGAGATTGCAGTCTCTGTCAAAAATAAACAACCAGCAGTACCAACAACAATACTGAAAATATGTGTATAGAGGATTGGGATGTTATTTGCTGCAGTGCCATGCAAAGGAGGAGGTTTTGTTGTCGCTCGGTGCATGGTTGTATGTGTAGGCGAGGGACCCGATTTGCTTTGTTTGTTATTCTTTCCCTTCTCTCTAGTGGGTTCTTGTTTGGATTGTAGAAAACCCTCTGTGTCTTCATCAGAGGGTGGTTGAGTGATTGTGATGTATGCCAGTTAGCCTCGTACCATTATGAACAGTAATGAAGATGTTCCGACCCACTT
This sequence comes from Apogon talboti, assembly GCA_037367365.1. Classification (NCBI taxonomy): domain Eukaryota; kingdom Metazoa; phylum Chordata; class Actinopteri; order Kurtiformes; family Apogonidae; genus Apogon; species Apogon talboti. Next base: position 11,694,430 of record JAPQRQ010000006.1, read on the forward strand.
GTCTTTTCCTCTCCGAGTGTGTTGATTCCCTGAGTGCTTACTGAAACAAATGCCCATTACTCTTACTTCATTCACACTTTTAGCACCACTTTCATCTCAATACCCAGTCTCCACAAGAGTCCTCTCCGGTCTCCTGACTTCCTTCCTCTTTACTTTCCCCTTGAGCTGCGAGCTGGCAGAGGGTCGAGTATCTGCAGGAATATATCTTATTTCCATTTCCTCCTTTAAAGACAGATTTATTGAACCTGTGTGGCTATCAGAAAGGGGTTGTAGGCAACAGAGAGCACCAGGCTAGCCTTTGACTAGTGCCCCAGCTACTGTATCTTGTCTCTGTGTCTCAAGTGTCCATTGAATTGGAGGATGGCAAAGTGGCGCAGTGCACACTGGGAATGGATGGCTCTCTCGGGGATAGAAAAGAGGCCATCTGTCTGAGAACCATTCTGTCCTTGTGCCATATCTGATCTGGGGTAGACAGAGTGTATTAGTACTGAATAATAGCCCCCACACTGCTTGACCAGCTTCCTGCTCTCCTCTGTGATATTACTCTCTGGAGGTGGAATTTTGTGGGGCCTCTCCCTGGTTGAAATCTCTCAGGCAAGCACGATGAGGCTCAAAAATGCCCCCAACTCCAATGGTGCATGGGAGTCCTGAAGCTCTTGTATAAATTGCAGATAAATCTAAAAGACTTCAACTATAAAGCTGGGGAACTGGTGGAGAGTATAACCTTGAAACACCCAAAGTTATTAGACTGTCTGGATATTATTTAATTCTACAGTGAATTGTGTGTCAATGACAAGGAACCAGACGGTAGTGATAGACAGTGAAAGCCAAGAAAAAGAGAGGAAGAAATAAATTAGAGAGTGGTAAAGTGGCAGTTTTAGCTTCTTTTAGCTACAACCTCCAACCTTATTTCATTCTGCACTTTGTCAAAGTAAAAGAAAAAGTCGTCTCAACTGCCATTGCATCTTAGCCCTGATACCCTGGGGAGAAGTCTGATTGTGGCATTGATCCAGTCTCATAACAATACAGGTGAAATCCCCCAGCAATAGACGTCCTGTCTCTGCTGCACACCTACACAATCAAATACAAACCTTGTTTTCCACAATATCACCGCTCTCCCTCCTCCTTCTCTTTTTCAAAAGGGCAGAATCCATCAAAAAGGCAACATCTATGTTTTGCCACCTGTGAGTGTGTTGTACATCCATTTCATTTCCCAGTACCATTACAAGATTCAGAGCCGGCCAATTCCCTTTGTTATCGATTTCACTCCGTTTATATTTCGCCCAGTTTTTAAAACCTCCCACACAGAAAACTATTTCATTACAAATCGCTTCAGTATCACATTTGGACGAGGCCATGCAACATTGTACCGGGATAATTACTGTCCATTTAGTTGTTTCATCACAGATACAGATATTGTTGGGAAAAAAATGTAATAAATAACACAAAATTGATTCCAACAACTGATTCTGTCTAACGGTGAGGCTTATTAAGTAATGGGAATGGTTGTTCAAGGACTGTAGTGCAAGGCAAGCAAGACTTCTGCAATACAGGCTGTATTTAATGTACAACAGTGTCAGAAACTGTTTATCCATAATGGTTGCAGCAGGTTTATTTTCTCAAATGCTCTTAAATTATGCCTACTGCTCAGTTTGAGCGCAGCAGTTTTGTGTACAGGTAGAAACCACAAAAGCACTAATTTCTCATATGTATGTGTATGTGTGGATGGTCCACAGGTATTAATTCTTCAATCTGTTTTGAAAAGATTATGGTTCCAATGTGATTCTGCCCCCCTACCATGAATGTATCCTTCTCACTACTGCACAGATGGAAGCATATGTGGTATCTAAGAAATGGTTTATTTAAAGTAAGTATTGTGTTTTACACGATGCCGAGTTTTGCAGGATCTTTTGCCTTTTGCCCTGGAATCTTTCCTTTGAGTATTTTGTTTTAATTTGCTGGCTTTGCACTGACTTATATTCGACATAATTCAACTTCCTCACAGTGATCTTTGACACAGGGTCATGTGACCTCTTGCCCTCTAGCTAAACTCAGTCCATCGACAGCTTCTTAAAAGGGATGTTAATGTGTCTCCTTTCGTTATTATAATGCAATATAGTCACTTTTGCAAAAAAAAAAAAGCAAAAAATTACAGTGGATATATTAACCCATTAAGACCCAAACATGCACCAGCGGCCAAAGTCATCTACTGATGTAAAATATTTAATACCCATTGATCCACTAATCCTGTCAATACGTATAAATAATTGGTATAAAATACAGTTTGTCATCTGTTCATGGTCATCAGATATGACCCATGTGGATGCTCAGAGGCTCCGTAGTTACCGTGGAAACACCATCATCTCCATCATGGAGTTGGATCAATAACAGTGGATGGACACACTGGGTTTATGTTATGTCTTTCTTTCTGATGTAATAACCCTCAACTTTAATCTGAGTTTTTATGAACATCTACATGAACAATAAATTAAATATAGGAAAATACATGATATTCATTTAAAAATGCAAAATACAGTGGATAATATTATAATAAATCGTGATAAATCACTTCAGAATGGTTAAAAATTGTTCATTTGGGAACTGATTTAAAAGTAGCACTGGGTCTATATGGGATAAAGCATGTGTCAAAGAACTGCAACTGAAAACATGGCAATATTAAAAAAAAAAACAGGAATGGATAAAGAAATAGATTTTCAGTAAATATAATATATACACTGTTTCTCATAAAGTTGGAATAAAATATTCCTTTCTTTTGTCCTGAAATGACTGTGATAATGTGATTTATTCTTGATAAAGAGTACCTGGGACTCAGTGTATAATTATAATATCAGGTCAAAGGTTATTACTGATGTTTATAAAGTGGAATAAAAAGAGAAATATGTCTGAAAACAAGCTTATTCCAGCATTATGGGCAACAGTCTACTTATATCCTTAAATGTACTTATATACTGTATCAACTGAAAAATACCACTGCACCACACAGTACAGAATAAAAGAAAGAAAAATCAACACAGCCTTGAAGGACGAATATTTTTCCGCTGTGTATTGTGCACTGAGACTTACAAAAGCTGTAATCTTGACGGTTTTATCAGATGACATGCAAATAACTATTTCAGCTTTCCTCCATTTTTGTGATGGACACAATTTTCAATAGAGATGATGTGAAAACAAAACAAAACAAAAAATTATACAAAAAAAATAAAAAAAAATCACTGTCTTGTTGCAATCCAGCAGAAGATGATCGGTCTTCCAGATTGTTTTTTTGGTGACGTGAATTTTGTTTTTGATTATTTTCATTTTGTGCGCATATGTATCTGATTGCACTCTCACTAATACACAAAGATTCATTATATAGCAGTAATACTGATCATTGACCACAACTTAAAGTAAATCCTTACACATTCCTTACATGTGTGTATGGATATACGTTTTCATTTAATGCATCCCACAATAGACAGTACACACAGTTGTGTTTATGATCTCACCTGTAAAGTGTGACCGGAGGGTTGGCTTTCGCAGAGCAGTGGAATTTCACCAGGTTGCCCTCTAGAACAGGCTGTGGCTCCACCGAGAGATTGACAAGCGGGAGATCTAAAGAAAAAAAAAAAAGAAGAAAATCTAAAGATATAAAAACAACCAATTACAGAACTGGCAGCCTCATTGAATGTTCTGATGACAACTATAAGAAAAACACTGTTGTTGACATTTTCTGTGGCTGAATGAGACTTGGAAAAAGAAGAAAATAGAGGTATATTAGAAAATTTGCAGAAGAGACAGAATAGACAAGTTATAATAGTTAAAAAAACATGCAACCTCAGGGAAACAAACACACTTACATATAAAAGAGATTTTTCAAGGGCCCTATATTTGCAGTTATTTTTTCTTGTGATCCTTTCTTGTGATTTGACAGCTTTTTATGTAGATGTAATACATGTGTCCTACTGTATGTAAATACACCCAAGTGAAAGCCATTTCACACGGATTATCTTACAATACACCGTGGCAGTGCTAAGAAAGGTTGTGACAACATATCACAGTTTGTGGCACCAATTTCCTCCATGTAATTGGTCATTACTCCTGAATACTTTTAGAAACTTTAAACTATGTTGTCACCCACCTGGGGGTCTAGACAGAGGTGTTGAATAAAACAGTGCATCATTTCACAGATGTAAGAGATATTAGTTATTTTAATTCTAATATATTAATTAGCACCATTATAAAAGGGAAATCAAAGGAAAACTTGACTTGATAATGAGTTTCAGTAAACGGCAATTTGCAAACAGTGAACGGTGTATTGTAAAATCCACTGCAATTAAAAGAATGAACAAACTCAGTGATACGGTACAATTAAAACAGTTCTTAGAATAACAAGTGCATGTATTATGCAAATTGAATAAACAACTTAATTTATCCTAATTGACAAAGGTGGAATTCTTTTTGAAGATACGTGTTCATTTCCATATCAATCCTGTCCCATGTGAAACAAACAGCTATTTACCCCGCACACACACTCAGAGTGTGAATTTCAAGTAGGTTAAGCTATTTTTCCAGGGTTCTTAAAGTGCTTGGTATGTGTTATTGAGGGCTTGAGATGAGGAAGAAAGAAATAACAAATGAGAACAGGTGCATTTGTAATGCTCATAAAAAAATGTTGCATTTCCTATCAGGACAATCCAAACAGTGATTTAACTGTCAAAGAAACAAATACTGGTCTCAGTACATTACAAACACATTCTGCTCGCTGATGGCATATTTTTGTACTCCCTGTTTGTGTGTGTGGTTTTTTTTTTATTTTTCATGTGATTTGTTTACGCTGGTGCAGTCATGTATTTCAAAGCTGGGCCTGGTCTAAACGCTCTGTGGTCAACACTCCTGATATGCTATAACCAGGGACTGTGCTTGAATGTGGATGAAGAGCAGAAATCCACACTGAATTAAAGAGGCACACTCTTATGAAGCCTGTGTATAGTTACGGAGACAGAATCTCTGTGTATAGTCTGTATGTGTGGGCATGAAGTGTAGGAAAACTGCTTTTTATCCTGTGGCAGTGCAGATGCTCTCGGCTGGCTCAGCTGCTACAAAGCCCCAGAGAGAGGGGTGGTCCAGGTGCCATATCCCTCCCTACTCACACACGGCATATTCCCCATCAGCAGACTTACTTTCCCCCCAGGACAGTGCACCCCTCCCCTCACTCCCACCAACCACTCTAGCTCTTTCATCTGTTTAGCCCAACCTGTGCCAGTTATCCCTAGGCCAGTAAAGAAAACAACAACATAGTGAATCCTGGAAGACTGAGGGCCACAATGCACCAGTGAGTGTCTTCAGGTAGTAAGCAGCCAGTTGTGTTTGCCACATGTTTAAGGGTGTAGGTGTGCGTATGAAAGGGCATGTGGGTGTGTGCGGGAAACCTCTCTATGCCGTGAGCTAACAGCCTTAGCCTTCCAGTAGGTGTTTTTTTTAGTATTGTGAGCGGTTAATTGCATAGACAAAAAATGTGGGCTGTGGAAACCTCAGGGGCAAAATGACAGATGTGGCAGAGTGGTGGAGGTGGTAATAAAATGCAGCAAGAAGCCGGGGAGGAAAGAGAGAGAGAGAGAGGGAGAGGGAGATCTGGAGGTGTGCTAATAGGCACGGTAATGTAGACGCTAATTCACAAGCCTTTAGACGTACAATGTTGTACTGTACTTTCAATCCTGCCAACCTTTTTTCTCTGGTCTTGCCTATCAGAGACTTTTGAAGACAAAACTGCTCATTACTGTCAATCACCTCCTAATTAATGGTCTCCTGAAATGACTGAAGAATACTAACTGACCCTCCCATCAAAAGCGCCCAGTCCCACTCAGCGGCGTTATGATGACTTTAGATCCGTTTCTACGTCGGATGAGATATTTGTCTGATAGTCCGTCTCCCCGTAGCGTCGCAAGCAAAGACACCCATGGGAGAAGCAGCTGTCAAAAGTTTTCCAAGCAAGTGCCCTGGGTGTGAATCAGGGAATGTCACTTGAGTAAACTTTGACCTTCACATGACAGACATCGACTTAATAAAGGAGTCCATTTGTCACTTTGATGTTTTAATGCATGAGTTTCTGAGCGAATGCATTTGAGACATCATGCAGCAGCACATCAATATGCAAGACTGTTAATTCTTCAGATTCATCCAGAGAATAGCAGTAAGGGATGGGAAGAAAGAAGGAGGAGAGGATGGATGGATGGATGGATAGGAGGAAAAGGGGGGTAGTAGGACTGATCAGCGCTCCAGTGAAAACAACAGGATGAATTTTGGGGGGGGGGGGGTTAGTGTTATAGTTAGCCGACAGCTTTTGATCGGTTAGTTCAAAGTGGAGACCAGATGGTGTTTTTGGAACAATCTCCCAACTTCTCTCTGTTTCCTGGAGATAGTGCCAACATAAATTGTTTTTCCTCTTTCTTAAAGCTCAATTTCCAATCTCTCCGGGTCACAGTAGACAGCTGTTTTCCAGTAGGACCAGCCTCCAACTGCAGGAGTGGCGTCTGCATCTGAAGGATAGGGAGGCTGTTTGTGGGCCATCCGCTTGTGGCTTATAGCCTTAGCAACATGGGTACACTGTCATATGGCTGGCTGAGTAGATTACTGGAGGGGAGAACAGACTGACGGACATCCTGAGGTCCAACATATTGATCATGAGATACTCAACCATGCGATAGTAAAGAGTTTTCTCAGTTTAATGAAAGCAGATGTTTGGCTATTTACACATACAATAGACGGAATAAGGAGTATCCTGTTCTATAAAGTGCACGTGTTAGTGTCTAAAAATGTTAGTACACATGAAACTTGTGTTAATTTAATGCAATGTGAAGATTATTTTAAAGCATGTAATAGAGCTTTGGGGCACTGGGAGTGTAATATTTAGAAATCAGGATGTTACACAGCCTAAAATACAAGATCACATGACATTTTTCAGTGTAAAAAAATCGTCATTAGACCTTTATCTAATGTACAGAAATATCTCTGCCTTTTATTGCCTCCCCTACTGTACCCTTAATCTTCTCCTCTCTCTTTTAATTCTCTCTCAGATGAATTTGCCATTATCTGCTTGATTAAGCAGGGAGAGCATGTAGCTGAGCCAGCTACCAAAAACAAATCCTCCCCAATTGCACATCTGCATGTTCTTTATTAATTAGTCTCAACAAATGGCATTCATTTTCCCCCGACATGGCTCAGCTTGTTTGCAATGCAAACACACCAAGAACCTTGGCTTTGCTCGTCCCTGGCGCATTCATTTCCCACTATGTTGTTGAAAGTATGCTTCTATGTGGGGCAACGCTGTGCAGATAGTACGCAGCTGGACTAGAAAATATTTAAGGAATATTTTAGGTTTGTGTGATGAGTGGGATTCAGTGAGACATGAAACTGTGGCATTAGAATCATATTTCATTGCAGCGGCTTTATGCTGGCGGGTAAAGAAGTTTACACTGATTAAAAGTCCAAAGGGCATAATGTAAGTTAAGTCATGCTGATGGAGAAAAAAAACATCAGAGGGCAGCCACCCCTCTGCTATCAAATAATTACAGTCAGCTAATGGACTGGTTTGGACAACTGAAGTCAGCAGTCTATCCAGGGTTCTGAATCACCTCTGTTGGCTCTAAATCCCTCTCACTTTGGCAACATTGCCAGTACATACTGTATTTAGATGCTAATTTGTCTAACCCTAGGTCAGATAACTCTGTATGAACTTCTGTGGGAATGAAAATGCTGAGGTGGATGTAAATCATGAGCATGAAAGTGATGATAAAAAGAAAATACTGTCATGAAATGCATTGGATTTTAGGTTATTTTAAGCTGTAGAGCAATGTGCTGGGTTATGTTTAGATTACTCTCATATGGATTGCTATAAGCATGGAGTTGAGAGAAAAAGGGCACCTCACTATCTCGGTAGAATATAAAACAGCACTTCATAACCAGGAGCTATATTCTGTGACTAGAAGACTAGAAGATTTTAATTAGTTTTGTTGATATGACTATTATCTCATTAATATAGCTGCTAAATCAAGGCAGAATAAAGTTAAATGAATCAGCAATTACAATAAATTACACTGTGAATGCTTTAATGCCTATATATAATACATGTAATATATATAGAAGAAGAACATAGAGAGTCCCAGTGCATTTCATGACAGTTTAACAGACTCAACAAGCAACAGTAGAAAATTCACCCATTCAAGCGCAGTATCAGAGAGGTTTGCGGAGGGGCTATAACACTTTGATTGTTTGTCAGATGTTCCTGCTTCTGCATAACACAAGAACAGTAACCTTATGTGTTCAGAAGTCCAAAGACTGCATGCTTGCTTTTTTCCCCCCACCTGTGAGACTTCTTGGTGCTTAAGTGACAGATTGTAAAGTATATAATATACAGTATAATGACTCAATTAAGTCTCTGATGCTATACAAACCAGGCAGTATGGATCCACCCACTGCATTCGATTGTCAGCAGGATCCCACTTTAACAAACAGCAACCACTCATTAAGCACTATATCTAGTTATGAGTGTAAACCACAGAAAAGAAGCACACAAACAGACTCGTGTGTCATAAAATCCCAACCCAAGCACAATCCACTTGTAAAGAAGAAATGATCAAATGTTGCTTTTACTTCACAAAGTGAAAGGAAGTGCCTGAAGGAACTGTTGCTTTGATAGCTGATGGTTTTTTTTATACTTTCCACAGTTTTGTGAAGAACATTTTTATATTTCCTGACAATGGACTCTGACTTAGTATCACTGTAACCTATATTCTAGTATAACTATGATAACTTACTATAACTATACTGTATCATTTTGTATTGAATTATAAGCATGTGCAAACATATTTCCTTTATTATGTAGTCAGTACATTTAACTGTCACAACAGGTGCAACTTGTATATTGTGAACAGGTTGGAACACAATTACACAATATGGCATCTGTGTAATTATTTATACACTAAAAATAGTTATGAATATGGAATAAGAGTTGTAATGATTAAAGCAAGGCTTGTGCAACATAGGAAAGTTTACTCATATTTGGTATAGTTGAATCTCATTTACATATTAATTGAACTGCAAGTGTGTAACTTTTTTCATTGTGTCTTTTAAGTGTTTGCTCAGTAAATCCTCCCCTGTCATCTGTCTCCAGTGTGCTGTGTGTGTTGTTGTGAGCAGCTACTGTATACTACGTGCCTTTCAGCTGTTTGTGGTCCAGTTGATTTTTACTACCATGTTCTCACTATTAGATGATGTGTCCCAAATTCAGGCTCTAGATTCTCTGCAAACTCTGCATTTTTGGACTAAATATGTCACTACACAAAGACAAAGACTGTTCCATTTTAAAAACTTCTGCAAATGAGTCCAAAGAAGAAATATTCAGATTAACCCATAAAGACCCACTGGTGACCAAAACCATCTACTGATGCAAATGTTTAATACCTGTTGATCCACTAATCCTATCGATAATGGTAAATAATTGGTGTAAAATGCAGTTTGTCATCTTTTCGTGGTCATCAGATATGACCCATTTGGACGTTCAGAGGCT
>JAPQRQ010000006.1:11727768-11745823 GCA_037367365.1 Apogon talboti
TCTACAACATTGATTCACCAGTAAAACCCATGGAGTTGGATCAATGACAGTGGATGGACATACTGGGTTTATGTTCAGTTAATGATAGATTTGCTGCAAAACTCACATTTTCTTCATTTTTTTTCTGTTTTGATATAATAATCCTTGAATTAACTCTGAGTTTTCATGAATATCTAAATTAAATATAGGAAAATACATGATTTTCAGTGAAAAATGCAAATTATAAAGGGTAATATTATACTAAAGGGTGATAAATCACTTAAGAAAGGATAAATAGAGAGAAAATTTGATCTAGGATCTGCCACAAAAGTAGCACTGGGTCTTTATGGGTTAGAATAAATGACCATTGCAAACTTCTGAAAACACCCAAGGATATCCAGAAGGTTAAAGAAAAATCTGCCGTTAAATATGATATTTCACTGCGTATTGTAATGTTGATGTCAAAGTAGGAAGTTTAAGTGGTTGAAAGGATCAAATCTATTGACGACGACCTTGCTGATGTTTAAGGAGACACATCTTCAATTGTCAGTGACTCCTCTAGCCCGTCCTTGGCTCTGTGATCAAATGACAAAGTTTCTCCTAAAAGCACTGCCTCAAAACTTAGAGAGAGTTGAACAATAGCGAACGTTGGACGGTAGAAGGTAGTGCAGTCGCAACAGACATTTTTAGCTCGGTAGAAGTATCCATAATTATTCACTCATATCCATTTGCAGGGGGCTTGACAGGCAGAGAAACGTTATGCCACAATTTGTCTTCCCCTCTCTCTCTCTCTCTCTTTTTTTTTTTCTCCTGCTGCCGTCTCCCCTACAAATCGTTAGTTTCACTTTTCATTAGGCTAGATCAATAAGGCGGATCAGTCGCTCGTGGTGAGGATATTGCGTGGCAGACGACTCTCTCTATACTCCCTTTTTCCTCCTCATTCTTTTCTCTTCTTTTCCTCTGCTCTGTCATCGACTCCAGCTATCTCTGCAAAGACAGCCTGTTCTTCAGTTGTTCAGGAGGAGGAGGAGGAGGAGGAGGAGGGAAAGCAGCAGGAAGTTTGAAGAGCCCAAGAAAGAGACATAAGTCTGGGGCTGGACGGCCTCATGCGACTAGAGCTAACCAATAAGGCAGAAATAGCAACAAGAAATGATAACCCAGTGAAATGTAATTAAGAACCAGTAACCTCTGAAGCTTGATAATGAAAAAGGAGGCTGAATGTAGCAAGGAAATTAAAGTGGAAGTGTAAGGGTCTGTAAAAGTTTAGACATATTTCATAATTAACACTTAAGTTTGGGGAAAGTTAGTGTTAATATAATTGCTTCATGATGGTTTCAGTACAAATATGGATGTTATTGTCTGAATTTACTAAAGGATGAAGATTAAAAAAAACACACTGTATTTACTGTTTTACTGGAAGATTTTTGTAATTCAGGATGGTGATCTATTTTAGTATTTCTGCCATGTTAGTCGACATGTCCGTCAACAACCCAATGTGAAATAAATACTATTCAGTGTTTCAGCGTCTATCTCGGCGGTTGATTATGCCTACCTATGAGCAAGTAATTAAAGCGCATTAGAAACGTTTGGGAATTCCCGTGAAACATTCAAAGACCAATTAAAAACTGATTAAGCAGGAGTTACACCTCAGCGGCTAGAGTGGGTTGGCAGTGTCTGTGTTTAAGGTGGACTTACCCAGAACAGTGAGGCGGGCGGGACGGGACCTCATGGCGGCCTGGACGGCCTGGCACTCAAAGACGGCGTCATCCATCAGCTCAACGCGCTGGATTCGCAGATGATGCTCCCCTGAACCGTGGTCTCCAATCACTGTGTAACGGGGATAACCTGGAATGCAAACACATTGGACCAGAAATGGAAATGAGCGTCTAAATAACAACACTGATTAGTCACATGAATGAAGGTAAATTTACTATGCTAAAGCTTTGCATAGACATAACAGGAACATCCAATCTATCAAAAATAAATACATAAATTATGCACATTTGCACCAGCTACACAGACATATCCTGGCACCGGGACACATTTCACTCTCAATAAGCTCATCCACAAGGCCAGTAATGCTGTGGGGATGGAGCTGTGGTGTTAGAGAGGTGGATGTTGTCCAAATTCAAGACAATATTGGACAACTCCACACACCCACTGCATGACATGCTGGTCAGTCACCAGAGCACATTCAGTGACCACCACCTAAATGCACCACTGAACGACACAGGAAATCATTCCAGCCTGTGGCCATCAAACTGTTTAACTCCACCTTATAACTATATAATTACAATATAGTTGCACACTTATGTATATTTCTTTAATTGTCATATTGATAATATATTGTCTAGTACATATTGTGAAAATTGCTGTTCTATTTTGCGTTTTAATATGCATATTTAGTATATACAGTCAGATCTATATATATTTGTGTATTTAAAGCTTTATATATGTATATGTTCATATATTTTTCTTTTTCTGTTGTTTTGATAATTTCTTTCCTGTTACTTTTTATTATACTTGAATCGAGCGACTGTAACATCCGATAATTTCCCCTTGGGTTTAATAAAGTATTCTGATTCTAACATTTATTCGATGTTGTTTAACTCATAAACGCATCCATGTTAAAATATGAAACAATAGCTTGCGGTCGTATAACAAGGCTGCACGAATGTAGTTCAGCTGGCAGGTGAGAAAAAGGATACCTTGCAAATGACTCGAGTTTTTACACTTTTTTTTTTTTTTATTTAGGTGTAATACAATTTAATATAAACTTACAGCATGATTCATACAGCAGGGTTTTACAGTACTCCTGGCAATGTTAATGAGTTACTGGTGAGGTTGCTGCATTCTGGAGAATGATGTTTTACTGCAACCGTAAACACAAACAGCAAGAGTTTGAGTTGCTTTAGCATTGCTCTGTGAAATGATTTATAGTTTAATAATGCAAGAAAGCAGAGCAATATCCAAGAGACCTGGGCATTTTACACAAGTCAAGCAAGATGGTTTTAAAGATATCCCCTCAACTGTTATCGAAATATGCATTGAGAGCGCGCAGTGTAGTGCATTTCTCCACAGGGGCATATAAGCAGGAAGAAGAATGGCTTTGACTGGGAACTTTTATAGGCTGTTCCTCATGCTTTGGAATTGCTCTTCTTTAAAGATCTCTCTTCTCTTACTCTCGCTCCGTATGTATCTTATAATTATTGGAGGTATAGTGTATTGTTTGAAATGAGAACATTTGCTCATGATGTGGAGATTTTCCCGCCTCGCTTTAAACTTTAGCATTCCCTTTAAGTAATTGATTAATGATGAAATGAGTGGGGAGGATCGGGGGGGAAGTTTCGCTGCGAAACAAGGCCAGACTCTTCACAGCGCCTTTTTTTTTTTTTTTTTCCCCCAATTTTGTACTATGTAAAAAGAAGCTTCACACTTTAGACTCGCACGCTTGTCACGTCCAAAGTCTGTCAGTACTCATCCAACTGTTGGGAAATTGCCAATAACTGTTGGGGAATAAAATATTGATTTCTCAGTAACAGCTAGCCAGTGACTCATGTTCACTTCAGAGATCCCCAAACACTCCAGACTTTTGCTATAAAGGTTTTAAAGAATGGTTATATGTTTTAGCGCTGTAAAGAACATAACAGACTGGGCAGTCTAGTAACGGCTTTAAAGTCCTTGAATGTGACTGGTGCAGAAAACATCATGTGCCTTAAGTCCAATTACTGACTGTTGCTTCATTGAAGTTGCCTTTAATAGAGCATGAAGCAGGCCTTGTTTCTCGTTTTATGCTGGTGGGGTGAGTTACAGTTGATTAAACCACTCTCTGCATTTCATCCTCCTACGTGTAGCCTTTAATCTTAAGAGTCTATATAGTAGGAGGCCGGCAGACTGAAGCAAAACTAAACATAAACACTATAAATGGATAAACTGTAGACAAAGAAAGATAAAATAAGTGAGTTGGCAAGATAATGGAAAATAAGAAACACATTAGTGATTAAATGCATCTATTTTGTTTCTTAATTTTACATTCTGGCCATAAAATACCCTCTAGTGAATGAAAGCTCAGCTGCTGTAATGCAGTTTGTAAACGTGGTAGGGTTAACAGGGAACTGATCACAACTAAAAGCCTCCATTAATAACATTAATAACCAGTGCCTAAAAAGGGGCTCCCTGCTATTTCATGCTGAGAATCATAGCTAAAATAGAGAATGCATCATTATGTGCCCAAGGTCACTCAGAGAACCATTTTGCTTCAATTTTATGTTCATTGATGAGATTCAATGCAATAAGGCCACGGCGTAGCGCGAGGGCAATGATCACTGCACATTCTGAAAGATAAAAGGTGACCTTGAGTTGACTGCGGTCCACGTCGATACTGTACCTACCACAGAAGCAGATTTTACTTCAGATGAGCTTTTGTTGTGCTTGTCCTAATTGCAGCAAGGTATAAGCCGTGTAAATTTCCGTTACACAAACAGATGATGTGGCCAATTACCTCATCTGTGCCTCTGGCAAACTAAGAATAATTTTGCTGTGTGAGGAAATGGCCCCGTTCCAGTTTCATCTCTGTGCATTTGTTGGATCCAAAAGGAAAAGTAATTTGCATTTGTGGTTGATAGTAAATGATAGGATTTTATAATCCAATTTCCAAAGTATATAAACATCATAATGTGTTTATGCCACCTTGTAACTGCCACGATCATGCATTTTGTCAATATGACTGAATTGGTAGTGGCAGACACGAAGACTGATCACCTCTTCACGTGTGATGTGTTCCTATAAAGGGCCATTGATCTTAGATATCAGCGAATTTCAAAGACACAATGTGTTACTCAAAGCAAACAATGTAAAATAGGCCCATTAAGAAGTAATGAATCCATCAGGGGGGAATGGATTTGTCTTCAGGCTGGATCAATGGTGTACGTACGTGTGTGAGTAGGTGTGTATGTGTAACCGTACAGACAATTATTGCATGGCCTAGTGATTTATAGCATTCACCCAGAATATGTTTCACACAGTGTACCCACCAGGGGCCAGAAAACAGGTTAGCTGTAGCTCTGAACAGGTGACCAGTGTTCAGTTTTCCTTCATGAGAGTCAAGAGGGTTTCTGCTTTTCCTCAAGAGATCACTCTGCGACCATCCACCATCCAAATGACATAAAGTAAACAAACACATTTCTTTCTGTCTCGTCCACCATGAGGATTCACACGTAGCAGCTGTATCTGCTGTCACCATCGTCACGCGCGGCAGACGTATACGCTCTTTCATGCATATTCATGACATTGATTGGGATGTTCTTAGCCGGTGTGGGGCTACTTTGCTTTTCTTTAATTAGAGTGGAAAACAGTGGCACAAAAGGGAATGAATAGGAAATTCAGGGACAGATAGGAATCATTGCCTTTTGTGTTGTGATTTCTCGTGTTGAATGGTGAAAGAGTTCTCTCGGTTTAATCACTGCTCCCGTGAAAGGAAATAGGTCCCAGGCGGAGCACGTCGTTGCAGACGCAGCTTCTTTCTATGAATAGCCGAGCAGACCTATATTATTGAAATGCTCCATGCAACATTTGATTCGTCGCACTTTTTATGTATACAGCTGCCACTTTCCTTTCATTGTGTACATCTTGCAGTGGATGTACCGTCACTTCTTTTACCAGAATATGCATTGCTTGTTTATGTAAGCAGTTGTGGTGAAAAAAGGACAGCTGCAGAGTGGTTCATTTTCTAAAAGCCATGCGTCTCAGTAGAACGGTACTCAGCTTAGGTCCATATCATGCTGTTGATTGTACAGACATCTCCGTCAGTTAGGCTGCTATTTCTACCACTCTAAGTGTATATATGTTGAAACTATTTAACCCTTAAAAACCCACAACTATTTCTGATTTCTGTTTTTCCCCAAGTGACTTATCACCATGTATTATCATATTATTATTATTATCATTATTATCATATTATCATCTGCATTATGCATTTTTTCAGTAAAATCTGATATTTTGCTGTATGATTCACTGATCATGTAGATGTTCATAAATGCTCAGAGTAAATTCAAAGGTTATTAGATCAAATCAGGAAAAAAAAAAAAGGAAGAGTGACTTAACTGAACATAAACCCAGTGTGTTCATCCACTGTCATTTGTCAAACTACATACAGTATGTTTTACTGTTGAATCAATATTGTAGAAGATGATGGTGTTTCCAGGGTAACTACGAAGCCTCTGAACATCCAAATGGGTCATATCTGATGACCATGAAAATATGACAAACTACATTGTATTCCATTATTTGCATGTATTGATAGGACTAATGGATCAATAGGTATTAAACATTGTAGATCAATAAATGCTGTCAGTGTATATTTGGGTTTTTACGGGTTAAGAGACAACTGTCTTCCACTTCAGGACTCTGATATTTCTTCAAGATAGACTTGTTACAGCGAAGCCCTTCACTGTTCAACTATCTTATACTCTGTCGATTTACTGTCGTTACTGTAGCTCAGTCTTCTCTGTTTTTCTTGATTACCCTTTTTGCTGGAGTGCGATTTCATCCATATTGTCTTGGCTTGTTAAGTCAAAAGAAATCGAAAGACTTAGATCAAACTCTAGATGTCTCCTCCCCTCTGACCCTAAATAAAATTGTGCTTTCCGTGGCTCTCTTTCCATCTCTTGCTCATCCTATCTCCAGAAATCATGAGCACACAGGGAGAGTTTTTGAAGACTTCAGGACCATTGTTTACTACAACCTCTAAGCCTCCCTTGGGCCTGATAAGGACCTGAAGAGGGAATAGGATGGCTTTACTGGGGTTCTGTCAGCCTCTGAGGTTTAATTACAGACCATATCAGCAACAGAGAAGGCCTCTCAGAGAATTTGCCAAAGGTCACAGGGTAGAAGGCCCCCAGTTTAGACTGGAATACACATTTAATCATTTGAGATCTTGAGATGTTTTTTGTGCTTTGAAAAAAATCCCATAATACAACTTGCATTATGTGTGGTTGTAAGTTGAATTGCGATAATTTCAATGTCTCAGTAGATTTAAGGACAAATTAAAATGTGTATAAGAAGGTTTTAATCCTCATTTAATCAACATATGTAACATAAATTCCCTTTATACCACTGTGTATTGACAAAAAGGCTATTCTATTCTATTCTATTCTATTCTATTACATTACATTACAATGCTCTGGGAAGACCACAGGAACAAACTAATGCGACAAAAACGCTCTTTTTTTCAAATGACGTAATTAATGTCACACACACAGAGATTATTATCACTATATTTATTGTATATATGCATCCCCTGTCTCTCCAGCCTCCAACATGATGAAATGTTTCACACTCATACTATATCTTCCACTGACTGCCTGTCAAACACATGCAGGACACCCTATATTCTAGTCTCATCAAGTATAATGAAGCTTGAACGTTTAATTAGAGGCACAAAGCATTTTATTATGGAATTATGGTGGTGTTTTTTTCCATTCGGAGGAGCATTTGGATTGTTGATGTGTGTGTCTGCTACATCTGTGATTTGATTGTGTGTGAATGCATTATATTAGGACCAATGGCAGAAAATAACTAGTAAACAGTTCCATGTATTAAAACTGTAAATGCAAAAGTGGGTGGTTTTAACTCCCATACACTGGAATTTTTTTATTTTTTTTTAATTGTCTAAAACAGAAACAGGAAACAATGATATAAAGTCACATGAATAAATTAATTAATTGAATTAAAAGTCATGAAAAGCTGGAATGACGAATGAAAGTACCTGTGAGATCTGACCATAGTATTTATCTGGGTTGCAGTTTGTCATCCCCTTGTGATCATCTGCTTGTGTGTGTTATGAAACAAAGTATGGTGTTCATGCACAGCCCTGACTCTATTAATGGGAAAAATGGGAAAAACAAAGCGGTTTGGACTGGTTCATACAACATTGTTCCGGGACACGCAGAGGGCAGGGCAGAAAGTATGAAAGGACAGAGGGCGGAGCTTCTGAAGGACCGCTAAATCGGTGTGTTTATTTGGCTGTTGAGTTGAAATATCAACTGTCTTTTTCAGGAACCTTTTACTCTACCTGTAAGGTTAATGATCATTTCAGTAAATGAGGCACTGAGCTTTTATAAATTTTCCCATTCAATAGCTAAGTGCTTCAAAAGGTTGTAAATATTTATTTAGATGAGTGATCTGTTTCCTTGAAATTCATCAAGGTCATGAATATACATAAAGCCTTGACTAGTGGAACAGCAGGCGACTAAATAACAGTGCTGTAGTCACTTTTACTCCAAATTAAACAATTAAGGCAATTATACATGAGGTGCAGTGTAATTAGAGGACGCTAGCTACTCTTCAGAAAGCCATTCAGCAGCCTGAAGCACCACAGAAAGACCAGGGCCAGTATTGATTCCACATTTCAGTCGGCTTTTTGTGCGTCTTTGCCAAAGCGGAACTATGAGAGAGCCTTACACGTAATTTTTAGAAATGAATCCTGTTCTGTTTTCTCAACTTAAGTGATATGATTATTCATTTTCCATGTGACACTTATACGCAACTGATATGAGGCCTCTTTTATCTGTCTGTCAAGTGACATATTTGGCAGAGGGTATGGTGTTGACATGTGGCCGCTTCAGAAACTGTCATTAAATGAAGAAAGTGATAGGGGCTAAGAGATGTTTTTTACCAGAGAGGTCCCTGCCAACTCCCAGCGCCAGGCCATCTTTGATCCACAGCACAACTCCATGGTAACCGGGGATGGTGCATGGTAATGTCACAGGCTGGCCCGCCACCACCACCAGGTCCTGTGGCTGCTGGGAGAACATGGCTTCCACTCCTTAAGGAAAAAAAAAAAAAAAAAATGGGAAAGTTAGTTCTGAATCACATCAATTATGCAGTAACATCACTGTGTAATTTTAATTTGAAGGGGGGAAAAGATGCATTGTATCCGCTTTACTGACATCTTTAAAAAGTGACATAGAAATGTGGCACTTACAGAGTTTTACTGCACATATAGAAGACAGCGTACATGTTGACAAGGCACAGGCTAAGAGACAGCCATCACAGCTCAGCCCGGTTCATTTACAAAGGATGTACAGATGGGGTGGCCCATGCACACCACAGCGTACACCGCGATCCTGTCTGCCAACACTGCTCTAGTGGCATACATTAACTCAAGCTCACACCCTTGTATTCCAACTGTGCAACTGCTATTAGTTGCACTCTTCTACCGTGTGTTCAGGCGGAAAGTGGTGTGCAGTCAACTCCATTAGCAGCAGAGGGTGTGTTAATGGGGAGGAGTACGGTGACAGTGGAGGGGTGAGGGTGGGGGTGGGGGGTGTTGTAGATCAGAGTGGAGAATGAATACTGATGCGTGGAATGGTACTGATGTGTAGCTAGAAACACTGGCAGGCTGCCTATCAGCCAAAGCCTACACACAAAGACACAGACGTGCACTTATACAGACATGCTCTGATTTAGGCACAGGAAATGCAGCAAACATGTGGAAGTATTATTACGCTTATGTACAGTTTATGGAGAAATTTTTTTTTTTGTGCATCGAACATTAAATCCTCAAATTATAACATATCCACATTTTATTTAACCTGTATTTATAAAGGAGGAAAAAATGACTCATTGAGATTGAAAATCTGTTTTGTAAGAGTGTCCTGGCCATGACAACAACAGCAGAAGGATAGAGGAGAATAGACATTTCAGCCATTAATCCACACTAAATCATAAATAAAACATATAATAAAAGTCAGTACTAAAAACATACATAAAACCATACCATACCATACTCATATGTAGAATCTGTACACATGTCTATATATATAATTATGTATGTAGATATGTGTATATAGTTGTACATATAAATATCTCCCCTACCCAACATGTAATATTTTCAACATGGACATAACAGCTGTAAATATCTCATCTTAATTTAATGTCTTTTCTTACATTTCTATATTTCCTATTTTGTATCTATTCACTGTACTAACTGAATGCTCTTTTTACTCTTGTGTGCTTTGTTTGCTTCACTCTTGCTGCTGTAAATTTGGAATTTCCCCTTGCGGGACTAATAAAGGAATATCTTATCTTATCTTAAAACACAATACTAAAAATATACTTATAAAACACCACCCAATAATTTAAAAGGTATTAAAAAGTGTAATCATCAATGTCAAATTTACACCAGACCCAATTCAATCAGTTAGAATTATATCTATATCAGATTGTTGTTACCAAACATGAATTTTTGGAAAAAAAAAAACAAAAAACAAAATCATCTTTCAAAGAATTAGAGAAAACTACTTATTTCTTCTTATGTTCTTTAATGTCCCCCCATTGGCTATAAGAAACAATATAGAACTATGGCTTCATCCTCAGTCCAGGCCATAAAAATCATGACTATTTTTTTGAGTGATCCTGCACCAAAAGTCTAACCCTCTTATCCTAACACAGACAAGAAAACAGATTAGCTTTGATGCACATTTCAAACCACACCAAAGTTATTGTCATCCAAGAAGCTGATTTTAATTTAGTTGGAAAACGCCATTTGAATCCCCTCAAGTCATTTTTCAGTCCTGAATTGAATTCCATGTGATGGATAGCTTGTTAAAGATGTAGGCAGAAGTTTTCACATTGATTCATGTAGTCTCCTGTGCCTGTGTACACTGACACACATTGCACAGGCATCACACAAATACACAACACCGCCTCATTTGAATATACATCATGAAAAATAAAAATGTGTACCTCAAAGCGCATAATGGGCTTTTTATCATCTTGAGACTCAACAGCTTCTCCCTGGTTAATCAGGCCTTCATAAATGTGCATGGGTATTGTGAGTGATGTTGCCTAGTGGAGACGTTTATCTCCCTGTATACTGTATGTTGGCCTCCAAACCAAGACACCTTTGTTCAGACCTGACACTGAACGTACGTGAGGAGCTTATCTCAGCTGTACCCTGCTAACCAGTCAGCATGCGGATGAAGCACGCTATCATACGACATGGACAGCCACTCAACAGATGCCTTGGCAGGTTGTGGTAAAACATTTTCAATGTCAGGGAGTCATGTATATGCTCAGTCATGACTGATATTATCAATTCCATCCGCCTCTGTTGTAAATGAGTTGATGATGGATTCTCTCTGGGCTCCATGAGTGCTTACATACTTCCACTCGTGTTTTCACTCCCGCCATGCCTCTCTGAACCCCCTCACCATGTCAGTTATCAAATTAATATGTAATTTAATTAAACAGACAGATAGAAAGAATATTTCCTCTTTCTTTTTTTCTTTTTTTTTTCTTTCCATCAGAGACAGATTACTTGACATTCTGTTGCACGTTCATTCCAGTGCAGTAGCAGCTTGATTACAGCCTTCTAAATGTTCTGGGATTTTTTTTTTTCTTTTACATTTGACAATGTCTTCAGAGAGACAAATTTTAGCACACAGTTTACACCAGGAGGTCGTGCAAATTATGTGTAATACTTTAACTGGAAAATATTTAACTTCTCAGTCCTCCCCTTCAAAATTAATAGTGAAATTCAGCAGAATCACACATTTGTCACATAACACACACTCGCAGAAGTCATTAATTTTGGCTTTGCGTGTGCTTAAGAATGATTTAATGTTAATCCAGAAGGTTATTTATCACCTGCAGCATGTTGCAAAGTAGAAAATAAAAAACAAAAAAAAAAGAAAACAGGACCAGCACAACAAGAATACAGTAGTGCTGAGAGTTAGAGCAAGGACAAGCAGCCATCAGGGTTCCTACAGGTTCCTACAAATTCAATTTAAGGATTTTAAAATCTTTTTAAGACTACGTAGAAGAGAATTTACTGCCTATTTTATGGCCGTACTGGCAAAAATTCGCAACTCCTAGAAATTAGGAAAATGTATTTATTTACTCCAAAACCTTCATTCCTACGATTCCAAGTTATTTCTCACCAGGGAAAAGTTAACTAAAATTGGTTCCTAATTTCAATATAAATGTCGGTTTGGAACGAGTGGAACTGAGTCGACTAACGTTACCTTCTTTGCAGCTTGGACACATTTAAACACAATACAGCCAACAAGTTTATGGACACATAACTTTAGACCTACCATATCAAATGTAATATCTTTAAAAAAAATTTTTTAAGGTATTAAAAGGAGATTTGTAAATTCAAGACTTTTAAGGATTTTTTTAGACCCTGCAGGAACCCTGAGCCATGCTCGATCTGTTATCTCCTCAGATGATATTTGATACTTTTTGGTGACTTTAACTAAAATGTCATTTGTCTTAAAAAAAAATACCTCCCTCCATATGCATTACCCAAAAAGATTTCAATGCCGTTACCTTCCCTAGAGCGATGTCCTAGAATACATCGGTGAAACAGAATCAAATACTTAACACCAGTTTGTACTTGTCACTTGAGCAGTTAAGAAGTGACCTCCTTCTTTCAATTTAAAGCCTGGCTGAGTCTTGAAACAAATGTGTCTTCATAGTAGCGTAGCAGTGGCGGAATAGTGATGTGTTGGAGAAGGCTGAGGCGTACATCAAGGTGGCTACATTCATTCATCCATCCCCTTTGCACTGAATAAATCACTGTCACATATGCCAGATTTATCCTTCACTGGGAATCACAGGATTGGTAAAAAGGTACCCCTCTCTAATCTACCATTCTGCCAGACATAACACGTCAAAGAGTGACTCACGTGTTTAAGAAAAAAAAAAATTTGCACACCTAAAATGCCCAATTAAAAATTAAGAATGTCAGTCTAAACTTCATCAGTGACAGTAATAGGTGAATAGGAATTGTTGAGTTGCCCTCAGAGCCATGTTAGGGATGCTTTATTAAGCAATGGTGTTTACTGGAGAGCTTAAAAATACACGACCAAGGAAATCATCATAATAACAAAATTGGAAACAGTCTAGACATGCCAGTTTGCTAAAAGATATATGCGGGCCCTGACTTCAGGATTTAGGTTTTATAAATATTTAGACGCGTAGAAAAGAAAGACACAACACAACAGACAGCCTTGTGGGTTTCCAGTAACAGCAGATCCTGTACTATGAATTATTCTGTGAAAAGTAGATCATACCATAAGATCTGGTCCAGTAGAGTTTATCTTTGGGGATTAGACTGAACTTTCAAACATACAGGATTATATGTGTAAGCACAAGATATGGGTTTTTCTGACTATTCCAATGTTTATTACATGACAACAATCGATATTAACCCATAAAGACCCAAACATCCACCATCTACCAAAACCATCTGCGGATATAATGGTTTAATACCTGTTGATCCAATAATCCTATCACTACATGCAAAGAATTGAATAAAATACAGTTTGTCATCTTTTCATGGTCATCAGATATGACCCATTTGGACATTCAGAGGCTCTGTAGTTACCGAGGAAACACTGTCATCTTCTACAACATTGATTCACCAGTAAAACCCATGGAGTTGGATCAATGACAGTGGATGGAGACACTGGGTTTATGTTCAGGTAATTTTCTCTGTTTCGATATAATAACGCTGAACTTTAATCTGAGCTTTTATGAACATCTACATGATCAGTAGATTAAATATAGGAAAATACCTGATTTTCACTGAAAAAAACCACAAAATACAAAAGATAATATTACAACAAATGGTGATAAATCACTTAAGGAAGGTTAAATATAGAGAAAAATTAATTTGGGAACTAACAC
This sequence comes from Apogon talboti, assembly GCA_037367365.1. Classification (NCBI taxonomy): domain Eukaryota; kingdom Metazoa; phylum Chordata; class Actinopteri; order Kurtiformes; family Apogonidae; genus Apogon; species Apogon talboti. Next base: position 11,741,443 of record JAPQRQ010000006.1, read on the forward strand.
AAAAGTAACACTGGGTCTTTATGGGTTAATCACTCATTGGAGAGTCTACATTCACCTAGCATCACCCGTACACTATGTCAGTGCAAACTACCCCAGTTTCAACACTCTTCAAATCCATTTAGGTAAGGAGTGCGTTTCTCTGCAAATTGCAAATGTCAAGGTTTTACTCTATGCTGGATGTGTTTTCTGCATCAAATCATAAATTATGACTCATAATGCACTGAGTGAATGCCCTGCATTTGGAAAGGTGAGGCCACAGGTCTGTGATAAAGACTGGCCAATTGTCTCAAAGGGCATAACAAAGCCCAGAGTTAAAGTCTGTGCACAGGCTCCAGCCATAATGTGGACCAACAGTTTGCATCACCTAATGTTGTCATTTTAGTTCAGATAATTTGTTTACCATTGGACGGCTGCAGCATTTCCACACACTCCAGCACTATTTTCCCCTCAGTGCTAACTGCCCCCAATTTCATCGCTCTTTGCCAATCAGCCCTGGAAATTACCATCACAGACACACATCCAACCCACTCCAGAGGAATAATCAGCATGCTGTCTGTGCGGCATGTGGCCACACAGCACCAAAGCTTAGCCCAGGATCATTATAAAAAACTATTACCCCTCTGGCCTGGGCATTTTATAGCAGCAATTTGAAAGCACAAGAGAGCTTCCGAATACGGAGAAGTGGGTGTGAGTCATGTGTGTTAGCGTTTGGTAGCCGGTGACCACTGTTTCTGTTTATGGTATTACCACTGGATGTGTTCAGTGATATGTAATTGTTGTGGAGAAACAAACAATTGGGGGTCGGGAGCTCTTCTAATGCAGTTCATCAGTAGCTTTACCACAGATATGATAAAATATACATTTAATCCACTAATTTCTGGGATTATAGATTGTACCGCAGTGACTACAGGTACCCAAGTCAAATGAAAAATATTGTCCTTTCACCATGCACGGACCCCTACTGGTCCATTTCACTAAATTACAGCAATGTTTCACACCACAGGGAACAGAAAAAAGGAAAGTTAAGTTGATAATCACAGTGACTAGATTTGTTTTTCCAGTTATTTTAGCCCTTTTAGTTATTTTATTTTAATTATTTTTCATTTAAAAAGCCAGAGGTGGGTGTTCAGTTGTACAGTTTAATACAAGCATGAGTCTCCTGCATTAAAATATCCTTCACAGAAATAAAAGGTCCCTACTGCAGTGACCCAGCTCTTCACAAGCCCTCATCAACAGCAGTGGATTTTCTTGTCCTCTAGCATCACACACTGATTCGTCATGAGCCCCCAAATCTAGCATGCGTTCCCTCATCCTCACCATAAGCCTAATGGCAGGCATTTCAGTTCTTTGATTATCTTCAGCGTGATCATTAATTTGACATCATCAGTGCAGTATGGTGCTGTAAGATTTATCAGTTCATTTCAGACAATGGAAACTACCAAAGGGGCACTAATATCTAGCCTATGGTAATGTGACTCGCATCCGTGTTTTCGAAAGTAAATTTCAGATTAGAGATAAATCGGCCGTGTGAAACTGACAGCCCTGTCTGCAATCTGACAAATCTAAAAAACTAATAACGACAAAAAAAGCCTGATTTTAGAGGTGTTAAAGTGACATTACAGCTCATGTGTGACAGAAACTTGGCAGGAAAATAGCCAACTACAAGCCATAAACACACACTCGTGATTTGATCAGAAATACAATTTATCCTCTGTACAATTCAAGAAACGACAGGTCATCACATAAGTGGCCTGATTCTGATTAGGTTTGAACCGTAATCTGGATGAAACTGATAGTTTTGTGGATGTATATGATAAATATGTATGCCATTGTGCATTCACACATATATAAAGTACACACTACATCAATTTCTAAAGGCATGAAGGCAGAGGGTTGAAGTGACCAAAAAACAATAGAATAGTTCATCCTACTTTAATAAGGCTGCAGATTTCCATCAAATAAATATGGTAAGTGCCAGGGATGGTGAAGGTGCAGCACTCCTCCTGAAAGTTTATTCTCTATAAGTTTTCCCTCAGAGAAGACAACAGCAGAAAGTGCAAGGACTTTGGTTTTGTGCTCACTATATGTGTCCTTTCTGAGTCTTACTGTTTCATGAAAGGTGTTTCTAAATGCTCTAATTAAAAAAAAAAAAAAAATCAGTCCTGTTTCCATCATGATTTTAACACAAATTGCAGGGGATGATGCTGTATTTCTCGGGGCAACTTGGCTTTTGTTACACGGGCTACTTCATTATTTTAAAAATGAAATCCTTTACAACAATAGTTGCTGATAATGAATATTTCATAAAGCTCTATCAAACCCATTATAACCCCCAATTTATCTTCCTCATCAGAATGTTCAAATCCTTTTTTCCTGCCTGTCCACTTGTAAAACAAATACTGTATGCGGGCTGATAATACACTGAGCCTATCTATGCCGACGCCATTATGAGTAAAATTTGTCTGTGGAAATGCAAATTCATGAACCAGGGAAGATAAACATCAGTACTGCCGGAAGACGTTGTATTTATGCCCTCTCTCACACTGTGCATTAGTGGAGCATGACAGTTGCCAAGGCACAATCAAGACGGATCGCCTCAGATGATGACTTCTAAAAATTACAAATGGCAACAGCGGGAAGGCCTCGCAGGCACTCGCTTTATCATCCGCTACATGGCCAGAAGAAGTGAGATTTCATGGACATCAGAAAGTGGAGTATTAGGGGCCACAAACAGTTTATTACATCTCCCCGGGCTGCATCTTTTCTGGCAGTTGGCATACAGTAGGGTGCGAAGGTCATCAAGGAATGGTGAGGCATGGAATAGATTCTTGTACTCTTCCTGGTTCTACAGCACTAAACAAACAAATCGGTTTTAACATCTCCTGTGATGGACAGAAGGAGACGGCGCCTTAATGAAGTGTAAAGGTTTTCAAGGTTTTCAGACTCGAAGCATTCCAAGTAGCTCGAAATCGCAGAGTACACAGTCTACTTACAGAGTGGATGTGAGCTTTGTTCTGTAAACACAAGACCTACCCTGACCACTGATTGTAATTACTGTTATAAAGCAGTAACTCCGGTGGGCTGGTTTCCAAGGTAACTACAGTTCAAAGAAAATGGTTCAAATATTCTAGTTAGCATAAATGCGACTGAACACCGCGTAACCCTCATCTCTTGGCTGGTATTGATTAAAAAACTGGGGGGAAATGGAGCGACTCACTTTGCAAACTGGACTACTTTTTTAGCATACACTTTTGCATAATGGGAAGCAGGGACATAAAAGAGATGCAAATGAGGAGCGAGATGGAGAGGAGAAGGAGTTTGGGAGTTCAGATGGGGTCTGATTGAAAAGGAAGGGACCCTTCTGTTTCTCCACTCCATCATTATATCCCTTCTTTGTCAACTTTGAACACTTCAGCTCCTCCTGCCTCTTCAGTGCTCCATGTCACTAGAATATTTGTTTGAATGTTTGTTCTCAGACCTCAAGGGCGGCTCTGCTATTTTCTCTTTGCTGACATGTGTACTCTTGAGTGTTTACTCAGTGTATGGGCGTGAAACACTTGATGATTTGCATGTTTGTTCAGGTGAAGCACCTTGAATAGTGTGCAAAGAGAGCCTATACCCGAAATGAAATGTACGTTCATTAAGGGATGGACATTTGAAACAGTCTCAGGTGGTCTATTTAATAGATGTACCGTGGAGAGAGCCTCTATCCAATAAGGCGAATTTGGAGGAAAAATCATATTTGAGTATGTCAAAGGCACAGAAAGCCACATTAAACTGTCTTTTGTCCAGCCATAACTCATATTTTGCAGAACTGACAGGATAAAAGTGTACCCTGACTTTCAATACTTCAATACTTCACTTTTTTGTGGTCCTTTTGACTGAGGGGAAATCAAGAGACACATGAAAGCCATTGGAAAATAAAGCCTAAAAGCATGGACCTGTGTGTCCTATGTGTCTAAGCTTGAAAGGGTGAAGTGACACATAGCTCGAACAAGTAATAATTCATACTAAAAAGTTGTTGTATTCATTATATGTATTAATAATAATTTCATTTGGGATTAAAAGAAAACTTCCCCTTCTCAGCATAATGACAGTGATAATAATAGTAGACAAAGATAATGGTAATAATATGAATGGTACAGACTCTAAAACAGCTTATAAAAATATTATTTAGGCAGGTTTTATTTTTCACAAAGTGTAAGCAGCTATCAGGGGATTAGATGATATGAATTGTTTTGTCCAGGATAAAGTTCACAGAATAAAAAGGACAGAACATTGAATTGCTGTTAACATAGACAGAGAGACAGACAGACAGATAGATAGATAGATAGATAGATAGATAGATAGATAGATAGATAGATAGATAGATAGATAGATA
>JAPQRQ010000006.1:11745926-11763828 GCA_037367365.1 Apogon talboti
GATAGATAGATAGATAGATAGATAGATAGATAGATAGATAGATAGATAGATAGATAGATAGATAGATAGATAATGAGAACCTTGGCACTAATATTTCTCTAGGGACACAGCAGTTAGTGCTAACTTTTTTGTTTTGATGGATTAATAATTATCCACTTCCAGTGATTAATGGTCTTATAATTATCTGCTAAGAAATACATCAATATACAGTAGACTTGTGAGGCTTCACTCAAAACCAATTCCAGTGATAAAAATACCACAGTGAGGATGAACAGATAATATGTGTTTGTGATGGATGATTCAGTGTTAAGTAAGGAACACTGTCAGTATGAAAACACAGTGCTCACTGTGCAGCTGTGACCTTACAACACTACCAGGATAACTCTGCTAACCTCTTTCACTGTTACTTTGATGAACATTTTTATGCATTACAGTTTGAATGTTAACACTTGCCAAACAGACATGGTAATGGTCATCCATAAAAAAAACGAGGGAAAAAAAAGAATGTGTTCTCATTAAAAGAGACGCTCTCACTGAGCTTTCTCTGACTCATAAAATCCCAATTCGACATCCTCCAGACAGTGGAGACATCCATTTTCCTCTCATCGTCTTCAACTATTTGCTTCCCTTGGAGACAGCCTCATCTCATTCGTCTTCGCCGGCTGCTGTGACATTGAAAGAGACCCCTAATCAAAACATTTGTCTTTCTTTCAGCCTGCGCTCAAACCGGTGAATGAGAGCTGACACCAGAGGGAGACGTATTTGTCCCAATCAGAGCCTCATCTCCGTGTCACCGCCGGGCGAGTGTTTCATCTCGACAGGGCACTGATGAATCCGCCACTTAGCCTTGATTTGAGGAGCGGTTCGCCACTGCCAAAGTGCCAGGTTAAATCACAACGCCACTGGCTCAGCCGTGGCCATTACTGGCAACACGGGCATTCTGCCTTTCCATAAACGCTCATAAATGTTTCAATAATGAGCCGTGCATTTTCTATTCCCAAGTATGTTGTAATTACATTTTTTGTTCCAGGGATAGAATAATATAGGTTTTATGACTGTGTCATTTTGCTTGTATGTGACCGAAAGTGTCTTGTTCGCAAACATATGACTCACTTCCATCAGTGTTGGACCACGACACCTACATTATTCTCCCTTAGTGTGCAATGCCTGCGTTTGTCGAACTTCCAAAAGAACTGTCTAGACAGAAAGAGTCTTTGTTTTCTCATTCCATCTATGTAATTCCACCTTGTGACCACAACAGGAGTTTCATGGCAGCTTCCGTTGTTGTATTAGAGTGTGTTTAACTTAACCTTTGTCTTTGAGCAGATTGTGAGGCATCGGCAGATTTACACATAAAAACAGGTGACATAGATATGTCTAATACACTTTAGTTTAACCAAATACATGTCCACAGCTGCAAGCCCGATCTGCTACATTATTGAAAAAGCTTTTTGAAAGAGTTGTCAAAGCCGTGTGTGTGTGTGTGTGTGTGTAAAGAGAAAGAAAGAGACAGAGATGAGAGGCTGGATTCTGCTAGCTACCGTACCTGTCAGACAGAGTGGAATGTTGTTACAAGACAAGGGAGGAGAGGAGGCTTTATCAAGGTGTGCAGGATACCACTGACATAAGATAAGAGGCCTGAGTCGGAACTACATTATGCCACACCTTTACTAAGAGGACTCTGTCAAGACGGGAGCAAAGAGATCCATTTCAGTATAGGAGCCACCATAATACCAGGCTGCAGAAAAGCCATTACCTTTCAAGTATACACTCTACATTTAAGTGCATATAAGGCAATAAGCAGACACTCTATCCTGTAATTTCATTTGGATTCCCTTAGCTTTTCTTTGAAATCTGCCCTTAAATGGACAAAAGCATTATTTCCAGAAAGCCCGGGGGGATGTCTTTAAAGTAGAAGAAAATGATGAAAGCTGTGCTGTGTTTGAAATGGGATTCTAGGAGTGTAGATTATAACAAGAACTCCAGACAAGATGGTCTAAGAAGTCGTCATGTCAGAGGACTTGACTGAGGAGCTGGGCAGTGAGTCCTACAGAGTTCTTTACCAACCTATGTGGTCTTCCAACAGTACATTACAGATAAACAAGTCGGACCACAAAACATCTCCCCTCAGACCTCGCCTGTCAAACTGCCACCTCATATGCAACACCCTTTTTTTTAAATAGGAAAAAAAAAAGTCTCAATCAAAGCTTCATTTGCATTTCAAAGTAGCACTTTACAGCCATAGCAAGGACATAAAATCACATCTGCCTTCAAATAAATAAATGGAAATTCAAAATGGTGTAAAAAAAAATGATATAAAAGCAAGTGCTGGCAGAAAACTAAGCTTGTCGTATTTTATGTCATTTACAGTACATTAGCAAATGCCATAAAAGTGCACAGCTGTGCGAGATGCAGTAGTCATAGGATTTAGGGGACTTAAGGCAGTAATATAAATGGGAGGGTAATGACAGAAAAGGGTTTGCCAGAAACTCGGTGGGCAAAAAGCCCAAAAAGTAATTGAAAATGCCCCCATACTTGTAGCATTTTCTCTTTAGAAATGCATAATATTCTAAACAGACCCATATTTTAAAAAAAAGCTGTTTATCAAAGTACTTTGCTTAAATGGAAATACAATAGATAGGCCCTCTTCTGGTAGAGGCCGTTCAAGTAGAAGATGTTTCATCTTAGTGAAATGGTTTGCCCCACACAAATGCTATAAAACTGTCTCTTTGAAAATAAATACTGGATTTAAATCATAAACCAAAATTAAAATTCAAAAGCCTCTGTAAGTTATAGGATTTCTCTTTTAGCAATTAGTGTGGGACCTTTCATGTTATTTTCCAGGGGGGCATTATCAGTGAACATACACCACAATGCCTCTAGACACTATTAGATAGACCTGCATCAGAGCTGTGATGCATGGAATACTGAAAAAAATATCAGAACAGAGCGTTCTCATCAGTTACGGCTTTAAGTGTAGTTTTTTTGGGTCTTTCTTTCACGGAGAATCTGAAAATCTGAGGTCACCAGACTGAAAATGTTGTGAATTGAATCCGATTGGGCTTGTTCAGTATGAGGATTTGCTGCTTTTCAATTGAATTTTTGTTATCAGGCAAACCATTGTCAAGTTTCGGTGATTGGATGCAACATAATCATGAGAAACTAATTTTAGCTTTTAAAAATCATATCACAGCAAGGGTTCTACTGAGTGAACCTGCGTGTCCCCAAACAATTAACTATCAATGAACTGATTTAAGATCCACCGCGGGGGCAAGAGGAGTGTGTGTGGTCTGAAATAAATAAGTGAGGATGTCTGTTTCTATTCACACACACACACACGTTAGGGTCTTATAAAGGACATATTATTGCTCGTACTGGAGTAGCTCAGCCTTCGAGGAGTAGCTCATGCTGCGTTCAAGGGTTCCTCTGGCATTTGCAGCCCTTCATTACATCAACCTCATACCAGAAAAACCCCTCATGATTGGCTGAGCCCGATCGAGTGGAAGCGGACATGTGAATGGGAGCGGTGCCAGACTTGATGTGTTCGATTCCCAGACTAGAAAAACACTCGCCGTAACCCTAAAATCCAAAATCCAGTCTGCTCAGCGTCGTGTGTAACAAGACCAATTAGACGGGTCTATCCAGACTTGTCAGGATTGCTTCTGTTGGCCATTGTACGAGGATCAGTGAGTGAACACAGACTGGAGTCTTCAGTGGATCACAGGAGTGGTTTGAGGCTGAGGTACCTCTCATCTCAGGTTGCTGTCTCAGTGCTCCTGGCCTCCCCCGGGGCACTTTGCCACATCCAACTGAGCATCCTGGTTACGAGACTGTGAAGCCTCAAGAAAGCCTTTTTCAAGACTGCTCCTCTCCTTTTTTCAACACCTCTTGAACTTTCTTTTGCTGACAGCGATGCCTGGGGCAGTAATTCTGCTCCCAATGGTGGAGGAGCTTTGAACCCCTACCCTCCTCCCATCGCTACCTTCAAATCCCGACTCTACATTGTCTTTACCTTTTACTCTTTTGCGTGTTTCTAATTTGATAAGAGCCAATTTTCATTCTCATTCTGCAGGTAAAAGACTTAAAAAAAAAAAAAAAGCAGTTGAATCCTTTGTTTTTTTAAATGTTAAAAACAGACTTTGCTCCTTTTTACTCTGATTCCTTCACAATTTGTTCTCAGTTGGGTGTCAATTTGACTAATGACTCTATCATGGATTAACCACAGGGTGCTCCCACCACAGAATGTTTACAAAGGAAAGCTGTGCTGTTTCATGGTGGAGGTTACACATTCTTAGGTCACTTAAACTTATAGAGTTCAACTAACTAAATAACTCTTATTGACTCAACACACAGTGATGAAGTGTGTGACTGATAGTTGACTTCACACTTTGTATCTCATTAACACTGAAAGAAAAAGTCAGGCTACTGCCAATGCCTTTTACTTACAATTTAGATCGACATACCCCCAAAAAAGGGTCCAGTCTGGCCCATGGGAGGATTATGCAAAAATTACACTGAAGATATTAACAAAGGTATGAAGGTTGTTAAAATCCGTTTAGTTCAGGTTCCACATTCAGGCCTATTTGATCTAAAGTGGATCATATCAGAATAAACTGTGAATAATGACAACCCCAAATTTTTCTCTTTATTTTAGTGTAAAAAATGTCAAATTACATGGAAATATTCACATCTACAAACTATCCTTACTCTAAAAATGTGAATAACCTGAACAAATATGAACAACCTGAAATGTCTAAGGAAAATTAAGTGCAATTTTAACAATATTCTGCCTATTACTAAATGTTTTGTGCCTTTGTAGATTCCAGCTGTAATGCTCTTTTGAGAAATTTCAGTTTTTTCAGGTTTTTCACATCTTTTTTGCTTGGATAGTTTGTAAATGAAAATATTTTAATGATTTAATGTTATTTTTTAGCACTTTTGTCATTATTTATAGGTCATTATAGGTTGTTATATGTTATTATTTTACTGGTCCGGCCCACTTCAGATCAGATTGGGCTGAACGTGGTCCCTGAAAGAAGATGAGTTTGACGCTCCAGAGCAACAAAACAGAGTGGGAGAATGGGGCTGACCGACCACTATGGGTTTTCGGAAAGGGAAAATATTCCAGACTTCCTTTGCCTTAATGAGAGCTCATTGGGAATATAGACCATTACAGCCAGAATGCCAAGCATGAAAAGCAGTCATAAAAACTGTCCCATCTACAGTAGAGTTCTCTCCGGAGACTATACTTCATTATATCAAATGAGCTTCCATTTAAACCTGTTCATGATCCAGAGGTAGGTACTCACCACATTTCCACTTAATGTGCGTGGCTACTGGGATGTGAAGGCATATCTTAAACCACTCTAAATGATGATGACACGGGCTCTAAACCAGTTAGAAGCTCTCGACAAGGACCCCTGCAGTTTTTTTTCCCCAAGCACTTTACAGACTCTCCTGCGCTGTTTTTTTTGCCTGGTCACCGAACTGCCTCCATGACTTGTTCAGTTACCCTTGGCTATTACCCTTGGCTGCCCTCACCTAGGTTGTCAGAGCTTTTGTCCCACCGCTGGGCATCATGCCAGTTGCAAGCTGCAAAATTCCCATCACACAGCCGCACACAAGCGTACGAACACTTTCAGGTATGCACACTGTCATGTATGCATATAAATGCGGAGCTGCACGCATACAAAAATGGATTGCCATTTTGTTAACACTAAAGGAGATAATATTACGCTATTGAAGGTTAGGTCAGGGGAGATTAGAGTAGCGGCCCTCTGCTGACAGCCTGACCTTTAGTAAGCTAGTCCTCACAGTGTGACTTCTCATTTCCTGTCTTGCAGGATCTCTGTGGCTTTGCTTCAGTTACACAGCCCAGAGGCTTGGACTTTATATATGCATTCTTTAAAAATATCATATTCAGTCTAAAGGCTTGTGTTCAGTTGGTCAGCGGTGTTCAGTGCTGGACCACAAATGCATGACATTCATGACATTTAGAAAGCTGTACCACAGAAGCTTATTCTGAAGTATTTTAACCTGTGGAGATCCCTTTGAAGACCACTTAATTGCTGCTTGAGATGGACTATAAATGGACAGTGACAGGAAAAGGTGTGACCGCGGGAGCATCTGAGTTACTGAGTGTTTTTTTTGTTGTTGCAATCATGTGGAGTGAGTTGGACTAGAGATGTGATGTGATGCCCTTTAGGATGATAAACATCACATTCACCTCTGTTATTCTACTGCAGGCAATGTTTCTGTCTGTTTGTATGGGTTCATGTTTGTTTTTGTCAGCGCTAGATGTCTGGTGCGAATGAAGACGAGTGGAGCTATGACTTCCAGGCAGTTTTAAGCCCTACAGGATGACAACTCTCTCCTGCACCTGGCTGCAGAGGAGCAATTAACATGTCACAACCTGAACCCTCTGTCTTGAGCTTTCTCTGACTCTGTCTTTCTGTGTCTCAATTTCTGTGTCTCTGTTGCATCTATATTTTCACAGCTTTTTTTCCCCCCAATACCACTTTATGCACTTTGCAGATGACTGAATAGTCACAGTTAATTCTGTAGGCGGTGACAACAAGTGTCAATACTGTTCCATGTTTAGAGAACAGACCCCTGGTCAGCTGTAGACAATAAAGTCATACATGTGATGCATAATATACATGATAATAATACACAGTTTATACCTAGTATCATTCAAATAGCTAAATGTACCTTTTTTTGGATCTCAGTTCTGGAAATATTCCAATTCTGTTCCCTCATCTGAAGGCTGATTTAGTGTTTGGGAAATTCTATAGGCTGTATATTATGACATAAGTGGACAATCTGGCTGAAATGACTACATTGTGCATTAACATATGCCCTTTGTATTGAAACCATTACTACCACTTTGTTCTTTCACACCCACATTTAACCTTGACTGGAATAGTGCTGAATATGTATAATAGACTGCAGGTCCTAACCTGTGTGCCCGTGTTAACCTGTGTTAAAGTATCATCAAATACATTACAGAAATATAGGAATATGCATAATGCAACCCCATTAATTTGCAGGTGCTTATTTTCATTATGAATAATTATAGCCGTTATCCTTGCATCTTCAAGGTAATGAAGTCATCACGGGAGAACAGGCAGGGAAAGGAATAATAGCAAATGCCTGTAATAATGGGGGTTAGGACCGCTGGATATTGTTCTGCGGATGATAACCTGAGAAAAGACATTTTCAGAGATGTCCTAAAAAGTGCATTATTTATAGAGCAACTGGAAATTGTCTATAGAATGCATTGGCGGCCCTGAGAATCCACTCTTGACTCACAAACACAAAAGCTGCATACTGTAATATAAGGAATGCAGAAAAAACAAAAACACAGCAAATTCACGCTCAGTATGAAAACATTTTCCCACCGCAGCATGATTTCTACAGCTGTTAGAATGATGTGCCTAATGATGCACCAAATGTCACCCTGTTTTTAAGCCTAATGCAGATGTACTCATTGGTCATTATTATTTTCATAAGTCTACACGTTATGTGTGTGTAGACCAGATACTGTATGTGTGTACAGGTTTAGATGCAGTTTTGTGATACACCATGGCTGAGGGAAACAAACCTTGAGAAATGTAAATAAGTTGCGAGCTCCTGTGAATTAAAATTAGCATGAGAGACAACAGTCCACCGTAGCGCTGCCATTGTTACTTGAAGCCAGTGTTTTTGAGCGTGAGCATACATTTCAACAGTAAGGACAGATGTGAGGTTTACAAATGTTTTTTAGAATAACAAGGACTGATACTGTACCGCTGCTTTGCTAATGGCTGTTTGTATTCATTCTCACAGTTGGCTCTCACAGATAAAAATGATTTATTTGCATTTTTCATCTACACGGGACACTATCAAACACTGATGTTGCTATCCCTCTGGAAATGTTGATGGAATAGCCTTCTTACCTACAGTATATCTGCCAGCTGCCTCATCTGTGGGCAGCATGCATCAAACCCAGGCCTGACATCATCAGGCATTAGAGTCGCATAGGTATAGATTATGTTCTATCCTTCTCTCGCTTCCTTTTATCTGTTCACATTCACCCGCTGGTCTCTCTCTCTCTTTTTCTCCAAGCCCAAAGCATATAATTTTTTATCAGGAGGAATTGTTCTTCTCTTCTGCCATCATGGTGGAGCACATTTTCGTGATCTCCAAGATCAAGGGGTTTTTCAATAAAAAAGACTCCATATCATCCAGTCGCCCTGGCTTCATGCAGCAAAGCTCCTAATGAGCCCTCAGCAAATGGGCAGATTTTTTTCCTTGTCTGTGCCAATTGAGCTGTGACCTGGCTAAGGCCTTACAAATCAAAGGCATCTTGAGTCGTCTCATTATTTACTTGTGACAACTGGCAGAGAAACATGATTAAAGCAAACCAAGTGAAATAGATGGGAGAAGAGAAGAAACGGTGCATATGTTGGCAGATATTATCTAATGTTTGCACTTCAACAAAGCTGAAGGTCAAAGCTGCCAATTAATATGAAAAAAAAGGATGGGGGTGTTTATTTCACTATTTTATCTTAACTATATATGTGCTGAGATACCAGGCGAACAGATAAACATTCACTGCGTTATTCTTGCAATTAATTATAGCCTCATAGGTGTCGAGGGTGAGTGAATAAGAAAAGTCTACCCATGTCTCTGTTAGATATGAAGAGATGACTTAGCTTTGTCTGTACTGTCATCAATCACTGCTAGATGCGCATGTCCAAAACATTTAATATCTCAAAGAGTCACATTGTCTGGATGTCACCTCACTGTGTCATGCTGCTAAATAGCATTGAGGAGGTTAGCGGGCTCGCATGCTTCTCATATTCATTATATGTTGAGGAAAGTCATTCCACTGTCAAAATGCTGAACATATGAGTCACAAACAGACATGATACGAATTCTAAAACTCACAAACCAGATTCTCAGCCTGCTGTTATCCAGTGAGATTTTGCCAAGGCTAATGCGGCTCCGATCAATTATGTTCTCCATTTTAAAAAGTCTCTGGTGAGAGAAAAAAAAAAAAAAAAAGTCGAATGTGTTCTGGTTTTGTACTAATGTGCTGTTCAACAAAAGATGCTGACAGCAGACTTTACAGTAATAACAAAGCCTTATTGTTCAAGCATATGTTGGCACAGACATACAAACACACCAGACACGATTTAACCATTAGAAGGGAGCTTTTAGGTATCAAGGCAACACATCCTAAAGGAGGAGATGGAACAGGTCTGTAGGGAACCAAGAGAGAAAGAGGGAGAGACTGAAGCATGTCCCCACCGATGTGGAGAGGGTTTAATTAGGGTTTGGGCATTTCATTAAGGCAGCCATTAAAGTCAGCTTCATTTAGTGCAACACTGGTATGCCACAGAGGGACACTTGAGCTATCACACACATATGCACATGCAATGCAGCCACGGCAGTATTCATCCAGTGGACCTGAACAATGTGGAGTAGGGCAAATTTCTTCCAGTATAATTAATAGGAAACATATCTCCCCACCCACTGTGGGTGGAGAATACATATTGTACCCTCCACCCGCTTTCCTTACAGGCCATCCATCATTTATTCTTAATGTGTTTAGTTGCATCATACAAGGACGAAGGCTTTTGAATGAAATCATAAAGGACACTTAGATTGCAGTTACATGGACGAGGGGATCCCATATATCACACCCCAGTGTGTGTTCGTTTCCAGAAATGACTGGGGCCTTATGCTGTAATAAATGGTGGATCTGTATCTCTTTGTCTCTATTTCATAACCGCATAAAATACAGAAAGATTGTAGCAGGCAGTAATGCTGTAACTTTATTGTATTACTGATTGGTATGTATTGCTTATGGAAAATTTCATTTAGTAGTCATAAACAAAACATATTTTTCCTGCTTGATGCAGTGGTAAATGGTGTACAGCATGATTCTGCTCCATGTCAATTTGAGCCAAGCTACTGACTTTTTTCCGAGCAACATGATTTCCATTCTGTCTAGCTAACGAATCTCTAAACTGTCTGTAAGCCATGTTTGGTAGTTACATGCAGAGATGGAATAAGTTATCCCATAGAAGGCTGGGGAGATGGCAAAAAAACCAAAAAAAAGACAAATAAATAAATAAATAAAAACGGAGTGAATGAGAGATAAGCTAATCTCTGATCTTAAGTGACAATTAAAGTTGGCATTTTGCCAGGAGAGCGTCATACTGATGAAAGAGTGCATAAATAAAGGATGCAGAGAAGATGTCAGCCAGCCACAGAAGAGTGGAAGAGACAGATAGGGAGAGAGAGGGGAGGAGAGACAGAGAGGGAATGTGAACCGTTTGGACACCTCTGGCTAGATTCCCTTGCCCATTACAGAGTCTGGATCTGACTTCACATGCCATTAGAGGCAGTGTAAATCAGCAATTAGGTGCACAAATGAAGAAATGTCAGCTATTACCTGGAGCACAACAGGCCGACAGACCTCGCCATGGAGCATTCCAGCACAGCCAGGATCTCTCATCTTACATCCAGTCACCAACCCACACACACTCAAAGCATGTTCAACATGCACATCCACACAGGTCTCCACTCACAGTTCAACTGAGCAGCCTCTGACTGGTTTTGGCAGGAAGATGGCACTGAGCTGCGTGGCTCAATTAGGCATGTTGTTGTAGTTTACAGTAAGTTTGACAACTGTTTCCTGTGGAACTGTCAACATCTCTTCTCTCTTAAGAGGAGAGAGGAGATTCTGGCCACAGGATATCCATACAGATGAAGTCAAAGTGGGTAAAATTGTAATGTGGGAGGATAAATGAAAACATGTTGCAGTACTATTGAAAAGCCATACAGTATATAGTACTGGATTTATGGTTTTGGTTTGGATCTCTATCATTATGTCTTCAGCTTTATGAAAACAAAGGACCAAATACAAAATATAGCAAATGCACCAAAAACCTAAATACCAGTCTCTCCTAAGAGTCATCTATACATAGCCTAGTCATCCTATGTATGTCACTGCGCCACTATTTTTACATATAGTGGGTGTATTGTGACCATGGTTTTCACATGGGATGCATATACTGTATATGCATATAGGATACATATAAGTATACATATCAGTGTCATAGGGCTAAAGTTGAACAAATTCATACACAAATGCATAGGCCAATGTAAATATTCCATTCTGTCCAACACCGTGTCTATGAAGGTGGCGAGAAAACACGCTGAACTATAGGAGAAAGAACAAAGAGCCAGGACCTGAACTCTAAACTCACTAACAACACTGGCTCATTAGGTTTATTTGCAATTTTATTTTTAATATAATCCCAGCAACCATTACCTTGGTGAGTTCATTTAGGTAGGTTTTGTTTCAAGGCTGACTTAATATGGGAACACCTACTGTATGTGGGGGGGACAGAACAGAGAAGGGGAAAAACTGCAGTGTTGAAAAAGCAGGGCACTTTGCAGTACTGTCAACAGAGTTGTCCTAATTATGCAGCCACCCAAACAGAGGCCCCTCTAATCCGCAGGCACACTGGCCTGTCAGATTTCCTGTGAAAATCAAGAACACACACACCAAGCAACAACTACTACTGCAGACTCACCTCGTGCCTTAAGCTAGCAAAGCATAACTTTACAGCGTTGAAGGAAATTTACACAAGTGTGATAAGATCGAACATGAACACCTAGCGCCCTAGATTTACTCCATGTCCAAGTGTTGGCCTTGCACTGTGAAGGATAGGGTGCTGTGACCTAGGGAGATGGAAGCGTTACACTTCATCTTGAAGTACCACCCTCTGGGGATGTGCTTACTCTAATGCAAGTTATTAAAGCAAACAGCTGCATTAGCCATAGGGAACCCTTGTGTGAGTGCACACACAAATGTGGAAATGTACAGCACTCATACAACCATTCACCACAGATGTAGTTCAGTGTTATTAGACACCCCTGTCTTTTCCTGTGCTATTTTAAATCAGCCCAGTCCTCCTTGATGATTTGCTTGGTAATTACATATATTCCCAGTGTTATGAGCTTGCGTTAAATGTCATTATACATTTGCTACAACTTCTTACTCTAAGCTACCTAACACTTCATAATGAATGCCCTTTATTGACACAGCACCCTCTAATATCTGCAATACCAAACTTTACACGTGTACAAGCACACACCTAATATCAGGTGCTATGGCGCCAAATTCACTTCCTTTATGGTAGGTCGTAGTCGTGGCCAAGTGTTACTTGCATTCACAACCTTATCCAAGACTGGTGATTTTCTGGCTTTAGTTGACTTATTCATGGCAAATTACCATTTGTATGCTGGAAAGCTTCCACTCTGAAGCTGAGGAATCATGCCATATATTTTGGCCCTTAATAGTTCCTGTGTTTGTGTGTGTCCTGTCTTGTTTCTGTTAGAGTGAAAGTACTCGTCATGGTTGTGGAGGAGAGGCTCAGGGAAAATGAATAGCTCGTTGACTGGGTGTCTGCAGCTCCTGTCTCCCCCTGACATCGCAGATGCTTCCCATTTAGGTAACAGAAAGCTGGAAGGGCTTGAAGATATTGGAGATACTTGGAAGGATGAGGACAGACAACAACCATGCTGCTGAAGGCATGAGCTTCTAGCATAGACATGCATTTTTCAGGCCAAGCCTGGCAGCAAGTTTACACTGCAGCCCCCAAATGCCTGACAGGCGTGGCATACACTGAAAAAAAAGCTAGAACCATCCAGATGGAATAGGAGGAGATGCCTTATGAGTCCTGTTGTGAAAGGCGTGGAATGATTTCCCAAAAATAAAACCGCTCATCTAAGCAGAGTTTATATTCTTGCTGCATCTCTCTTTCCCCTCTCTCTCTCTCTCACATACACACAAACTTAGCTGAGTAAGCACAGATGCCTGAATGACTTTTTACCTTTGCTCAACTTCTTTCTTTACTTGCCAGATGCTGTTTGTCTTCAACCCTCTTGCTTATAGTATCTGGGGCCATCTAAGCAACTCTGCAG
Organism: Apogon talboti; assembly: GCA_037367365.1. Taxonomy (NCBI): domain Eukaryota; kingdom Metazoa; phylum Chordata; class Actinopteri; order Kurtiformes; family Apogonidae; genus Apogon; species Apogon talboti. Next base: position 11,758,911 of record JAPQRQ010000006.1, read on the forward strand.
TAGGGTTTTGCGCTGCTGGGTTTACTGCGCTGTGTGGGAAGGATTAATGTGACAGAGCCTCCCAAACGTGCCACAAAACCATCATCTTTAGCCCTGGCAGCAAGAAATGCACACAAAGGGGGTTAGTAAGATGAGCTAACTGGCTGGCTGCTATCTACCACAAACCCCCCATCACTAAAACAGGGCTTTGTATGCTAATGAAACTCTGCAGATAAGCAATGGCAGGCAGGAGAAAAATGTGCAAGGCATTAAATCATGCCACTGCTAACATTAAAGAATAATAATAATGGAGAACATTGGGACATCTCTGGTTATTGATGTGTCTTTTATGACATGCCTCTATTGAGGAGAGTGTGACACTAATGTCTGCCCCGTGGCAGAGAGAAAAGAAGCATTAGAGACAGCGGTCGCAGTTCATTTATTTGTATAAGACGAAAAAAAAGATGCCGTGTCAAAAAACATATACTGTAATAATTTCAAAATCCAATTTAGTCCTTTTCTGAGACTTGAAAGTATATATCAACAATAACACTGGCATTTACACACAATTCATGGTTATCGGCTCATTTTGTTATAGATGTCTCTGCAAATGGTTTTGGAGATTGGAAAAGATGAAATGCTTATCAAGTTTGCTGGAGGGAAGAGACAGCTTATATTGCAGCAGTTTCTCTTCAACACAACCGTGACCTGATTGTAGGAGAGTTAGTTTGAGGAGACTCATGCCGCAGGTGCCACCCTGTGACAGTTGGGCTCAGATGGATCTAAACTACCATTTCTACTGTTGGCAGCACTTTGCTTCCATATGCTGTGGAGTGGACTAGCAATGTGGGACACTCAGCTGGCCGTGTGGTCTGGGGTAGGGGGACAGAGTCCTTTGCCCAAGGCTAGCTGTCCAGGGATTTTGTTTCTGTGTTGTGTATGCCATTCAGAGCAACTTATGGAAACCCATGCAAACAATGTAGTTCAAAGACTAAACAGCGTGGATGCTGGAGAGGTACAAAACTGCACATTCTGAGCACAGTGCTGAAAAGGCGCTGTAGCCTCAGCTGTACAAGTGGTGTTCGAATACATCAGTGTGAATTTTTGATTATAATTCAGTATTTCCCAAAGCAAATATTCTGACTATGCAAACAAAGTAAATAGCATCTCAGAAAATTTTAATTAAAACAATCTCTGACCCACCAGCAGAGTTTTAGAATAACTTTACCTCTAATCTACCATACCTGAGCCGCATATGACTGGAGCAGGAGGACAGAGGCATTGTCAAGGTTTGCTTGAATGCCTGTATGTTGTGAATGTAGACACTAGTAAATGATGGAATGTTAAATTTAGCTACACATCAGCTGCTAACAGAGACAGCAAGGACTGAAACACTTGTATGTCCATGTTTGAATAAACAGCTGGTTGGTGTCGTTCAAACTTCCTAGAAGCATCATTGAATGATGGCACAATTAAATGTGATGTTATGTGTCATCATTTTCAAAAGTCTCTGTTTTTTCTTTTTTTTTGGCTTGTGCACATTCAATTATATATATATATATTATATTTGTAAAATAAACCATAGTTAAGAGCATCTCAAAAAGTCTCCATTTCAGGAGTCCTACAACACCAGCGTAGAATTCAGAGTATCAGAGTTTCATTTATGGATAGTATGTGGGTGGTGTACAGTGAACATAGCAAAAATTATATGTTATGAAACAAAACCATATTAGTGTGGACATAGCCTTGTTTGTCCTACATTCGCAAACACCACCATACTTTGGATTCTATTTCAGTTTCCAATCTCTTGCTCCATTTTTCAGCCATTTAAACTGTGCAACCTGGATTTTTAAGGGCTCCACCTCCGCTGTGCTCGTGACCCCCCACCCAGCACCTAATACCTGGTTGAGTGAGGAATCCCCAGAAGACCTCTACATGCTATAGAGCTTTATGAAATGTGTTTGTGTATTCCTCGACAGGTGGGGTTGAGGGGAGGGTAATGGAATAGTGTCTTCCTGGGCCGAAGGCTGAGCAGAGAGATGGTAGAGAGCATCGTTAAAAGCATATGAGTGTGCTCATAAGAGAGAGGGCCCAGGCTGCTCAGGAAAGGCCAAGCTTTTATAGGGACAACCTTTGGCTATGAGAGCAAGCAATCAACATTTCTGTCTTTGTCCAAGGCTCTCAGGATTCCTGTGTTGTTTTTTTTTTTTTCCTCTCGTTGTCCTTCTGAAGTTTCTAGATATGTTCTGTCTGTTTTCTTCACTAACTTTCTCCCTCTCTCTCACACATATTTTCCTTCAACGTGGATGTCATCACACAGCTGTGACAGAATGTTGAACCAGTGGGTCAAAAGCCCCTAATAGGTTGTTGGTACTCAGACGCAATAATGGCGTTGATTCACTTTCTTTATAACACCGGAGCGTTAATGGGGGAGCAAGGGTGACAGTAACACCATGTGAAAATAATAGTGTTTGCCTTGTTGATTTGCTGCCTGATGGATTTTTAATATTCACTGCCGGGTCGTTCTGGATGGTTGGTTGTGGCCATTTAGCAGCTCAGTGCTTCTGGACAGGAGCTGTGCTGCCAACACGGAGAAGTGAAAGAGGTTATGAAAAGACAGGGAGGCTAGACACTTCAAATTAATGACAGTCTGTGGAAAGTCTTCTCTGGTCTTGGCCGGTTTCAGAGCAGAAGATGTATGCTCAAAGACTAAAAGGTTTGTTCTAATTAACAGAAGTGACTGCGTCTGGATGGAGAGGCAATAATCAGGTTTGGGAGGACGAAAAGGAGAATGGGGACGGAGTAACCTACGAGGGGAGAGCGATGAGAAAATAGAGAGATGAGGAGAAAGCAATGCAGACTTGGTTAACCGAGTGAGACAATCAAAGTGGGCCTTGTAGCAACGACCTTGAGTGACTCATTGATGTCCAAACCCATTCCCTCCAGAGTCATATCGCTCTATTTGTTCAAAGATTAGTGTACACATTCTGTCTTGTTGAATGGATAGCTTTAAACCGTTTAAGAGTTTCATTTCATGTCAATGTCATGGCACCGCAATTTCAAAAAAAAAAAAACAGGTACGTACTGGTACTGTTTTTTTTTTTTTTTTTTTTAAGAACTACCTATCTTACACATGAATAGTATAAATATATGTATTCAGTCAGTATTATATAGAAAAAGACAGGTCTCTATAACTATTTCTACACTATATTCACTGTCTGTGATAAACCACAAGAACAAGTAAACAACAAAACTAGATGTCAATGTTATTTTTCCGTCTAATTGAATTGATCTTTGCCACATTTTTTCCACTTATTCGGGAGTTCAGAATGTATTTGAAAATTCAGCACATTCAACATCCCCTGGAAACATTTTCTTTTCTGTTTAGAGGTCAAAAGTTTCCAGCCTTGGTGTGATATTTACACTTATGCCACCTAGCAGCAAACTCTTCTCACTGAGCGAAATAATCCTTGGTAAACTCAGCATCATGCTCACTACCCATCCTCTTTCGTGCCATCTGTAATTGGATTTACCGCAAGTTTATACTATTCAGTCTGCATTTGAATTTTCTCCCCACTACCTTTTTTTTTCATCAGACAATACATGCTATTCACTTGTATAAATTCACAGTGACCTCCCTCTCTCCCTCCCTCCCTCTCTCTATCTGATACTGTCTTATAGATCGGGAATATATTAAGCACAAGGGGCACTGTTCTGAATTCCCCTTCATTTGTAGGTAAGCCTAATTTGACACCTGCCTCATCATTTACAATTAGGCATTATGGATTGTAATTGGCCATCTGCCTCTGCCAAGTTGTGTTCTTGGAAAGGGGCCATGTTTGTCTCCTGCTGTTTAGAGAGCATGTACATTTCGAGATGCCATTGCTCTGAAACTGACCTCCTAGTTCCTTAACCTGAATCCAAAACAGGACAGGAAGTACATGATATTAATCAGTTAATACTTTATGAACACAGGTTATAGAAATAGCTTTGTTAGTTTGTTTGTTCTAAACTACTAATTGACTTCTTGTGCTATACTTGAGGCATTTTAGAGAGATAATAACAGCAAATGAGCAAACTAGAAAACAAGCAGAAAAAACACAATAACTGGAAATAAATGTTTATGTATGAGTGAATATTTGAGCATAATCATTTAGGTTTAGAAAGTTTCTTTGGCTAGACAAACCCGGATATTAACCTGAACTAAATGAAAAAAATATATTCAAAGGGACAGATATATCTTGCCTCCTCAATTATCCTCACCTCTGGTGAACTCCACACCCTTGGCAGGTACTGTAATTGCTCTGTTCTTCCTGTCACTCACAGTTAACTCTCTCCATATCTCCTCCCCGTTTTAGCTCCACCTGTGCCCCGTCGTTTCAGGACGTGATGACAGGCACCACATTTCTGATGACAGGCAAGAAAATCTTGAGTGACAGCAGCTTTCATTCCTTCATCCCTGTCACTCACACTGCCTAGCCACTGGGAACAAGTGTTTCAACTTAGCTTGTTGTCTGTGTTTAAGTGCTTAGCGCTGACAGTGAAGAATTATGTCAATACCCACATGTATGTTTTGAAATGAAGCCCATGGTTTGAGACAAACATAAAAAGGGACAATCCACAGGTTACTCTGCGGTAAATCATGCAAGTAGCAATGATCAAAAGAGCCTCTGGCAGCAAGTGCATGTTGGCTTTGGGCACTTTGTTTCCTGTGGTATGAACAATGGCACTGAAATGACTCTAATATGGCTGCTGTTTTGGGTCCACTATCAAAACAAAAGTGTGATACAACATGTGGGACTTCAATGTGTCTAGACACTGACACACTGCACAAACAATGGGAAACAGGTACCAAAATAAGGGTGAACAATCGCTCTCTCTTTTACTTGATTTACCAGTTTGTTTTCTATTCATGCAGTTTTATATGTACATATATATA
>JAPQRQ010000006.1:11806437-11816955 GCA_037367365.1 Apogon talboti
CCCGTCCTTGCATTGTCTTCAAGGACAAATCCTATCACAACAACCTCCCCTCTCCCAACCTCCCCGTCATGCACAAAGAGAAAGTTACTGATACACTCTTCATACCTCAGTTCACCTCATATACCCAAGGGACCGGGGTAGGTAAGAAATCATTAAAAACAATATTTCAAACAAGGCATGCCGTTCCAGCCTTATTCGCCTTTGACTGTGATAATCTAAGTAGCAGCTAATTGATTACCTGCTGGATTCTAAAAGGACTGAAAAGGTCAAGGTATGGTACCATGCAAAGGACAAACACCACAGGCAGCAGAGAAAGGTCATAGCCCCTTTGCCTTTTTGAAGAAAGGAGCACTGGATGAGCTAACAGGAATCCCAGGGGAGTCACAGCATGAGTAATTTTGGGGCAGGCGGCAGTCTTGTCTAAATATAAGCACTCAAGCTGTGCTGGCTGGCACAAGTTAAAGACCCAGTCTTGAGACAATGTTGAAATCCAGGTCAGGAGGCGCGCGCTGTGCTGTAAGTTACACACTGTGTTTTCAACAGCAAGAGGTAGAGCTCAAAGTAACAGCTGAAAGGTATTTGATATTAAAATACTGTAGTATGTCTGACTGTATACAATTTTTGCAAGGATCACAACATTTATTTCCTATTTCTAGGATAATTAAATCTTGACAGGCTTAGAGATTTCAAGTAAATAAGGATTTATTTAGTTTGTGGTAAAATTGTGGTGTACTCTTGCCAGCCAGCTCTAATTATCATGTTTTGTTTATTAGTCTTTTGTTATATTTCTATTTAAGCTGTGACACATGAGTCAGTATAAAATGTTTCTGCATAAAGTGATACAATTGAGGCGAGACTAAAGCTGCAGTCTTTGAATCTCACCTAGTGTATAGCTACAAATGACTAGAGGCGATAAATTTTATCCGTGACAAATGTATTTTCAGTCATATATCAGTGATAAGACACTGCTTATGAATGGCTACGTACAGAATCTATTTGAGAATATAAAATATGCCAGAGGGAGGAACATTTTGCAGCAGTACATGTTTATGCCATCACCTTTGTAATACAAAATAAATCTTCCACTTCTGTGATTAATGGTGCAACACTGCTCATAACAAATTAAAAATCAAAAAGTGCAGTAAATCGCAGTTGTCATATATGTCTGCATTAGCAACGAGTTTGCATCTGTGAACACACTTTGCTTGTTCAATCGAATATCACGTATAACCCTTGCCTGTAAACTCAGCAGCCATATTACTAAGGTGTCTGTTATTATGTAGGCTACGTTATGGGAAAAAGAAAAACAGAATAAAGAAACAAGAAAACCACTTCCATTTACTTGTCACCATAGTTGCTTTTAGCTGATATCTGAAGACAAACACTCTTTGGCCTTTTACCCACCCGTCCCAAAAAAGCAATGAAGTGAAATGGTGCTGACAGTCACATCCTTGCCACAGCACAATAGACTTTGCTTGTTAACACGTGGTGAATGAAACAAGACTAATGTACACTTCAAGGACAAAGAAAAAAAGGTTGAATAATTGAAAGCCCCACTCTCACTAGGACTATGTGTTAAAAGAGGCTAGCGATCACATCACATTGCTTTCACTTTTCCAGTCGGTTTCCGCTCTAGTGCTGGGCAGCCCCTGTTGGCACACAGGCATTAGGTATTCTTTCACGTAAGCTCCCTTTCTCCCATGAGTGCCTGAGCTCTATTCAAGGTACAAAGGGGAGATAGTGTTTGCAGTCTTTGATTTACCGACGGGGGCCCCCGTAAGATAAAGGAAGCTCGGGAGTCAAATTGCACCAAATTCTGGGCTTCTTTGACAGCAGTTAACCATCAAGGGTCCCTTAGGAACTGCAGGTCCTTCTTGTCAGCTTGACATACTTCATGTAGCCATTTGCACTTTTACCAGGGGGTTTTCCTCCCTATGGGGCCTCCAGGGGGCTCCGCTCTCAGACAGAAGCAGCATGACGATGAAGTGAAGATTCATGTGTGTTACAGAGATACATCGGCTGGGGCAAAGGGTCACCTGTTCCCAGCCTATGTAGACACTGTCATAAACATGCATAGAAACAGGTGCAAGAGTCTATCCTCCCTTAAAAAAAAGGAAAAAAAAAATCAGGAGTTACCACTAAATTAGCTTGGCTGACTATAGCATAATCTGACACCTTCTGCCAGACTTGCAACTCTTAGCCTTTTTTATTGTTTGCTTCATGGTTTTATAAAAGTATTTTAGGAGTGCTCTGGGAGCTGCATATACTGCATTTGCTGACACATGTATATTTCACAAAGTGTCAGGGCTGCAGATCAAGGTGGGGGGGACTGTAATATCCATGACATGCTATATTAGTCTTAGGACTAATGCAGGGTATGAGCTGCTTCCCTTATTATTAGAAAATAAGCTGTTTTCGTACTCGTGCAGAAGTGAATGTCTGAGTTCTACCGATCACGCAGGACAACCTAGTGACACGCTGATGATCATTCACTGCCATGACCCATCAATCAGATCTCGGGTGTTGGGAGATAGAGGCTGGTTGATTGATACGATGTGTCATTGTGCTGTGAACAGAATTCGATTTAGGTGGTGACTGAGAGCCTCTGGGAAGTTAGTCAATATGTTTCTTGCCAAACTATAATTAGCCCAGTGGGTCCTCTGTGCAGGGGCAAGGTAACATTGTAAGTGTCAAATGTAATATGAATGTCATTTTGGAAACATGATGGCTTGACAAATGTGTCATTTTGCATTATGTGTACTACATACAAGATCATTATTTTGCATTTCTTTTAAAACAATCCCATGTTTACAGTATTATCCAAACTAATACTGCTTTATAATCACATTGACTTGACACTAAATTATTATTTGATCTTTTCATTAGATCTGAATCCATAAATTGTGCAACAGTCACTCCAAAGGCAAACTATTACCAATCTTCAGTACTCCACTAAAATGTCAAAAACAAGTCATCATGTTTTCTCTACAGTTCTGTTCAAGATACAAAATTATCAGACATGGGAAAATGGGCGCGTTGTGTAGTTAAATCTAAAATTTGATAAATTATATATGATGCCTGGAAGGGTGTTTACCATGAAAAAAAGCAATTGGAGCATTGCGTGGGTTCAAAGAGATGAGGTACAGGGTGACATTCTGTTGAACTGATTAATTCACGAGGATGTTACGGTTCCTGTGCGGCTCATGCATTTCCCTTACTGGTCCTTCCTGTCAATCGTCAACTCATCTGTTTCACCTCCCCGCCACTCTGTCCCGTCTGTAGTTTTCTCACCAGTAAACACTCCCACGTGTTTCACTCACCAGTCATTAGCCTCAGCATATAAGCCACCCATCTACTACACACCGGTGGCTGGATTATTTTTGCGCCACTATGTCTTTTTATCCTCTATCGCCAACCCGGCCTCCCTGTGGACCTACGTGTTTTGTTCGCCTCGTTGGAAACTGTGACGCGTGTCCCTGACCTGCCTTCTGAACGCTACCGCTCTGGTTCCTGTGCCTGTTTATTTGCCTATAGTTTCTGATTCCTCACCTGTTTGACCCGCTTCCTGCCCGCCGCCCATGTGGTCGGAGTGCCCCGTTGTATTTATTTCCTGGTTCGCCAAATTCCTGCTCGCTCCTCTCCAGTTTCTGCTTGGTCTGCACCTAATTTGTTCGCGCCACTATCTCTGCTTCCTGGCTCCTAATCCCCCACTGACCTGCTACCTGGTTCATCGACTCTGAACTGTCCAGGTCCTGAGCCCTTCCGTCCTCTGGGTGTCCACCTCTTGTAATTTTTCACCCCCCCGCCTCCCCCTACAGAGCATCCCACTCCACGCCTCTGCCAGACTCCCCAAAGACTTTCCCAGATCCTACAACTCACTACAGGACTGTACAATAAAGCCTGTTCTGACCTCAGTCTGAGTGTTCTGCATCTGAGTCCATAGTGAATATATTACAGGGGAGGAACAAGAGGAACAGAGATCATATTTATGGGACACAACACACAGATGAGAACGTGTGTGTGTGTGTGCATGCACGCGAAACAAAGCACACTCTTTCCAGACAGTAGAGTGATGGCATGTAATTATTTCCTCAATAGCCAACCATGTGTTTATCAGAATGTTAATGTATGCATAATAACAGGCTCCACAATGCCTGCAAGAATGTCAAGGCTGTCGGCCCGTCAATCAAGCCTCAAAATAGAATGGAAAATAAGTATGCACTGCTGTCATGCTAAATGACAGACAGAACCCCGTCATAGCCCTTAAGCTGACAAATATCAGGCCAGCACATGGGTTAGAATTATTGTATCACAGAGTATAGTGAGCAGGTGGTCATTTGGCCACAGGCAAACTCACACCTGAATTTATTTTGTAAAGTGTGAGAACAGTTTACCTTCGAAACCAGAGGAGACAGAAAGAGGGAAAAAAAAAAGGAGCAGATGAACTGAAACAGATGCAATAACAGGCATTGCGATAAATAAATAAATGAATAAATAAATACAAATTCAGACTGGGAATAAAAAGGTTCAGCAGAGGTTTACATCATGTGGTGCTAAAAGACAGCAGAGAGCAGACAAAGCATGAGCATGAGCTACCCACTTGTAGCTGCTATTGATTATCTGACTCCAGTGGGAGCCCACCACCCACTATGCACCTTCAAAAAAAGAGGACAAAAAAAATAGAAGCAACAAAAGACAGAAAGTTGTGGGTTGGCTCTGTCTTAGACCCTGCAAGCAATACTTTATCTTATAAAAAAAAAAAACGGAAAACTACAAGTGCCAAAACCTTTATTTCTTTTATATCAGCTGGGTATTAATTGACTAGAAGTGGGTGTGGAAAACCTGTGGCAAACTTCGAGTTCTTCAAGGTAAAATCACCTGTAGTTACTGAGAGTCTGTTCCTTCGAAACAGCTCTTTCCTTCCTCTCTTGCACTGCATTGAGCTGGGAGATGCAAATATTGGCCAATGACCACAACCGTAATAAAGCATTATTAAAATCACAAACATCAAGAGACACAGTAAACTGTCTGCTTGACTTAACTGTTGAACATCTTATAAATAGTTGCCAGCAACGATATTAATCTCCTATCCCCTATAAAGAGCAGAACCTGATTATTATTGTTATTTCAAAACATGTTATTTGAGGGATAGCTATTCACAGTGAGGACAGAGAAAGTAATACAATACCGCTTAAGCTCCATCTAAACCTTGGAAGTTTATCTTAGCATTTAAGATATTGATGGGCTACACACTGTCTAGGATTATGACTGAGGTGCGAAAATGATTTCTTTTTAATCATGGGGTGAGAAAGAAATTTAATTCCATGTTAAAGTACAATTCTTCCACACAATTGCACATATACAGCCTTGAGTATAAATCATTCATCACTGAACAGCTATTGATGTATGCATGTAGAGACATATTCTTTGTGTTCAAATTGTTTTTTTTTTATTTTGTACCACATTGTGCAAATGTACCATTGTAGCACTTTTGAAAAAGTTTTGCTGTACTTCTAGGGAAAAGGTGCCTCATTGATTGCAGTCATTCATCACAGCAGAAGCATCTGTTTTATTGAGAAATTCTGAGTTCAAGCCACAACAGTAAGGACCGTAAGTCATCACAGATACAATAGCTTTGTGCTGAAAATTTGACTTGGAAGAACAGCGCTGTCATACCTGTCACTGACTAGCTGCCTGCCACCACAATGCAGTGCATCTCAGCATGCAAGCTGTTTATTCTTCTCTCATATTGTCCATGCCTGGAGCAAATGTTTAACAAAACTGTGATAGACAATAAAGAGTTCATGCCAGAGAGCACAGGCATAACTGTAGTCGAAAAGTAGGAGAGCCTGGATGGCTGATTCATCTGGTCTTCATCTGTCATGTCAACAAAGAGCCGTGGTTGTCACTCGTCAGCTTTGGGGCTTTCAGCGGCAAGGACACTGGGAGCAAAGTCTCTGCAATGTAAATCTTTAAACAGTGAGGTCACCTGCGCAGATTTAAGAGAATTAATGCCAGGGCCTAGGGGACAGGATGCTCTGTCAGTCTGTATGAGCGAACGCCACTGAATCGAGTTAACCAAGCAGAATCGTCTTACAATAATCAATTCTTAATTTCATGCTGAGTGCCTCAGATTAATCTGTGTAGCAAAGAGAAGTGGGTGAGCTTTGATTTTGGGCTGTGTTACTGCACTGCTTGTTAAATGCAAAAGAAACAAAAGGTGGTGGCGGCTGGAAAATGATCGGTGAAACTTGTTTCTCAAGCATGAACACACAAAAACTCAAAGCATACTATAGCACACTATGGGATATATTAAACATAACATGCTGCTCACTAAGACCCCTTGGCCAGAATGGAGCTATTTTCAATAGGCTTATTCTCCGTGCCAAGATGCATCCAAAGTATAAAAATGTTGCAGATATGTCAGTGCATCCTTCAGATAATGCAATTTTGTGGCTAGGTCACCCATTGTCAGTAGTCTTCTTTTCCATGGCAAGATGTACCCACAGCATAAATTTGGTGCAGATATCTCAATGCATTCTTCAGATAATGCAATTATTTGGTTCAAAGACATGATGCCATTTGACCTTGAAAATGTAGGTCAAGGTCACCCATCTTCAATAGGCTTATGTTCCATGCCAAGGTGCATTTACTGTATAAATGTGGTGCAGATATTTCAATGCATTCTTAAGAAAATTGTAATTATGTAGTTGAAAAGACATGTCGCCATTTGACCTTGGAAAAGTAGGTCAAGGTCACCCATTGTCAATAGCCTTCTTTTCCATGGTAAGATGAACCCACATTATAAATTTGGTGCAGATATGTCAATGCAATTTCAGATCATGCAATTGTGTGATTGAAAGACATGTCACCATTTGACCTTGAAAAAGTAGGTCAAGGTCATTCATTTTCAATAGGCTTCTGCTCCATGCCAAGATGCATTTACAGTATAAATTTGGTGCAGATATCTCAATGCGTTCTTCAGATAATGTCGTTACGTCGTTGAATGGACAGACAAGACAGATGGACAGACAGACAGACGATTACAATACCCCTCAGCCGAGGAGTGAAAACCAAAGCAATCCCAAGAGGTACACCCCTACTGGATGCAGGTTGAAGTAAAAGCACCCCTGCACTGTTACATTAATAACTAGTATTATGATAACCTATGATCAGTAAGGTGCTTTAAATTAAAGAACCAATAACGTGCTTGCAGTGGTGGTGGAGGCTGCATTATGCATTGCACACACCGAGAGCCCGGAGTCATTACATATAGGGATGTTTAGCAGTATGTCCTGCCATGCATTTAAATGACCTCATTGCATAGACCGATTTAAGATTTATGAGGTTTTTTGGTGTATAATCAGCAATATCCAAGTCAGATCAGTATGCTTCAGTAAACAGTTTATGGAATCAAAACAAGCGCACTTCCCTTTAACGACAGCATTCAGCAGGCAGCACTGACAGCATCACCGAGAGAGATACTGACATGTTACGTATTGTCTAGTAGAAGTCTAATCAGGTTCTCCTCCAGCATGACCTTGATCAGAGCAACCTTCCAACAGTTAAAAGACACAAACACTCCAGTAGATACGCAGAAACTCACTTGGGTTCGAGACACACTCTAATCAGTGGGGCCGATCTGGTGAAAACAATCAGCCAGTTAATTGAGAACAGTTTAGTAGATGAGTGTATCAAACACACACACACACAAACACAGAGGATGGGGAGCTTACAGGGACGTCTTAGTTATTTACTAAGTCATTTCTCTTATCACTTAGGCTTTGTAAACAGCCAATGGGGAGGTAATGCAATCTCCGGTGCAGCTCACTCAAGTCTCAGATCGGTGCAAAAAAAAAAAAAAGAAAAAGAAAAAAAAAAGAAAACAGCCGCCCCCCTACTTATTCCTCTAGTCCATCATTCATGACAAAGTGGCTACCCCCTGAAGGTGATGTGGAGAGGAAACTCTATATATAACAGCACCCGGACCGCTTCTGTTCATGACAGTTCTATGACTTTATCATATTTTGAGCCACATATTGAGGAAAAAAATTACATGTCTGTATATGTTGAGTGGCATACTCGCTCGCTCAATAACTGGACACAGAGCTGGGTTTGTCAAAGATTGATTTAGTCACTGACCTTGGGTAATTGAATCATAACTATTTGTAATTAGCCAATCAGTAAGTGGAACCGCCCACCTGGTGGAGTGCAATATGTCCACTGTTGGATAGAGTCACAAGCATGTGGTCTCCTTTTACTGCTGAGGGTCAGATTCTAACAGTGCTTTATGTATATAGCAGAATTAATTCGGTACCTTCATAACAAAACAATCTCCATATACTGTGGTACCAACTTGGTTGTTGGGTAGACTCAATCTATTTTTGAGCTACTCTGGCCTTTTCTTGCAATATTATACAGTATTGCAAGGACAAAATTATTACTCTGTGGAATGCCATAGTAGCACTTCGGCTTTCAAGCGGAGAACAAATGCAGTATACGTGATTTATTGCAATTTTTGGTCCATGTTCACTTTAAGAAAAGCTTAAAAATGGATAGCGAATAACATTTAACCAGCTATTAAAAATTACTGGAGTGAAAGTGACAAAGCGGCCTGTTTTATTACATTATAGCCCTCTTCCGACCAACCCCCATCGCTGTACTATACACACACACACACACACACCTACACACGCCACCCACACAAGTGCCCACCACAAATACCACCACCCCCACTTCCTACATTACACCACACACACTGCGATGTGGGAAAATGCCTTCTTTTCACATAATATAAAGATAAGCATGCTATCTCACACCAGTATCTGTCAAGTGCCATTAGTTTCCCAGCTATTCCATTTCGCTGTGGATCCATACTCTGCGCCTAGTAATGATAAAGTCACTTAAATGGATGGTTCTTGGGCCGGCTGTAGATAATCTTCACAGAAGAACAGTCGTTGGTGTTCCACTACTTCAAATGCTCACCTTGACTTTATAACTAGGCTGGAATGCATGTTGCACACAGAAGTAAATACAAAAGTCAATTTATTAAATAAGAGATTCTTGAACTTTTCACCTCAGAGTGCAGATTGGAAAATCTCTGGCTTCTCTTTTGCATTTTTTTCTCTATTTTATTTAGATGAAATTCAGATGTACATTCCGGTTATAATCAAGGTTTAGAGAATGGCACACTTTTTCAATGAATGTGACCAATTACTGGATATAAATTAATGGCATTTATAATTCTATCCATCACTTTATTCTTTATTTTTTAAGAATATGCTGCATGTCTCTCTTTAAGCTCATTTGTACCACACTTCTGTCACTTAAAAACATTTTCAATTATGTTACTCGGTTGTTTTTAGGTGAAAAAAACACTAAGACTGAGCACTGTCATTTAAATGTATGATCATAAAGCCCCATGAAGCGCAATGTAGAAGACAGAGTATTAAACAAGTCATAAGTGAAGGATTGTTGTGTCTTTTTTGGTCATTTTAAAACCCTCAATGTATATTTCATAAGCCTTCATTCCCAAAAAGACAAAGAACGCCTCTACAAAGATGGATTGACAGAATTAGACATTTTTGCAGTCGGCTTGTTTAAGTGTGGACCATGCAACAACCCCAAGTACCAACGAATGGGGAGGGCTGAGTGTATGTGCACCCAATCCAGCTCCTGCTAAATCGACAGAGGTTCCATCTTGCATAAAGATATGATCTCTGCATTTACAAAGCTAGTTGAGCACGGCACATGTTAGTCATCCATATCTCGCCCCACATTGAATTCCCCCATCAACATATCTCTTTTGCTTATTGCCATAGCAACTTACACTTAGTATTCCCAAATCAGTGAAGATTTGGGATTTGCACAGCAAAGACTTAAAGCTGAGCCTTTTCAGTTCTATAGGCAAGTGTAAAATAATAATTTACCAAGCAATAAGGGTATTTATCCAAATAATTCCTAAAACACACTTTGCGCCTGATTTACTAAAGGTTTGCACATGTAAAAATGTGCGCAAACTTGACTGCGCACGCAAAAAAAAAACACATTGAAGTTTATCTACTAAGAGGACGCACTGAGGGTTGTGTCTCTCAAATGGATAAAATAGCTTGCGCAACCCATTCAGCGTGTTTGCCTTGATGAATATGAAATACGTGCAAAATTATTGGGAGGAGTAGATGCAAATATGTATTTTTGCGTGCGCAATGTGATTTACCAAACCTGAAACTGATTGTGGTGGCTGATTTTTACATCTATATTTAGCAAAACTGGCTGCAGTTGTTGTGGCGAGGAGGCGGCATAGGCCCAACCAATGGAAACGCAGAGAACGAATCTTTTCAGCTCGTGTCAACATTTTTGGAATGACAGAAGAAAAAATGCGGATCGCCTACCCAGCAATGCCATTTTAGAACTTCTAGATAATAATAATAATAATAATAATAACAATAATGCATTAGATTTCTATAGCGCTTTTCAAGTCACCCAAAGCGCTTTACATTATTGATGCATTATTCTTTC
>JAPQRQ010000006.1:11825156-11839276 GCA_037367365.1 Apogon talboti
ATAGATAGATAGATAGATAGATAGATAGATAGATAGATAGATAGATAGATAGATAGATAGATAGACAGACAGACAGATAAATAGATAGTGTTTGTACTTGTATGATACTGCACAAGTATGTACTGCATGTGACAGAGTGACCCAGCTGGTGTCACTGGCCCGGACCTCCACCCAGCAACAGCACTGGGGTCAGTCCTAGTCATATAAGATTGCTCTCTATGCCCGTCTTGCTGATACAGCGCAGATAGAGGGCACAAAGGAGGCACAGAGCCCAAAGAAAACTGGGAGGAAATGAATGCTAATCACATCAACTCAAATCATACCCTCACATGCGCATACTGTGTACTAACTCAAACAATGTTATACATGACAGACACCAACATGAGGCTATTTTAGAGATTAGCTTTGTTATGAATGATTGTGCATTTCCATGTTTATTTGCATACTTGCTTTTTTTGTTTCTTTGTCAGTTTGAATAGGACCTCGGAGCGAAATATTGCCACGATTAATAATTAAAAGTTTTATTTGTCTGTGATGCTTTGTTGGTATAGCTCACTGATCCCAGCAAACAAAGGCGTCAGTCAACACAGTGAAGAAAGTCGCGGAAAAGAGGATGTTGAGAAGGAAAAAAAAAAACATCATTGTACTTTGAAGGCAGGGTTACAACACTCTTGGGACAGCCTGCAGATAGCTCATTGTCATCAACATAGACACGGCCTTGATCAAAGGTACACACTGGCCCCATTGTTTGCACCTGTGTAAGGGAGGGAATACTTCCTGCAGTCCTCCTCAATGCTAAGAAATCTATTTGTTTCTATTCCCCTTTGAAAGAAACAGAGCTGAATCAAGTCCTTGTCTGACAAATTAAAATCTGTGCAAAGACCAAAGAGCTGTTTAGTACACATTGATTTTGAGCCTTCAACACATTGACAAAAGCCATATTTTTTCACAATAGTTTGTTGTTAGAGGAGAATTTTTTGCACCCCTTAACTGTGCTGTTTTGGTTTTTTTTCCACATAATAATTACTCTCAGAGCTCGGTAAAGGTTTAAATTTGCATTTCCACTCAATACCACACCTTTAGAGCAGAGAAATTAGCTGGTAGGCTTTTCTGTGCTGTGCTGAACTTAGTTACTTGTTAAATGACTCTTAATTCAGGGAGTCCTTTTCACTCTTCAAATACCGAGCAATTAGCATTAAATGCTAGGGGTGCTATAGAATGTGCTTTAGAACAGCAGTGGGTCTGTAGAGCCTGTAGAGGAGAGGACGAGTGATGTTAATTTCAGTACGGGGGTGGCCAGTTGTGGGAGGACAATGATGAGATGGCAGGCTTTTTTACATTTCTAGCTAGTGAGCAATATCAACTGTGTACCTGGCTTTACTGAAGGCATTACTGGAAGCGATTCACTATCTCTTGTCTCATTTGCACTTCATGCCAAAAGTTTCTATGTGGGTAGCCCTCAGTATTGTTAATGATGATGCTTTTTGGCTATAAACCAACAAGTCAGTAACACTGTTATGTGCATTAGAAAGAAAGACTGAGACCAACTAGGGCATCTCAGGGCAGCCACAGTCCGCAGAATAAAACATTCTGGAAAAAAAAAGAAAAGAGTCCATGTGCTGGTCTGGTTGATGATAGGGGTGAGTGACACAGTTGTCTGCTTTTCCATCTAGAAGGTTAGAAGGTCTGTGGCATTTCTGCCATATGCAGCAGCCAAGCCAGGGCAATGAGTGGGCAGATGTTGTGTATCTGTTGGTGTTTCAGAAATAAAATGTAGATCAATACTTGACGATTTAAAATAGCGGTATTCTGTCCTATGCTGTGCCTCCAAGAAAGCATTAAAAGCTGAAGTAAGGTAAGGAGGACAGAGATGAAGTCAGTGTTCCTTACTGTGTTTTCTCACATCCCCTAAAGACATAGTGTTCTGCCATCAGTCATCTATTTGCTTCACTGTCACACAGGCATATGTTAGAGTTGTCCTGTCATGTTGCATTTTGTGAACTTTAAGATGCCCCTGACCTGCTTTGTGTCACCAGAGGGTGAGAAAGCTGTGGGGTGGGATGATGGGATGAAGACTGGTGCGCCTCGTCCCAGCATGAACCTCTAGGGTCAGGTGTAAATAAGTACACATGTGACGTGCAGTCATGTTAATACTTACATGTTGCTATTTCCTTCATTATTATTTTTTTTTTTGCTGTCATACTATGCTCCCCTAGCATGTTCTGGTTCACTTTTCCAACTCTCACTCCAGCCATGTGACTTAATCAGTCTGACAGACTCTGGGTGCCTGGGGAAAGTCTCTCTCTCCACGGTCCCCTTTCTCCTCAAGTTTACGCTCTCTGTGACAAACTCATTCTGGCACCTTTCGAAATGTAGTGCTCTCTGTTGGATGGCCCACTGTGGTCTTTTCACACTTGTACACATATGCATATACACAAAGAGTAAATGCACAAACCCTGTAAAGTGCATGCAACACACATCATGCACAGACACACACAGGTACATGCCTGATCACACACCAACATGAAAGTATGAGAGGACATAAATAGACACAGAATGTGACTAAAAGCACCATGTACACTATCCCCCAAGCACACATATTATGCTTCGCACCCCTCTCCCCTAGGTGTCCTCTCTGTTCCACTTTAAGTGCTTACTCAAACAGCTTCCCTGCATAAAGAGAAAGCAGTTCCCTTATTGGTTTATTGTTGTTGAGTGGCATTCACAATTAGTTTTCATTGGAGTCTCGTGGTGTCTGACCTCTTGAATTTGTTTTCAGAGCTCATTATAAAAGCAATGGGATTCTTCATCCACGGTGCCTTCTAACCTTGGCTCGGGTCCAGTACATTCATGCTAACACAGTGGACTAGAGAAAACTTGAGGCTGTAGTTAAGGACCCCCCCCGTAGGGCTCAGATGCTCCGACGTTTAATTCAGCAACACAACAGCACCCCTGTAGCTCCTTCAACTATTAAATGTCATCCTTCCTTTCCATGCCTCTATTTTGAAACCTGATTAAACCTGGGCAGAAAACCTGTTGTAAAAGGTGCAATGTTATCACAGAGCTGAGTATGTCTTTGTTGAAAATGAAAAGTAATGGGATTGTAACACCGTGTTATGATTGTGTGATCGGTTATTTCTGAGTGGTTCTGTGGGGGGTGGGGGGTGAAACAGAGGTGTGTGAGTGGATGGTCTGTATGGATAAGAAACCTCTGTCATATCACAAGAGTCTAATGAGTGAATCAAATGAGAAAAGGCCTGGAACCTAGAAAATACCTTGCATACTTTGAAAAAGCGTGGAAAAACACAGGATAGAACAAACCCCCCTGGCTTGACCTTTACAGTCTTATTAATGAAGTCACTGAGTACTGCTTCAATTAGCTCTGCCTGCATTCTATTAAATGGACATTACTCGGCTAGAGACTTTGATTGGTGTCTGTTCTCAGAAATGCCATGTTTGCCTTGCAATCCTGAAACGTTCACTGTTTTTCCTTATTAAAAGTAACACTTACAGCATGTCTGGCTGGTATGCATTGATCATATACAGTGTTGGAACCAGAAAAAATGGAAAGGGGGGGAAGCAAGGGAGCACAGTGAAGCAAAATTGACATTAGAAATGCGTCAGATCATATAAAACTATATTTTTTAAATTATCACACACTAATAAAATGAATACAGTTTAACCTCACTAATTTGACCACTTTTGGAACCAAAGAAGAGTTGGCTGTAATAGGGTTGTCCTCAGTTATGACACTGAATTCCATTGCATTCCAAATAATTTACAATTGGAAATAACAGGACACAGCAGAGGCATAGACCTATGTGTGACAACTTTGTGTGATTCATTCGATCACTGGCTGTGTTCCACAGCAACTCCAAGATATTTAATATTCATACCATGCCGTAATAGGTATTTAATACATTACATACCTTCTGTGGCTGACCTTCTTTTTTTCATACAGACTCAAGTACTGTTGCTCTCTTCATTAGATTTTAGTCTAGTTTAGAATTAACTCCCTTTATCATATAGACCCTTGTCATAAGTACGTAAATCTACCATTGAGCTCCATTTTTGTTCTTTTTTACACTTTATATTTTGACCTGTCCTTCCTTTTGCAACTTTCTTCCCCAAGAAAATGTCACAAAGTTGGAGTGGTCCATTTAGATTTTCTGACCTGTATTTCCTCCAAAGATGGACACATATCATCCTGATAGCACCTGACAAATGTTTCCCCCAACATTCCATTTCACCTCCTCCCATCTCTTGTCGTTCTCTTCCACATGCCTAAGCATTTTAATGACATAGGCTTGCAGGCCTGGTTGAATTGATGGAGCAATGGTCCTGTGGAGCATGACAATTGGCAGACTTTCTCTTCTTTTTTTTTTCTGGAAGGCAAAACAATGAATATGGGAGTAAAAAAAAGAGGGAGAGAGAGAGAGAGAGAGAGACAGGAGATTTTAAAGAGCCAGATAAGGAACATGTGTTAGGTCGTCTTAAGATTTCCTCATTATTCTACATTTACAACAGAAGCGATGATGAGAATAAAATACTTCTCATTTCTAGACAGTGGTAATTTGGCCATTTAATGTTATTCAGGCCCAGCATCCTTTCATCCTCTGTTTTAACACTAATTTTATCCATTTTTCCTTTTATTTTAAGGCTGATGATTCACACTATTTCCATTAAGCTTTGTTTGTTCACAGCAATCTGTTGCTGTAATTTATTAGAGCTGTCAGTTTAAATGATGTGGCGTGCCGACATGGCCCAGCAAATAGCGGCTCCCCCTTCCTCTTCTCCTTTTATGGAAAGCTGCCCTAGTTTTTTTACAGGGAGGAAGAGGGAGACATTACAATTAAGGTGGCGACATCGACCCCCTGGTGGCCATGCTCAGGGACCAGATGTCCTGTCAAAGAGATGCCGGCCTTCACCTCAAGGGAGCTCTGGGTTGAAATCTGGTTCATGTCTCAGTGGGGGAACACTACTGCTCTTGTTCTATCATTAATTCAAGTATAACAGATTCTGGATGTATCTTTTCCTTTTTTTTTCTCCTCATTGTGAGCTTTTCAAAACAGAACTTTCTCATTTACTGTTTCTTCCCACTCCGCCCACGGAGCTCTCCGTTAAAACGATCAGGATCACCAATCGCTACTTAAATCTAAGAAACCCGATGTAAGAGCGCGTTGACACAATAAGAGGTCATAATGAGTTTACATGTACAATACTACAGCTCTGATGGCAGAGAAACTTTATGGCCTTCATCTGTAATAGTTATTTGTGAGTTTGAACATTCACAATGATTGTCCTGCTAAATTGAAAGGATTGGGCTTTTTATTTGTTTTCACCTTTTTCCAGGTTTGTCATGTTTGACAGATGACCGGCTGTATAAACTACATGTCTTTTCCTTCGTATGAGGTTTTAGAGGAAATATGATCACAAAGAAACCCCACAATCTTCACTTTTTCATTCCGAGCCCTGGATACTGGCTTTCTCTTTCATTTTGTCCTGCTCTCCTTTTGTACAAGGCAGCTGCTGGTTTTTGAGATGAAAGACACTTGTTTGGCAGCCTTCAAAGAGTCACAGAACTCTGAAAGTCACTTGTATCGCAGAGCTGTTCATTCTCCATTTTATATCCAATATGGAGGTGATGATCAAAAGGATCAGAGCTAAGGGAGTAACTAAAGTTGTCTGCCTGGAGTAAACAACAACAAAACCAATCCCCAGACCTGTGTGAGACTGGCTTTTAAGGATTGTCCAGCTAATTCCAGACAGCAGAAACATATTTTCCTATACTTTAGTTGTTTAATGTATTAAACATAGTGTTTGAAGTTACATATCTCAAGGCCAATGAATTGAGACAAACATCATAACATTAAACATTGACATAGATCCTGTAGATGAAGACTGTCAGTGACTCTCAGTTCAATATGGAGTGCATCCATGTGGAGGAGATTCTTTAGGCTACAAGAAATCCAACATAATTTTACAAGACAGCATTTCTGTTGAAATGATTCTGTGTTGGAGTCTGTACAGCTGGATCTAAGCAAATGACTTTTTTTCTTTAACCCATAAAGACCCAGCGCTATTTTTGTAACAGTTCCCAATTAAATTTTTCTCTGCTTAACCTTTCTTAAATTATTTATCACCATTTATCATAATATTATCCTCTCTGTTTTGCATTTTTTCAGTGAAAATCAGATATTTTCCAATATTCAATGTACTGATCATGTATTTTAAGCATCATACTGAGGTTACATTTGAAGTTTATTATAGCAAAAACTGAAGAAAAACTGACTTTTTCAGTAAAATATATCATTCACTAAACATAAAGTAAGTGTGTCCATCCACTGTCATTTATCAAGCATCATGGAATTTACTGGTGAATTAATGTTGCAGAAGATGACAGTATTTCCATGTTAACTACATAGCCTCTGAACGTCCAAATGGGTCATATCTGAAAAAATTACAAACTACATTTTACACCAAGTTTTTACAAGTATTGATAGGATATGTGGTTAAACAGGTATTAAACAGTTTACATCAGTAGATACTGTTGGTCACAGGTGTATATTTGGGTCTTAATGGGTTAACAATACTTCACACCCAAAGCCTAGGGGAAGTTCAGGGGATCTGCATTAAATGTGATGAGGGGAATAGTGACACTTCTGCCATCTATGTGCTGCCATGATCCTCTTTGGATGCCCTTCTGCATTTTTAATGTCTTGCTGTGCAGTTGTCACACACTATTTAGACAGAGCCATTGACTCTTCGAAGAACATATACACATTAGTGCATAACATTATTCCATATAGTAGTATATAGTAAGACAAAGAATATGAAATTAAATTAGCATAAGAGAAGAATACAGTAATCACATTTGTGTTTGTTTACACAAACGTGCACAAAGCCTATTCAGACAACACATGCACTGGCGTTAAAGATTAGAACCGGAAGACATAGATTAATTTTAGTTTACAAAAATAATGCTTTAACTTCCCCTTTTTCTCTTCCTTCTGCTCCTCTCTTACTGTTCCAAATAACCTTATGCATGTGTTTATTATCGTCATCTGTCTGCTATTAGATAATCCTGCCTTTGACTAGAGAGCAAATCTAGTTATGTTTAAAAAATGGAAAGCAGGGACGGTTATATTTTGCTGGTCTGTTTCCCAACAATCTGATAAAATCTGTTAAATATATACTCTTGATCACACTACCTCGCTCACATTTTCTTCATTTATATATTTATTTCTCTCTCGCTCTACACTGTTAATGATCAGCACAGAGAGAGAAATCAATTTCCATATATATACACAGAGTATGGTCACACATACATATAGACAGAGCCCGGCTATTGCAGAAATTCATTTCAGGGAGACTTCAAATCTGTGCAATAGTCCTGCTATCATTTTCCACCGAATGCCTCATGGGTATCAGTGATGAAATGGGACCTAAATTGCAGTGAACCTGAGCACTGAGCTTCCCTAAACTAGATACACCTGTGATGATGACACTGTAGGGTAACCAGGGTTCCAACAATTGACAGGCTATTTTATAGTAACTATCCATAGTTCCTACTTCCTGCTCTTAAAAGCAGATGAGTTGACCATCACAGACCTGCCTATCCCCAAACCCATCTACTCAGATGATCTTCACAGGGTGCTGTCCACTCATCCGTCATTACATGGACCTTTCTCTAGTAACATTATCGCTTTAGATAAGGCTTCAGTAAACTGTGCATGGCTTTTAGGGCTCTCGCTCATGCCACTCTAATCCAATCTCTGATGTGGAGTCTGTTCATCATCGTGCACCGCAGGCACTTTCCGTGTCCCTGTGCTCTTTGTTGCACAGGAAGTAATGGATGGCCTTGCCCTTGGTTCACCCCAAGGCCTTCTGGTTCCTTTTCAGCTGTTTGTCTTCAGGTTGTCTCAATACGGTGTGGTATTTTGATTTGATTAAATCAGGTTTAAAAGGTTAGAGATGGAAGGATAGATGGGGTGGGAGGGGTGGGGTGTGTGCCCTGGCCAGTAATGTGAGCCAGTCCTCTGCTATTTAGCATTGGGCAGTGGCCAAAGGAAAGTGGAAAAACTAAAATGACTTCTTTGCTCCTTTGTGATTTGCACTAATGTCCCCCAGGGATGGAGCAATGACCACTGTGAATTCCCCCAGGACGCCAGCCAGATTGAAACCCCTGCCAACAGATTTGAAAGGATAGCAAATCATTTAAACTCCCCAATGTGCATTAGCATTTTTTCAGTGCCCAGGCCAGCCTCCACAATATTAAATTGCACTTGATAAAATAAAATAAAAATCAGCGAGTGCAACAAGAGCTCTTAAACCTCCAGATCAGCAAAGTGAATATTGGAGTGGCCACTAAAATATTAATTAAACTTTATTTACTTTATTATTGCTTTATCAGGTTTCTGACATTTGTTTAAGAAGCCAAACAAATAATAAACAAAAAAACAGAAGAAAGGCTTTGGTGAAAGGTGGGGTAAAGTGGATACCTAGAGTTGTGAGACATATACAACGGCCTTTAGCTGATCCTGCTTGTGACACCACATTATTATTGTGTATAAAAATAGACTGTGCATTACAGTGGGCAGAGTGAATCCCAGCAGTACCATATTAAAGAAACAGCAGAAGCGCAGTCTTACAATCAATACAGCTATTTTCATATATTATGATATATTAATGTTTGACGATCAATACAGGCCTTTATTTATAGCATGTTATAGGACTGAAACATTACAGTTCAGCTCTCAGTGCTCACATTCAGGGCTTATTGTACTGTGGCAGACTGTTATGCGATAACAGTGGTGGTGAACATTCATATCCGAGTGTTCATTTCAATGTAGCCTATGTCTTTTGGCATGATTGTTGTGTCAGATGACGCTATTCTTCATAAACAACTATAATGACACACAGCCACGGGCCTCACACTGAATTCCTGATTTTGTCTGGAGACGTAAACAGGCATTTCTATCAACATGCAAACCGAGCCCTCTGTGTCACAGATTCCCTGAGACGGGTGTCAAACACTCCCGCATTTCCTTCAACAAATACACAATTAGGAATGATAGGAGTTGGCACAGCGCCCACGTTAGTGGTGCTGAAAGGGGTTTTGTTGAGGGGGGAGTAGGAAGGGGGATGTATAATGGCAGTTTCTGGCTCCTATACTCATGAATGGTCCTTTCTTCCCAATTGCTTAATTGTCTTAGTGGGACAAGCAGGTGGCTCAAAGCCTCATTTGGCATCTGGTGACAAAAAAACTTGCGCATCAACACAGAGTATGGGAGTGTTGGGGGAGGGTGGCAGCGTTAGACATTTTTCATTCTATAAGCTGCACAACCCCCCCTCCCCCCCCTTGGCAGATTTCAAAAGTTTTGGCTTGGATCAAGAGCAAGTTTGTGCTGCTATTGTGTCTGATGTGCTTTGCTGAATAAAACATCTTTTGGTATCAGTGCCAGATCAAATCGCCTTTCAAAAAGCCATGCCTCTCAACATTGGTGTCTGCTACCCATGGAGAACTGGTTCCCTATCCATTTATTAAATAAAAGTTATCAAACCCTTTCATTTAGCCCTTCTGAGCCAAACTTAGATGAATCCACTGAAATGAAAATCCAAAAGCAGGAAAGGAGGTACAGATATCATTATTCTACACCAGGTTGTCTTACAACTGTTCCAAAAAGTGGACTTCATTATTCTGGAGTTCAGACACATTTAGAAGCCGCTGGGTTTGTTTACAAAAGGAGGCGCTGAACATACTATCTATTCTGGCAGTAGTTGTTTTCCAAACATTTGTGGCAGTTGTAGTGGCGTTCTGAAACACATCCACATTCATCCACAGGTGAGAAGCTTCCTCCCTTCAGATTCTGCTTGTACAAGTTAAAAGGCTGATTTGCATTTATATTGCCATTCAATGCTTGCAGCGGTAATTGTTGTAATACAGTAGTAAATGCACACACACCACACATACTTGCGTGCGACACACATGCGTAGATTGCACACACATTGTGCAATCTGAAGACCAGTTTCAATTGTTATGGATATTTGGTGTATGAATGCTGGGACAGGATGAAGTAAGAGGGATGAAGAAAAAATGGAAGAGGAGAAAAGGGCAAGTTCATCCAGGTGGAATATTGAGCTGTCCCAGAAACTTCCCGCCAAACACTAGAAAGTGGTTATCAGATCAGCAACCCAATTCCTCAAGTGCCTCCTGCGCAGATGCACCACATGTATCTTCTGGGCTGCCTCCTATCATGTCATTGCATTGGCTGGTTGTTTACTCACAAATGTCTAAAGTACACGCTGCCAAACTGTGCCACAGCGAGGCTTGCATGTGATTTTTTCAGCTTAGAGTGGAGATCTGCACAGATACCAGCATCCCCGAGAAAAATGGGACAGAAACTTTTGAGCCAGGCCGGTCAATTTATATACGAACATTTTTCACATACAAATGACTGTGCCTGTCATGGCACACAGGTTTCTGTAGGTCACGGAATCTTCCTGCATAGGTTATATGTACGTTACCGAACATACATCAGCCTCTTAGTAGATGTTAAGAAATAAGTGGCCATATTTCAAAGGGAGGGAGGGAGGGTGTAAATGCACTCTGCCTACTACTCAGCTCTGCAGCCACAACAACTCACATCAGCTGCAGATATTCATTTAATTTTAACCTTCAAATCTCAATTGGCATTTAACCAAAGGCTGTGTTTTAAATATAAAATATTTATAACGTAATTTATTTTGCCACGACAATTAAGCGTCATTGAACGATAAGTGAAGCCTAATGTTACATTGACTTAAACTCACATTTAAAATACAGACTGATGTGTTTGTTGTTTCATAACTGTATTGATCAACAAAGTTTTGTGAATGGGAATATATTAATTTAACTGCCTTGTTGGAATTGAAAACTGTATATATTTCTGCAGGCCAATATGTGTTATCAATTTCAAGACTGGCATAATAGTGATATAATGAGGAAGTGATTAATAAAAGTGTGTAAATCATTTCAAATCTTAACAGACTTTTTTTTTTTTTTTAGCTTTTTTTTAGTTTAAATCAAATCTTGTAAATGATCTGTGTCTTTAAAATTAGAATCCTGAAAACTGTGTTAAAAAAAAAGAGGAAAACATGTCATGGCAGGATGTAAGACAAAATGAACACTTTAGTTGAGCATGTTTTATTACTGGGAATGTCTTAAACAAAAGGCTTATTAACGTCTGAGACTTACATGGCAGAGTTGTGACAACAAAGGAGAAACAAATGTAGCTGTTGCAGTGTTTGAACCCACCTTATAAAGCACCTGTGTTCTACATGCAACCGCAGATCCTGTTAGCATCTTAGGAATGTTGTTCTATCAAAACCTCAGCTAGGTAGAGACAGGATTAGCAGAAATGACAGAGTCAAGCTAAAAGCAATATTTTTTTTTTCTTTCAGAGCAGCTGTGCCGATGCTTTGCCCTTGCCAAGGAAAAATAACAGTATGTTTTGTAACTGTATTTACTGTGCAGCATCTCCACCGCTGAACACACACACACACACACACACACACACACACACACACACACACACACACACATACAGCTCTGTCGGGTTGTCTTTGGTTGCTTCAGAGGGAAAAAAAACATAGCCTGTTGTTTCCTGTGCATTAAACTGCAATTTAGAATCCATTAATCCATCCCATAATCTGTCACCAAATAAAATCCTGACGGGGTTAGATGAGGATTTCCCTCTTTTTCTGCGCTGACAGTGTCTTTAGATAAAACTCATTCTAAAACTCAGCCGGCTTCAACATTCCTCCCTGTCCCTGTCTTTCATGTGTGAAGTGTCAGATTGAAGGAGGTATGTCAAGAAAGAGCTGATGAAGACGTGCAGCTGCGAACGCTGCCTTCGCAGGTGACCCAGTGATCACAACAGCATCTGGTTGAATTACTTAACACTGCCGCCCAACAGACATGTAATCCGGGATAATGCCCTTTTGCTGAGTGCTCCAATCTGGATAAATTCAACCCCGAGGAATGAGATCCAGCGGCAGAGTCTCAGAGAGAGAGAGAGAGGGAGAGAGAGAGAGAGAGAGAGAGGGAGAGAGAGGGGATGAGGGGCTCAGGGTTGATTGGTTGGTACTAAAGGAAAACTGTTGGGGCTGGAGAGAGGGTCTTCTAGATGGATAATGAAGCCTACAGTAAACAGCTTGATTTTGTTGACTGGCTGACTGAGAGCATGAGAGGAAGCAGAGCATCGCCTGGTTTTTTCCAAGAAGACGCCAAACTAATCATACTCCCTTCTTTGGCTGACCTGAATTCTGTCAGACCAGAAATGAGGATTTCATCAAAACCGCACACACTAGATATAATGTACTTTAGTAAATTTCTGTCTTTTTTTTTTTAATCAATAATGCCAACTGCGGAAACACTTACTAACGTATTCCTGAATTTAGCACTATATCTCACTCTGTTTTTATTGATTTATTTTTTTTAAGCGTCTCAACAGCGATCAACACTTTTTTTTTTTTTTTTTATCTTACACGGGAATGTCAAAAATACATGTCTCAGCCAAAACTAATATTCTTGGAAATAACATTACTTTTTAATGCCACACCGACTGCCAAACATTAGGACTTGCAAGTTCCAGCTGTCCAAAGGCAGTCTTGTAGATTATTTATTCATATGTTTACTTATTACCATAAATATCCAACAGGGCACTCGGCTCAGGGGGATTACAGTGGGCTTAATCTATCCTGGCACAGAAATGAGCAGGGGTCACAGCGGCTGAGGTGACTTAAGCTGGATAGCCTTGATGGGACATGCAGCACAAACAAGAAAACAAACTGCCTACCACCGGACCACCATCATAAACGCATGACATCATCTGTCACTCACTGGGACTGCGTGACACCGTCCAACCCTTACTCCAGTCAGCCCTCATGTGTGATGACTGGGATACGTGTGTGAACTCTTATCCTCCGTCTGTATCATACTCCTGTTTCATATACAAGGCGACGCTCACAACAAATTCCTCCTCTCCTCTGTGGCTCTTAGTCATTCTGCCTGTGTGGAAAATATTACTGCTGGAACTGCAAAGCTCCTAATAACATGGAAGAATAATGTGTATTGGTTTTAGCGCTCAGATTGAATGGGGATAAATCAATTAATTACCTCTAAGTTATTATGGTCATAATCCATGCGTAACACAACAGTGTGTCTTACTTACAAATAACCATTCATAATAATGAGGCTGAAAATTGGTATTTCTTTTTGAGTTGTTGTGCAGTGTAATAGGCTGTATTTCTTTCGCTCCTTTTTTTTTTTTCCTTTGGAGAAGCAAGAATGATTCTACAGTCTATAAAAAATCTACCCATCCAAACATGACATTGGAAAGACATTTAATTATACTTTAGTTGAGAAATATGTATCAAAGCCCGCCGCCCATGAAAAGCGGATTTAGAGTCGTCCGACAGCAGTTAATAGACAGCAGTAAATGAAATAAGGGGTGTTGGGGGTACTAAGACATGCTTTTCAGGACTAAGAAACAGCTTAGTCTGGCTGGGTGGGGAAATCAGGAATTCTGACACGAGATATACGAGAGGGTGGGGGATAATGAAGGTGACTGGGGGAGGGAAGGAGCCGGAGATTTTTAAGAAGATTTGGATGCTGTTCTTGTGCTACAGCACTGCCCCTAGTGGGCAAATACTCATTCTCATATAGCAAAGGAAGGTTTTTATATCCTTGGAAAAGTGGACCAAATACAGTAGACCAGAGAGTTTGAAAATTAATTTTACATGGTCTAAAGCAGAGAAAGAACAGAAAAGGGGATGGAGGAAAAGAGGAAAAGGAAATGCCCATACACTTTACACTGACAATGTGTGACTTTCTTCAGCACATTTGCTTCTGAGACTGGCACATCCAGTACAAGACTATTCTTAAAACGTCTCTCCTCCAGAGGGACATCCTGCTCTCACATATTTCACCCTTTTTCACTGACAGTGGGGAGAGTTCTCAAACACGCAGCATTTCACCACCACAACATCATCAACAACAACAACAACAGCAACAACAAAAAGAGAGCGGGACAAAAAGTGCACTGAAGGAACAGTGAGTCAGGGGAGGGGAGGGGAGG
>JAPQRQ010000006.1:11850731-11864497 GCA_037367365.1 Apogon talboti
CATTATGATTATTATTATTATTGTTGTTGTTATTATTACTTTTCTCATCATACATTTTCTGGTTTTACTAACCTACATGCAAAATCACTGCTTTAAAAGGCACTTCACTTCATTTAATGTGACAGGGCCAAATGAAGTAACATGAAATCAATTTCAGTTTATTTACACACAAAGTACAAAGTCTGTGATGGAAAACCTAGGGAGACGTGTGAAATGGAAAAACCTAAGAAGCTCCTAGAATTTTAAAGTAGGTTCTAGACACCAAGTGAAATGTACAGTTACACAATTTAGTTAGATGAGTAGTGGTGGCATTTTAACCCACAAGGCAAGTAACTAAAAACCTAAAATTGAATATCAGGTCTGTCCAAAACTAAAGAAAAACCTACTCTTTACCTGACTAAAATCATAAATGAATGAATACTCCAGACATATTAATTCATCAGTCAAATCATCACTTAATTCAGACATAATAGACAGATAAAATAAATGTAAAATAAAAGTAAACATAAGTCATATGACATTTTACATGGATTTCAACCAAAATTTTGATGTCCCCGTCTACTTTGGGTATTTAAAATTTAACATATTTTAGCAATAACCACTGCCTTAAGACACAGACAATGACATTTTTATAGTCTTATCAATCTCATCCCACACCCAGGGGCCTCTACAAGCCACAATACAGCTTGTATATTTAAATTTTTCCCCTTATGAGATTTTTTTTTCCTATTCCTATAGGTGTGTGCAGGAAAGTTAATTGGAATAAGTTCACACCGTCTGTCATTGAGCTCATATGCAACATTAAATCTTATACAAGCATTGTGAAGATAATTACACTCTGTGAGCTACGTAAAGCTGTAGTTGTGGAAAAGTTGGTCTTTATTAGCATTTACCTTGGACCATAAGATACCATGTATAACTTTCTGCTGAATAATTGGTATTTTGACAAGATTACTAGATAGTGTTGCTACAAGTGGTTCAAATGGCACCTCAGTAATCTAGATCAGGCTCAAATAAAGTTCAATGCAAGGTTAAAAGAGCTGTAAATAGAAATTAAGAGAAATAGCCTCTACTTCAATAATAAGCCAAAATATTTGGGCATTTTCTGACTAGTCCATCAATATAGCTTTGAAAAAAAATATGCACTACTAAGAATCTAGGGAATTTCACTCTATATTTAAAGATAACCATGAATCAAGTTTAACCATCTCCTAACTGAGGTTATTTTGTAAATCATTTAGAATTTTTATGTGATAAGAATAAGTTTGTTCCATCAATAAATAACACATTATCTACTGAAGGGTTTAAGAATTTTAAAAGTCATTAATTTACAGTACAAAGACGAGTGGCCCTAGAAATGATCCCTGGGGGACTCCATATTTGATAATGTTATGTTGAGATTTGTGGCCTTTTACATACATTATTTAACTTATAAAATGAATTCTGTGTCTCAAGTCAATGGTGTCGAATGCTTCTGATAAAGTAGAAAACACGTTAATGCTACAATAACCTTTAACAATAGAAATTTTTTTCCCTATTGGGTCATGGCTTACCACAAAGATTTTTCTTTTCCTTAAAGCCACTCTGTAATGCGACAAGAATATTATATTTATCAAAATAATCACTGAGCCTACTCATCAAAACTCTCTCAGAGGCTTTGGAGAAAGTAGACATTTTTGTACAGTAGTTATAGGAGTATTGTTAATCATCCAGTGCAAAGAAAATGGTTTACATTACACATAGGGGTGAAACATAAATGTAATGACTAAAATTCTAAATAATGACACATAAATATATGATAGTCAGCTGAGACATAGGTTATGGTGGAGGATGGTGATAGACAACAACTACCAATGAAGGACCTGTAACAGACCTCCCTTTTAACCCTCAAACCTCAGCTGCCATCAACTAAAAGCATCTGCTGATCTGAAATGTGTAGTAATATTTGAACCACTAATCCTATCAATACATTTAAATAATTCAGGTAAAATGCAGTTTCTCAGCTTTCCACTGGCATCAGATATTACCCATTTGAACGCTTAGAGGCTTTGTAGAGAACATGGAAACGCCTACATTTTCTACAACACTGATTCATCAATAAAACCCATGTAGTCTGACAAATGACAGCAGTTGTAGACATTTGTTTTGATGTTCAGTTAATGATACATTTCGTTGAAATAGTCACGTTTACATATATCTGACATAATGACATTTTACTCTGAGCTTTTATGAACATACTGTATATACACAGGCACTAAGTTGATATTATAGGAAAATCCCTGAAAAATACAGAGGATGAAAAAATAAATGATGACAAGTCACTTAGGGAAGGCTATGTGTAGGGGAAAGACATTTGGAAGTCACCACAAAAATAGTTCTACGTCTTTAACCCATAAAGACCCAATCAGCCACTGGTGACCAAAATCATCTACTGATCTAAAATGTTTAATAACTTCCGAGCCACTAAACCTATTAATACATGTAAATAATTGGTGTAAAATACAGTTTGTCATCTTTTCATGGTCATTAGCTCCATTTGGACGTTCAGAAACTCCATAGTTACCGTGGAAACACCGTCATCTTCTACAACGTTGATTCACCAGTAAAACCCATGGAGTTGGATCAATGACAGTGGACGGAGACACTTGTTATTGCATTCAGTTATTGATATATTTGCTGAAAAAGTTATCTTTTCATCAGTTTTCTCTGTTTTTGATGTAATAGTCTCAACTTTAAACTGAGCTTTTATGAACATCTACATAATCAGTAAATTAAATACTGGAAAACACATGAGTTTCACTGAAAAAATGCAAAATACAGAGGATAATACTGTGATTAATGGTGACAAATCACACAAGAAAGGTTACATTTGGAAGTGCCACAAAAGTAGCCCTGAGTCTTTATGGGTTATGGGTTGAAGCTGAGGGTGTAGGACTCTACTGAAACATAGATGGTGGCTGCTATCGTCACCTCAACCACACTTCTACAAAGTTCTGAAGATAGTTCAAGATGTGTTTCAACCTCCACAGCACGACTTTGGACCTTATTCTACAAGATGTCTGTGTTAGTCCAGTTCATTTTACACCCATAGATCTGTATCTGTATGCTCCACCTACCTCGACAGTCTTCACATGTTCAGGAGGCTCTTTCTGCATCATCTTTACTAATGTAAAAGTCCTTGACCGCCCTTTTGTTTCCTTCACATACACATCTTGTCATGTTAACAAGTTGTTTTTAACTGGATTGGCTAAATTGCTGTGTGAACGTTCACACATCTCGGTCACAGAGTGCTTCTGAACCCTATGGTGTATACAGTAGGTGACCTCATGGGATCCTTTCAGTTCTGTCCTTCTATTGTACCACTGTCACTGGCAGTGGATTGGAAATCTTTTTATTTTTGTCTTTTTATTATTTTTTTTTTTGTCCAAGTGTGGCAGCATAATTTTCACTGGGTTGTCAAGTCACCTTCATTAAGAGACAGACACTTTGAGGAGAGTGAAAAGAGTGCAGAGTGAAAACAAATTAGAAGTATAACAAGCTCAAAATATCACAGATAGCAAAGTTTTGTCCCATGCAGCTGCTCAGATCTCTGTTTAGTCCATATGACTGGGATTGTATTTTAATGGACACACACAGCTATTTATCCCATGCACATACGCTAAGCTCCAGGTCTTGTTCGAGGTGAAGTGCGCCATCACTAACAGTACGTCCACACTGCAGGTTTTAAAGCTCAATTCCAATTTTTTTTCTGAAATCCATTTTTTTTCCCCTGGTAATTCACATTATAGTTCACATACGACTGCCATCAGACCCATGTGTGAACAGTCTACGGTCCTGAAACAATCCACATTTGCAGAAGAAGACATGACGTCACACGCAGCACAATGTCTTTATGGAAGTAAATATGGACCTCACCAGGTCCCGCCTCCTCCAGGGCAGAATGGTGACTGTTGCATTTATGTAAAAATAACGGAAAAGTCAAATGAAATGCAATAGACTGAAGTCGTATTGCAAAACATTAGGTGTATATTTGATTTAGGACCATATATGAAACTGCCTGGGTCTGATTAAAAAAAAAAACAAAAAACATATTTTTGCTCTTCAGACTTTCAGAAAATAATCAGATACAGGTCAAATATGATCTACTTTTACGTGCAGTGTGAACATAACGTAGAACAGTTACTGTTAATAGCTATTAATGTAAGAACTGAAGTGATTTTGGTTATTATCAAGAAAACCATGGAAAATATCTAAATATCAGCTCTTAAATTAAACTCTTAAAAGCAATTTTTGTTATCATCATATTTGTCCAAACAAATGTACCTTTAGTTGTACCAGGAATTAAAATGAACTACAAATTGAAAAAAACAAGGGTGGTCTAATAATTTTTTCCATGACTGTATATATTCGATTTAGGACCAGTGCCTGGGTCTGATTTAAAAAAAACAAAACAAAACAAAAAAAACATATTTATGCTGCTCAGACTATCATAAAAAAAATCAGATATGGGTCACATATGTCTACTTTTACATGCAATGTGAACATAGTGTAGGACAGTTACAGTGTATTTGTCTGGTTCTGTTGCAGGCCTGTTACTGGAAAAACCACAGTTTCATTTTCGCAAGTAATTTTAACTAGTTTCATTATCATTATTTTCAGCTGTAGAAAACATTATAAGTGTTCAGCCAAATATTAAAATGGAGGGCTGGTATCACGTGAACATGTCAAAATACTGGCTCTTGACACACTCATAACTGCTGTCTTCATTTTCTCTGAAGAGCAAATGGATCCAGCTTTGAACTCAGCGGGGGTCGAAGGATGATGGAGGTTTCCATCGTGTTCATCAGTCAAAAAGTTAAGGCATTTGCCCACTATGAAATGGTCAGGTTCCCTGGTGGCACAGTAGTTTTTAGTACTGAAACTGCACAGGAAGTTTTCCACAGAACTGGGACTCACCAGAGACCGAGGCAGACTAAAATGCGCAGAACCACCTCCCAGAACCTGAGTAGTCTGAAGCTGATGCCATCTGGACCCGTGGCCCTCTTTTGCCTCCTCCTTTCTCTCTATTTCTTCCTCACTTGTTGAGCTGTTGGAGGAAGATGGAGGAAGTGGAGTGTAATCTGCTGAAATGTGGAGTGTGGTGGTGCGAGGAGGGTGTTGCTGATGCCCAGAGCCAGAGCGAGTGAGAAATAGCTAGACGGGATAAGGACAATTTCAAGCTACATATATAGTAGAAGTAAAGGAGAAAAAACACCTGAGGAGAGGAACAAAAACTAAAAAAACAAAAAAAAAAAACAAAAAAAAAAAGCTGTTGCTGCAAACTGCCGAGCTATTAATCACACTAAAATGTTTGCTGAAGGAAAAAAAAAAAAAAAAATGTCATATGATCTCTTTTCTTTGGGCCTTCAGTAAAAATGCTGAGTTAAATACCTCTGTTATGAGCATAATTACACTAACAATCCAATCCAATTAATTATATGCAGTCAACCCATCTGTCAACACAACTAACAATATGATGTTTACATGCTGAGAATCCCCTATCACAGTTGCTAAACCTATTCACACAAAGTAAATGTAACTTTTCTGTGCAAACATGTTCTTCTGCACAAACTCAACACACTGATTCCAAAGCAAGTACGCAGCGTCGTTTCATCTAGAGCTATTTTCTGACACACCACGCTCACGAAAACACAGGTTGATTGGTTCATTTGACTCTCCCAATTTTAATGTTGTTTTCATTGCACCGTGGAAATGAGGTTTTTACATTGTATGCAAACTAGTACTATAGATTTGCTTGCCATGCTCGTGTGGCGATTGGTAGGGAGCACTGGTCAGCACTATACACTTCAGGAACGCTTGTCAGAGGTCACAGGGCTTTGCATAAGTCAAGCTGCTGTTTTCTTGAGAGGGAAACGGGTACATGTTGTTTTACATCTGACAGATCAACCATCGACAGCTTCATTGCATGCATTACCCTCGCTGCTTTCCCTCTCTGACACAGTGAGTGTAAATTAAAGCAGTGTGCTGAACTATGGATTTGCCCTAAGGCTGAAAGAAACCCTCTTCATATGTCAGAGGAAGAGAAGCGAATACGTAACGGGAAAGACAGGAAAGATAAACAAAACCTAGTCACACATAAATGGTAACCATGGTGTTCCAGTAATAATAGGTTATTGATAATGTAGATGTGCAGTTAATACAATGCCTAAACACTACGAAAATAATACAATAGCATTAATGTTATGTTAAATACAACCACAAATTGTTCAGTGAAATTCTTCCTTTTATCCTTTTTTTTTCTATTTTGTTCCTGATTTTTTTTTTCAGACTTATATTTAAGTGCTTTGAGCTCCATCTCTGAGGAAAGTATGGATATGTTGCCCTGAATTTGGATGGCATAAACACCAGAATGAGGCGCATTTTCAAAAGAAGAGAAAATGCTGACGTGCAGAAAAAAAAAACAAAAAAAACTGCTGAATCAACTTATTAAAAACCTATACTAATATTATTCAGTTAACCTACTCTAAGTGTTTTGCCAGTGGTCCTAATTGAAAATGCAGAATGCGCTGTTAGTTGGAGTATCTCAGATGCCCAAAGCCAAGCCTTTAACATCATACACAAATTACTCTTGAGAAAATGCAAAAGCCCAAATCAAAATGATGTGCTGCCATATATTTTTTTTACCCTGCACTGCAGTAAAGAAGTGAAAGAAGTATGATCTATTTGAGATACAGTAAACAGCCCTGTGTCAGCCTGTAAGTTAATAATACACTGGAGCATCAGTTTTCATCTGAATCTTATTTTCCTCTTATTTTCTTAGCATAAGCACATTAAACGTTGTTTAGATCTCAGTGGAAGTAGATTCACTTAAATATGAGAGAATTGTCATAATTTCTGTGGCTTCTCTGATACAATCAGTGTTGTGTGCAGTGAATCAATTGACTGTCATTACGTATTCACAAGTATGAATAATATTCCATCTGGTTTTCTGGGGAATTGAACTGTTTGTGAGAATGTGAAGCACTATCGATGCCTGTGACCAATTAACAGCAGTATTGGACATATATAATTGTCAGATAAAACCATGTGATTCAACACTTTATATAATAATCCAATACTGTATCCACATACAAAAAACATATGCTGTTAATTATTGCTGGAAATAGTTTGTGTTTTGTTTTATCATCTATAATCTTATCTGTTGTTTTAGCAATGTATGCAATGACATTTTCAGCTATGTCATTGACTTTGCAAAAAATCAATTATAAAAGTATCATGACAGTCCATGCATTCACTGTGTAATGTAGCCTTGAAGGACAGACCATCAGTTTGAGACGGCAAGTTGTCCTGGAGTGATGCAGCCATGATTACAACACTGAATGAGCATTTGGAGTGTGTTATTATAGGCATGTACTGCAACACAGCACCAGACAACAATCTGTAAATGTGGAAATTAATTGCATTTAAAAACAGTGGTGTTTTATTTCTTATTTATATTTAGGGCAAGTATTTAAAGTGTTTTCATTATGGTAAGACTCAAGACAGAATTCAGGTTACTATCTAAAATGAGTAATATGACAAAACTCAGAATTGGACAGGATCAAATCACAGACCGTGTTTAGGATTAAAAAAAAATACTATCATAACTTTACTTGATATTTATTATTCAAGAAACTGAAATAATGCTTAAAGCCTAGATGTTCATTAACTTAAATAAAAACAGGAGTTGATATATAGTCTGTTTAAACACAGTAAGATCAAAATAAATATTAAAAATAAAGTATTCAATATCAGATACATTCAAGTGAAATTCACATATAAGGCATGATATCCCCATGGATTTCACTAACGTTTTTAGACATTTTCTTTAATGGTGTGATTATAATAAAAGTATTATAATAAAATAAAAGTTGAGCTATAATGAGCTTTAATGTAAAATCCATTTGTCATCTTGACTTTTGATTAGTACCATGACAACAGGATACAACCAAATACCCAACCTCTTGCAAACGTTAATAACAGATCTTTGTTTTCATTTCATTTTATTAAAAACTGTGTTTATAGAAATCAAATACTCTATCGATATGTGTCAGGTTGTGTAGCGTTTCCAGTTGTATATTCATATTTGCACATGTGTGTTGAAGAAGTCAGTATACTCTATGTACAGCCAAGTATATTTGCCTTCAAACTTAACTACTGGTATTCTTTGGATTAAGTGTTTTCTGATGCTGTGACTGTGCTAATCACATTTTCAGAAAAGGGGCTTTCTCTCCAGTTTGAAGGATGCCAAAGGTGTCTTTGGCAGGTGTGGACAATCCTGTTAGAGATGGTGTTTTTGTTACACCTTAACCTCTTTTTACCAGTAAATCTACTTTTGTTTGTACAGCTTCCCAGTATGAAGCTTTTCTACCAAGGAGATTTAAATATATGAGCGTGTGAAAAGAAATGGGGAATCTGGCTCTATCTGTAAATGCATTTATTTTATAAAGAGATGAATCACACTGCATTTTGTTAAATAAATGTCCTTCTTGCCATTGACAGGATTTTTTTAATATAGTTTCTTTTAAATATAACAAACATTTTCCATTATAAGTAAAAAACTGACTTTAACATCAACTAACACCATTCAAACTGTAATATTAATACTGACAGAAAACAGAATAAAGCACATGAACTCTTACAGCCAGTAGCAATATGTTTATAATAAGATACATGAATATACAAGCATAATTAAATTAATTTTGTTATATGATTTGGAGCTTTAGGTCATACAGTAATGACTTTTCTTTGCTTTTCAACTGCAACTTAGTCTCCCATAATATTGCATTGATGTGATGAAGGAATTTGTCGTTGTCAGGTACTCATTCCCCTCACAACAATCAATAATAAGCAGTAATTTAAACAAGTGCTGAATTTGTTTTGGCAGCGTGTTGAAATGGATAAGGGCCTTTGTCCACAGGCGGTGATGGTTGCGCTTACAGCTTCTATTTTCCACATAAATACTACGTTCAGCATTTACAGAGCTCACCGTCCTTAGCATAAGAATGGCCTTAGATCACAGCACTCTTTTTTAACCTGCATTCACAGAGCTGGGAGTTGAAAAACATTTGTAATAATGCCACAAATATCAATGTCACTTCTCTCTGGCCAATCAATTAGCATCATGAAGGCATGGTACCTAAGATGTCAGCGCTGTCAATAATAGTGGAGCAGAATCACAGTGACAGCCTGGTTATTTCCGTTCTAACACTGAAAGAATAACATGATCTTATGAAAGAACACATCCTCTGCATCTATTACATTTTGAATCCACATTGTATTTTTACATGTATCTCTGATGTAACCTTGGACTAAAATGCATGTCTGATTCAACAACAAGACCTACTTAAATTTCCTTCAGGTCACCATAAAGAACTACTTGAATATTTCTGTAAACAAATAATTTATAGGTGCCTTGTCTGTTGTGCTGCATTTAGATTTAAAAACTACATGCCAAGATGCGTCTGTGTGGTACGATGAGCTGTAAACGTCTGTTCATGTTGATAGTTGGCAACGCATAGTTACTGATTGACAGGATGTCTTCTAAATCATCGGAGCAAATTCTCAAATATGCTTTGTCTTGAAAAAGTGACAGCATATTTGAAGTTTAAAGAACACAATCCTGCCTAGAGAAATCATAAAACCACTTTCTGTGAGCTGACAACAGTACTACTACACAAATTATTACATTTTATGTAATTAAAGCCCTGAATGAATTCTAAAAATTCAGTTTAGAACAAATGCTGGAATTTCACAGCTGATGAAGATGTGTGAGGTGACACTGCAAGAGCTGGTATCAAAGTTTGACCAGAGAAATGTTGTACTTTCCACACACTTTTTTTTTCTAAATGTTGTCTTGTTAGCAAAGGGCCTGACAGGCACCCAGCGGACACCACCTGCTTAGATTAGTTATGATGAACCAGACCAGCATCCTTGAAGACCCGGAGTGACACCTGTTCACCTGCTCTACTCTCATCCAGGGCTGGACCCGCCATATGGAGTACCGGTCGTTTTCCCGGTGGGCCGATCAATATAAGGGCCAAATGGACGGCTGTTTTTTTTTTTGTTTGTTTTTGTAACTACGGTAACCCTCCTGGCATGTGGAGATCGACATGTAATTGGCCCAGTGGTTTGTCTTTCATCTAAAAGGTCAATCCTTGACCTTGAGTTGCACCGGCCAGTGGCCCTATGAAAGAGGCTACAGCGGCCCTGGAGTCCCACCCTCTTATCCAATCACCTTCATAAAAAAAGTAGTCGAGAGAGAGAGAGTTGTCACAGAGATAGTGGTATCATCTTACCAGCAAAAAGAAATTAATAAAATGGAGAAGGCGACAAAGAAATGCAAAGGTGGTGCCGCAAAATTCAGGGAGAAAGAAAAGCTCGAATAGCTGAAGCTGCAACGAGTAGAAAAATTCAGATGATGTTTGCTGCAGGGGGCGGAGCTAGTATCAAGGTTGCTGCTACATCACCGGGTCCCTCACAGCAACAGCAGGAGGTATGGGGCCAGCGCCAGTTTGACAGTGAGTCTGATGAGAATGGAGACAGTGAAAGCACCAGTAACATACAGTACGCCAGACTGAAGTAGAAAATGTTGAGGCAGACGTTCCACTGTGTGAAGGAGGTGGTGATGTTGAGGTAAGATGAAGAACACATATGTATGCTTTACCTTCAACATTATCACCTTATACAATTCACACCAATCAAGCTACTCTTAAAACATTATTGTAACAGTAAAAAGGGATCTTGTTTTGTAAAAGTGCTGGTATTAAAGGCTTGTGTGTATGTTCATTACCGGGGCGAGTCAGTACAGCACCTACGTGTAGGTTGTGGTGGGCCAGTCTGGACCAAAAAGTCCAGGGCTGAATTTTTGTCCCAGTCTAGCCCTGCTCTCATCTATACCTGAGCTGACACCAAATTGGACCAACCCATTAAGATCAGTTTAGCACGACCACAGTTTATCTTTTACTATTGTTATTGTCTACAGTATTATCTGTTGCTATTCAGGCTGCAGGCAGCAGAGTGAGGGAGCGCTGGTTTTTATTATGAAATAAATTCATTTCGCGGAAAAACAACCACATAAAGGTTAATTAACAATGGCATCAGGCCTTGTGTTCACAGTATTTCAGAAAAGTGCTAACGTCGCGCTGGGATGAGAGGGGAAGAACCATATAGCATCATATAGCATCGGTTCAGAGTAAAGAATAAAAGTTTGATTTTTACACAATGGGTACTGTCAGTCTGTTTATATCCTGCTGCATTGTATGACTCAGTCTTTCTGTGGTGTTGGAATCATCCTTTGGGCTGTAGCTGTCAATGTAAATACAGGTATTTCCAACAGCTAGTAAACTATGCTTAGAACTTAGGGCTGGAAACCTGGATTGTAATAGTGATGCCAGGAAAAAAGCTCATTATAATTGCAGGACATCTGTCACTGAGTTTTTATGTTGTGTTCATGTGCTGTTCAGAAATCTGTTCCGTATTAGAGAACACTACTAAGTTATCTTACACATTTTACATGTGGCTAGCTCCTGCTGTATTGGGAAAGCTAACCACACACTGAAACCATATTAAAAAGGGAGCAGGGCATTTGATGGCAGGTCCAATACTAACAGTAGATCACCAGATTAACCAATAGGGAAATTGTATTTTATTCAGTTATAGTAACCAGTGTTCATCCTATAGAGGGCAGGCTAAAAGGAGGTTTAAAGCCAAATGTTCAGGTGTTTACTTACACTTTGAAATATTAATAAGGAAGTGGTCTTGTTTGTAACGAAGACAACAATAAATGGTTGTCAAAAGAACTGTAAAATTCAGGATGTTGGCGTTTCCAGTGCAAAAAAACGTTGCCTGCAGACCCAGACCCTAATACAGCAATGGCATCACTGTAATCACATGACACAACTATATTTATGAAGACAGAAAACTAGTAAGCTACTTTACACTTTTTAAACATTTTATTCAGTTGTAGTAACCAGTGTTCAACCTGTAGAGGGCAGACTAAAGAGAGATGTAAACAGAACATTGCGCATTTATTTGCATTTTAAAAGAGACAATAATGAATAATGCATTGTTAATAATATGGGTGTAACCTTGTTTGTAACCATAGCAACAATAAGAGCTTGTAAGAATCACTGTGAAATTCAGATTGTGGGCGTTTCCAGAGCCAGGCCCTAATACAGCAATGGCATGCCTGTGATCACATGACACAGCTATAAACACATGCCGTAGTTGTGTCGTTTCCCCCCCCCGCTTTTCACAGTGTATTTTTCTGTGTGCCTTTCAGTGTATTTGTCTTCCAAAGTGTCCTTCAGGAAATGATCAATGGCCGTCATTATATTTCAAGTACTGATGACTTATTCAAATAGATGATTCTTCTCGCTCAGAACAACCACACAGAGAGAGAAAAAGAAAGACACTTGAGTCCTTGAGTGACACTTCAATTAGCCTTGTGTCCTCAACCGCTAATAATCAGATTGTGAGCCATGTTAATGACAAGGCAGGTCATTAAAATACCCTCAAATCCCACCAGATTTACTGTAGGCTGTAGATTTTGCTTATATTTGCTGACAGCCTGCATATTGCACCCCTCTTGTCCTACCCAGATGAAATAAAAGCTATCTTGCCATAATTGCTGAGGAAAACGGATTCACCAATGTCGGAAACACTTTATGTGCCCTCTAATTTCGTTTAGCTCTTTCTTCAATTGCCGGGCCTATCGCAGGAGCCCTCATCGTCTCTGTTCGGGGCTCTTCAGTATGATGTCGCTGTATACCCAGATAACAAAATTACATTGGCACAGAGCTATGACAGTGTAATCAGACAGGCAGGGATTTGTCGAAATTATCTAACAACTGAAAATGTCAGGAATGGAGAAGGGAGAAACTCTGGATCACCTTGTGGTTTATGTCAATTTGATTATATAACAAAACATGCATAATACATAATAAACAGCCGCATTTTAATACAATAAAATTATATCTAATCCATTAAGTTTCTTGACAGCAGCAATAACCAATACATCTATTTTTTTTTCTTTTTTTTCCATTCCAGGCAGCATGTTTGGTGTGTCGCATAATGCTGTACTGTCAACACTGCAAGCTGATTTCTTCCTCAAGTATATTTGATTTTGTCTGGCCAAGTCGTGTACTTTCTGTGAATCTTTCGGGTGAAAACATTTTGAACCTGGCATCCTCTTCAAGAAATGAAATGACTGAAACACAAGGCCAGTCCGTGTTAAAAAAAAAAAACGCTCATACGCCTCCTTAAAGCCACGTGCTTTACTCTCACAGGCCTTATTACTCATTTTATAGGAAAGATGATAAAGCTCTCACAAATCAACATTAGTGTGCAGCACAAATTAAGTTGGTGTTATTCTGATGTCACTGAATTAATGTAAATGTTACGAGCTTTAAAGGGAACGGCTCTTTTGTTACGGTGCAGTACAATGTGCTGTTCTTGGACAATGGGGAAATAGTTTTGAGTGACAGAATTGGGTTGTGTTTGATGCTCTGTCTTCATTTGTTATGTCCGTCTTTGTCCTGTTGACTGGTGTGAACAGACCAAACGCAAAAGCAAATGATTAGTCTGTAATTTAAATGTTAACAGGCCAAAGTAATGTGTTCAACACTGTCTGTATGTTTGAAAAAGAGAAAAAGAAAAAGTTAATTTCATAGATATGAAAGACAAATGGATTCCTTATGGTCCTTTTCTACAGAATCAGCTCAACT